>JAVDOI010000002.1:989859-1537359 GCA_032191485.1 Leptoclinus maculatus | reverse complement strand
GTATATAATCCATCGGGCTTAATAATGTTTATTCGTTTATAACCAGCGGTTTTCCCGAAAATTTGAGGAAAATTTCTACATTCACTTGAATGGGGTTTCGGCGTGAAGAGAGCTAAAAAACACTTAACTTTGGGCCCACATTGACTAGCCATATTTTAACGTAGAACAATTATTCAAAGTTTAAAACGTAGACAAAACGCTGCACTTTATTGAGCCAAATGGGCATTTTGATAGCTAGCACAGTTTTCATTAAGTCACAGATTAAGTTTCAGGAAAGTTTTGGGTCTGTTTCAGATTTTATAATGGGTGTGTATTGCACGGCTCGTTAAGTGTTAGAGTGATGACATCACGGTCAGAGTGGAGCAGAGCAGGAAAATATTCTGTAATTTTTACAAACAAATTGCGCCGAGTCCCACAATTGTTACTCTTTATTCACCATTTTTGGCCAAAAAGCTTGGAAATTGTGTGCTGGTCGCACACAACTGTCTATGGAATCCAACGGACTTACACATTTGGCTCAAACAGCCGCAGAGCGACATGAACTCCAACCAACTGCTCCATTAGACTCCATGTTAAATCTGACTGCTAATTCCTCAAAGAAAGCAGACGGTACCAGTTTTGTATATTGCTCTGTAGCTCACATTTTTTAACAACACAAACATAAAAACCACATCACCGCGTTCGGCAGAGTCTTATCTTTCTCATGGTACCCATACTTTGGCACTCAGACTCCTGCTTTTTGTTAAAAGGTGGCAGGAGTTTTGTTCAAAATCACTGTTTACTGTAACGTTTCTTAATCAATCTGCCTCTCCAACCAGGTGCGTCCTCACCATGGCAACCAGTCTCTCTCTCTCTCTCTCTCTCTCTCTGTCTCTCTGTCTCTCTGTCTGTCTGTCTGTCTCTCTACACACTGACACACGCACACACAAATGACTTGGAGATATTCAGTCAAAGGCATTGTTAGACCTCATGTCTGTCTGTCTGTCTCTCTCTCTCTCTCTCTCTCACACACACACACGCCTGTCATTTAATAACCTCTGTGTATGTTGTCAAACATTATGATTCTGTCTCCTCTCCCCCTCTCTCTCCCACCCTTTCAAAATAAAAGCCCCTTGGAGTAACTGTATCTTAACATGAAGCTCAGAATTAGCTCTGTTGTTTTTCTATTAAAATGTGTACACTGCACTCTGGTCCTGCCTTGTATGAATTTGTGGTTACTTGTAAGTGGGTTGGGTGAAGTTATGCATGATACATTGATAATACATTTTAAAATTCATTGATTAATTTCCTGTTGCAATGGTAATTAAACAAGGCAACGTGAAACACACAGAGCATGTGGTGTACCTTGAAAATACATGCTTAGTTACTACCAGCAATATCGGCGTGTATATATATTGCGACGTCTTTGGGCAGTAGCAGCCACACTGTCAAAACTTCCTGCGGAATTTTCTAGTTTTCATTATTGTCTATGCAAGATATTCCTCATTGCCAGTGTTTTTGGTACATTTTGTGCTTAAAACTTTGCAGAACATACAAACTTCACTTTATCTTGCTGCTAATACTTTTATAGAATGTTAAATGTTACTTGAATGTTATTTTATAGTGTGGTAATACTACACCTACATAGAGATCGCAATGCTTCTGAAGTTTAAAGGTGTAGTTCCTTCAAATGACCACTAGATGTCACAAGTGGAGCATAGAACATACAACTTGCTGAACATCTCAATTCTGTTTTATTGATTTATACTTAATTAAAATAAATAAATTACAATTTGAGGCATCTTTTTTTCCCTTTTTTTTTTTTAGATTGGAACGTTATTTTTGTGATTAGAACGTTTTAAAAGTGGTTATTTAGAGTGTCTGCACAGATCTCAGTTAAGGTCAAACTGGCACAAAAAAAAAGAAAAAAGGCTACGATGTAACATTCATAAATACATTAAAACTGAACACAGTTCTTTTTGTAACACAGTATTTTTTCAAGTGCATGCAGAATTTTAAAAAACGATGGAAAACTTTTCGAGAGGATGTTAAAGAGGAAGAGAGAAACTTACTGCCTGGCGTGCTCCCTGGATGCATACGTGACGTTAACCACTGCAGTCTCACTGTCTGTGTTCACTGAGAGACAGACGGCATGAGTTAGTTCATTGACGGTTGCTCAGACTTCTTCTGGTAGCTCCGGTGCATACATTAGGAGTTGTTTCAAAGTAAAAGCACAGAGTGGACTGCTGGAGAAACAAGGTTGCATCCTCACATCGACGCTGAGGCGGATTTCCCCAAATTTGACCTCTGCAGAGGTATTGATGCATCAACTAAAATCAGAGCTCTTTCAACCTAAACCTACCTAAAGTCAAAGCCTGAATCGTCACATTTTGATTCCGACTTTAAACGCAATTGCGAAAAATAAAGCTTGAAAACACAACCGTTAAAATCAAGCAAATTAGCAGCGTGACATTGTACGAATGCCTTTTTAAAGGAACTCTTCCTGTGCAACTACACGAGCAATCATTTCTTGGCCTTCTGACGAAGGAATGTAAACCAGTAAATTAAATAAAATTAAAAGCCATTGTACATATTGTTATAGTATTTTTTTGATATTTAGATTGTGTTTTCCTAATATTCTACATTCATCTTTCTTGATTTCAGCAATACTTGCTTATATTTTGAATTGTAATTTATCCGTCTTTGCGTATTTAATGCACTAATACACCAAAGTAAAGTCCTTGTATGTAAACAAAAAACCTACTTGCCTATGAATCGGATTGTGACTCAGATTGATTGATTAGTCAATCTACAGAAAAATATTCTGCAAGTATTTCGACCATCAATTAATGGTTTAAGTCATTTGAAGTCTAGTTCCAGCTTCTAAATTAGGACCCCGTGCTGATGACGTCACCTTGAGCTATAGAAAACAGCGACGGGCCCTTTTCCCTTTTACTCTGACATTCAACGCACCAAACGATGGAGCAATTCATTGAGAAAGCATTCAGCTAATTAATCAATGACTAAAATAAACAGGGTTCTTCCCTTCCAAGTTCATCTTGGCTCATTTAGGGGAAATGAGGTAGACGTATGCGCTCTTTTTTTATTAACTCATCTTTAAAAATAAGTTTTCTTTCAAGTAGATCTTCCATGTTGGAGCAGCAGGTGTTTGGTGTTATTATATTTACACGCTGTCGACCAGTTGAGACGGAGAAACAGCTGAGTCAGGAGTTAAACGCAGGCTGTGACATGGACAGAGTCCCTCTTCACTGTGACACAAAACCACTTGGGGGCAGCAAAGCAGCGCATATAGAACCGCAAAGCAGCGCATATAGAACCACGATGTGACGCGAGTGGGAACTCTTTATTAAAAGGTCTTTCCTTGCTTGTGCGGCTCTAAACGGGCCGTCTGAGGCGTTCACAGACCCGAGTAAAGCTCAGGAGTCTCACCTTGTTCACAGTTCTCTACGGTTCCACACTGAGCCAACAGACCGTCCAGCACCTGGAACACAGAGAGAGAGAGAGAAGAAGAAGAAGAAGAAGAAGAGAGATTAAACCAGGAGTGTCAGAACACACCTGAGCCCAAAGGACACATAAAGGTGGAACCACAGTTTAGTTCATCGTCTGATGTGAAACGAGCACCTGCAACACACGAGGTCCAGTTTGATCTGTTGATCGTGATCTCATTATTTCGTCAGAGAAACATTTGTGCTTATTTACTCTAAAAACATTATTCGTTATTCAATTAATGTCATCTAAAAAAAAGAAACAAACTGATGATTACTATTGTTAGAAAGCGACAGTTCATTTGCCCATTATGAAACATGAAAATAAATACTTTTCATTTGATACAAGTTGCAGATTTTATCCCAAGTTCAATCCACATTAGTGCTCAACAGCGTATTTACCAGCCTGTGGTTTAGTGTTCAGTCATTCGTTGTATTTCTAGGGTTGAAACCAACCGGAACTAAACCCGCATTCATTCAAACGAGTTCATTTATCTTTCAATGCAAAAGCAGAGACCCTGGTCTCAGTGTGGGCCCGTCAAAATAAAAGGTTGAAGTTTTTCAATGTGTACGTCTGCGTCTGCCCAATACTTTAAACTAGGACCCGCAAACAACTCCATAAATAGTTTCATCTATTCACACTGCACAGGATATTTTGACACGATCCCAATACATTTGGTATTTTTGAAAAGCACCGATTATCCTAAATGTCTCCAGCAACAGACTAACCTTTACTTTTTTATGTTTTTTTTGTGTTTTAAAATGTTATTCTGAATCAGATTTCAACCTTTGCTTGCGCTACTTGAATCGGCCATGCTTTTATTTTGAAGTAAAAATGTTTCCTGTGTCCCTCCTTCTGCTGTGAGTAACAAAGGAACAAAAAAAAGCTATAAAAAGAATGACTGTATGCGATATTTTGAAAGTGTTGAACGTCTTTCGCTTTATTTTACGTTGCATTTGTGTCGTCTTTGGTACTGCTCTTCTGTGTACATTTTATTTGGGGGAGTTTGCAATGCATCATCTGATGCTTACTTGTGATACAATGTTTGCTGACAATTTGAAATAAAGTTTAAAAAAAAGTATATGTATATATATATATATATATATATATATACACATACATACATACATATATACACACACACACATACTGCGGTGACCTCTGACCCTCATTAAAGGTTCAGCAGCATGGAAGTGACATGTTTCTGTCAGCTTTGCGGAGAGACGTCGCCCTCGTGTGGACACGAGCGGCAGGATCAGAGCAGCGGAGAGACGGAGGCAGTCTGACACACACACACACACACACACACACACACACACACACACACACACACACACACACACACACACACACACACACACACACACACACACACACACACACACACACACACACACACACACACACACACACACACACACACACACACACACACACACACACACACACACACACACACACACACACACACACACACACACACACACACACACACACACACACACACACACACACACACACACACACACACACACACACACACACACACACACACACACACACACACACACACACACACACACACACACACACACACACACACACACACACACACACACACACACACACACACACACACACACACACACACACACACACACACACACACACACACACACACACACACACACACACACACACACACACACACACACACACACACACACACACACACACACACACACACACACACACACACACACACACACACACACACACACACACACACACACACACACACACACACACACACACACACACACTCGCTTGCCAGAGGAGGCAGGCAGCGTGCCACACCCTCACAAAACAATAAGATGCGCACACACGCACACATGCACACACACCACATGTATGGAGCTTATTGATCCGCCCACATTCCCATCTTCTGCATTCAGTCGTGTTTGACGAGTCAACAGATTAAAGTGAACGGAGCAGCGATGGAGAGGAGCCAGTGGGAGGGAAACAACGAGGAGTCGTGCTGTTCTGAACACCGGGTGTCTCACAGCTTTATTCCGGGTAAATGAGATGAATTTTGGTTTGGAACATCAGCCGGGAGAGATGCTTTTCAACGCCAAATATTGAAGCATTTAAATGCGTCGTTGCTTCCATATCTACAGCGCTGTGCTGTGCTGCTGTAGCTGCTGTGCACGTTTGCAAGCTCAGACGTTCAGCTTGTCCTTTTAGTGGAATGTTTTATTAGTGTGTGTGTGTGTGTGTGTGTGTGTGTGTGTGTGTGTGTGTGTGTGTGTGTGTGTGTGTGTGTGTGTGTATTGGTGTGTGTGTGTGTGTGTGTGTGTATTGGTGTGTACCACCGACTGACAAATGATTGGATTAAACTCTAAAAAATATTCTTTTGGTACTTTCCAAAGCTAGTTATTTTTATATCTAAATGTGCACGAGAATTCAAATAAAATAAACATTAATTCAAACAAAGTATAATCTTAATGGCCATTTACGATTGAATATCACGACACGTCATCTCACGATCAGCTGTTTTGCCTCCGTTAGCTGAATAATGATCTTTTTATTATTTTTTTCAATTTTATGAAAAAGGTGTGGGAGACCCCCCTGCGTGGTTAAAAGCTCTGATGTGTGCGGTGATAAGATACGACCCTGAATATATTTAATCTGGACTCGTGGTGGCAGGTAGTCATGGTGAGGGTAAGCAGAACATTTGCTATTGGTCAATAATCACAGCCCAGGTTATCTACTCTCCTGTTTTTGGTCATGTTATGTCGTTTTGTTTCACTCATTTATTTGAGAAGGGGGTCCTCGGATACTTTCTTTAACAATCAGAAGAAGTGCAGGTTCAGGCCCTTCAAACTGGATTCATGTGATTGTGTGTCCTGCAACGTGAACCCTTTGGTGATCAGCTTCCTGGTTAAATATGACTACAGTTGGTATTAGCTAAAGTGAGAACGTAACGGCAGCAATTACTCAAAGATCAATAGGCCGGAGATTAAAACGGTTAGCCACGAGTCGATCAATACACGACTATTAGTTCACGTTCGATTCGGAATCGCTGGGATTCTATTACAATCGACCTGCAGCTTCGGCTGAAAGTCAGTCGTTCCCATGCTGAGCTGGGATTTTTATTTTTATTTGGTGTGAGCCAAATCAAATGTGATGAAAGATTTGTGGTTCTCCCATGATTCACAGTCGAGGCAAATATGACCCGCACGCATACAAACACGCCTCGAGTGGTGCAAATATTTACAGTGAGGTCAGCTTCCAAACTTTTTTTTTGTTTGTTTTTTTTAGAGCCGGTACACAAACATGCAAACGTAACTCATTTCACTAATTGTTGGGTAGGAATTCCCAACTTGTCACATGGACGTTGGGTCAGGACCTCTTGGTGTTAGCGCACTAGGTACACAGTTGCACTTGGGTTTAAGGCAACGAGATATACTTAGTTCGGGTTAGTAAACGGTGGTTTGGGCCTAAAGAGAACATACAGAATATTCTAAGAAAAGCCCACAAAAATAGTGAGAAACTGGACGACATGGGCAAAAAAACAAAAAGATGAATAGGCTCCTTCATAGACGCCACTCGGCGCATGATTGGTTTTAATTTGGTCAACTATAAATGTGGGCATTGTGAAACCGAACCAGACTGAGTAGAAAACAAACCAACAGTATGAATTCCACTGATTCAGACGAACCCTCTGAGCTCAGCAGACTGCAGTTCAGTCAAAGTTTCACAGAATTGTTGTCACGTGACTGTTGGTCTGAGCAGAGGCAACCATTGCTTCCTAGTTGCGTTGAGGAGCTCAGAATGTAATGTTGTTTTTACAGGATCGGTTTAGAGTCAACAGTCTATTTGGGGCGAAATTGTAAATGAGACGTGTAGAATAAAATGTTTTTGATGAAATATCACAATTTTAAGCTTAGTTCCGTTTGCGTTTTCTGATGGAAGTGTTTGTCACACATGAAGTGTTCGATAACCGTCGGAAAGATGAAAACCTGACGATTATCACAATTGTTCCAGATTCTGGCTACGATGAACGGTGTAGTTCTGGTGATTGCTTAAAGAAAACATGCTTTCCCATCCCACCGGCAGGTTTTGGGGCTCAGAGGGTTTTAAACCAACGTTGACTTTTGGTTTCACACCAAACACAAATGACGGTCTCCTGGATGAAAGTCCTGTGTTATGCATCCCGCTCGTCTTTATACTACATCCGTTGCTCCGAGCCTCTATTATATTAGGTTCACATCAGAGTTAGTTGAAGGCCTCATACACATGCTAAAGGACGCCTTATGAGTCGGTATCGGACGCCGAGGGTCCGGGACAAAACCTCTGTATTCTAGGCGCCCTGGGAACGAGCCCAGGCTGGGACGTGATGCGGTTGCTGGCAGTGTGAAGTCACAGTAACAGACTAAATGATCCACAGCAAGAAAAAAAAGAAGAGGAAAGAAAGAGGAAATAGGAACTAACCTCCCACTGCAGGTGAGGTGGAATGTTTCTGATCTGCAGTTTCCTGGTCCTGTGGAGAGAAGAAGAAGGAGTTAAAAGTGATACAGGGGCACTGAACACAAGTCCAATTTTAGTTGTTTTTTTTGGGGTATCTTTGTCAGTTAGGAAAATGATACAAGCGATACATGTCAACGGTCCAGAAAAGCAGCAATTGTACGGCATTTTCGCCACCAGACTGGACCATCCCTGGTTACGTACTGTTTCAATCTGATGGGATACATCCACTTATGCCTTTTCCTTTAGCAAATTAAACTATACACTTATTTCTGGTACAAAGATGCAGAAAGTTCCACCAGCAACTAGAATTACCATTGCCAACAAAAGTGACCGTCACAGTGACCTTTGAAGACCAGATTCTAAATCAGTTTATCAAAGTCCTTCCAAATCCAAGTGGACGTCCAAGGATGAAGGCGTTGCCGAGACATCACGAGGACGGCACGGCGTGAGGCCACAGTGACTTTGACCGTTGACCACCACGCACACGGTAAACTCACAAAACATCAGAAAACACAATTCTCAGTCTTGGGGCAGACACCTTGGGCAAAGCGGGACGTCTTACTCACTGCATCCTGGCATCGATGGTGACTAAAAAGGAGTGCAGCACTTCAGTGATCAGGCTTTCCAGCTAATAAACGTACACATCAACACGTCCACGGTCAGGGCCAGCCAGGGTTTGCTGGCCCCATTTTGTAAAGTGCAGACAGTATCCCTACTAAGCCGTTTACATGGCTAATGGAAAGTCATATTCCACCAATATTCACGTTGACATGCAGCCGTGCACACTCACATTATATCGTCTGCCGTGGCGGACTTGTTCAACCGAGCAGACAAGCCCCCCCCCCCCCCTTTTTTTTTCAATCCTTCAACCACCTTCAACATGTTGGTAGTCTTTCATTAGACATAGGTGTGTGTGTGTCGCCTTCCTGATCAGAAACGTGTGCTTTCCTTTTGGTCGTCTAGTTGGTTTGAGTACAACACAAAGAGCTGACCATGAACTGCCGTTAGAATACCAACCGAGACGCCTGTTCTGAATGTGCTGTATGCAAGTCTGAAGAAATGTTCCTAAAACCGGAATAATATCATGTCTTAATCAGACAACATTAAGACAATTCTTAATTCAGAATAGGGCCTGAATTGGAATAGCGAAACTGAATCTGCGGTTCCGACGACCCGTATGCTAGTCGGAATATATTTGAAGTAATAGTGGAATATTACTGTGAATGTAAACATCACTGTTGGTTTGTTCATCTACACCAATGACTTTATATTCAATTGGAATTAAAACTCAACTTGAGGTCCGAACGCTACTTAGGAGACAAACCTTTCATTTCACAACTGCTCACAGATGGAGCGGTTGAGTATGAGCAAATCGGGTGGCAATTCCGTGTCTTTTTCGGGGATATAGATATAGATATAGATATCTATATCTATATATACCTCTTGTATCACCCCGCCACGTCGCCCATGAGGATCCTGATATCCCTCCACCATCTGTACCGCCATCTCTCTGAACCCAGATCAACCGCTCGAACACGTCCTGTTCTTGGCTGCCTGTACAGATTCCAATTCTGACGTGACAACTTAAACGTGTTGCAGGTAAGTGGGTGGCAGGGCCAACGGGGTTTCCCCGTCTACTTCAACCAACGCCCCCTCAACCTCCCCCAACTGCTATAGTCCGCCATTATGGGGCTTGAGCTCCAGTTGTTGGAGAAAAACCAGTGAACCAACAGCGAGTAGCGGGTCAGCATCCTGTGCAACCACCCACGCACTTGGTGGGGGAAGGGTAGCCCGCCGAGTGGAAGGCGGGCGGTCGTGCATGTGTGCATCTTAATCCTGTACTTTTGCTAGTAATCATCGCTTGCATCAGTTTTTGTTTCCGTGTGTGAGCTGGTTTGGTTATTCCACAGAAATCTCGTCCTTCACTGTTCCTTAAGGGCCGTCCACAGCAATGACCCTCCTCCCCCATGAGGACTCTCATGCTTGGGTATTGCTCAGTGACAAAGGGATTTTTATCACTTGTGGTTTTATTATTGATTCTGCCTTTTCAATAATCTTTGGCCATAATCTTTGGCAAAACTAAGTTGTCTGACTGAAGGTAGTGCATGTGAAAGGTAACCACGACTATTTTCACATAAAATGCTTAGAAACGAGTGGATTCTCCAGAATCAGCCTGTGTAACAGATCTTAACACCCATCCCTACATAGGGACTATTTTGTTTCTCCATCTGTTGCATCAGTGCTGCACCTTTGACCCCTGGCCCTCTTCCCGACGCTGCTCGCATCAGTGCAGCGCTCCATCTTTACTGCCCTTTATCCGACCCCCGCACCCCACCCAGCTGAGCATCAATGGGCCCAAAACCCCAATAACAAGCAACCCCCCCCCTCCCATCTCCCAGGCTAAAACCCACCCCCCAAAACCCCCCAGGAGGCTCCGACACAGATGAATAGTCTTTTGTGCGTCCAAAATACCTGACATCCCCCATCCCCCCCAAATAATTGAGTCTTTTGATCAGTGATCAACCCCCCCCCCCCCCCCCCCCAACAGACTTGTTTTCCACACCTGATAACTTCTACCCTACACATGGAAACAGTCATCATCCCACCTTACCCACCACCCATTATCCTCTCTAATGCCCCCCACCCCCATCAAGCAACCAACAGTGAACTAGCTTGACCCCTACCGCCGCCGCCTGCCACCCCACGGCCCCTCCCATTGGCTGAAACCATGGCAACAGGTCAGGAATGGGCGGGCGGAGATGATGAATGGGCGGGCAGATGGACAACATGCTTCGCATTTGCTTACGCGCTCCTTCACTCATCTGTCGTCTTTTTTTTTTTTTTTCATTTTGAACATCTTTGGTGGCATTGAACATGGTGGTGACCCGCCTCGTTGGGTCTCCCACCATCTGTCGACCTGAGCTAAATGTTAAACAGACACTTATTATTGCACCGTTGAATGGACTCCATGGATTAATTGTACATAATCCTAACAACATGACAACAAAAGCTGAGTACAATCGGGAGAGTTTGATTGTCAACATGTTCGATTTGAAATCTATCTGAGAATCTAGACCCCTCATCCCAGACTCATTGTGTGCAAAGATGGAAACGCATCGTCAGAGAAGCTTGAAAACGGTTTAAAAAGTCAAACGTTTAAAAAGAATTAAAAAAAATGGAGCTGTTGATGTTTCCTCAGCTGTGAAGGTATTAAATCCATGCTCCACTCCGGCCTCCAGCCAAACAAAGGGAGTGGAGAGAAAGAGGGGAAGACAGAAAAGAAGCCAAGAGAATGAAAAGAGTGTGGTCTTTAGAGGAGGAGGAGGAGGAGGAGAGAAAGGCTTTGCCTCGAGGAGGGGTCAAAGGCCAAGGGTTAGAGCTCTTCAGACCAGACAGAAGGAGCCCTGGGACCACAGCGAGGCATGTCATTGTGTGTGTGTGTGTGTGGAGGGGGGGGGGGGGGGGTTCACTTTACACTTCCACAGCTAAAATGTTCAGCTCTTCATACTTCAAAAACTAGAATACACGTGTCCTTCTAGGTTTAGTCACACCAACAGGTTCCTTATGAAAGAGAGTCCTCCTCTCTACCTAATGATGAGCGGAGGGATACACCACACACTCATTACTACAGCGACACCGGAGATGTGCTAATTGCTAATTACACTTCCAGTCTGGGTGCTACTGTGGGACTAATCCACGCACACGCAGACATGTGACACCCAACAAATTAGAAGCTAGCTTAGAACTGCTTCTTAACTGTTCAGACCGGGACAGCTTTTCAATTAAAGATTCTACTGGAAGCTGTTAGTTTCCTCCAGTTCCCTCTGGTAAACAGTTAAGCAGCGCATGTGTCTCGGGCTTTTATTGTGAAAGGTTAGAACGACAGGAGTGGATCTGGTCTGCTCTGCCTTTGTCAAGGAGGAAGGAAGTCAGCAGTCTGGTTTTGGACTGCAGAGCCCCAGTGTTGTTGTACACCAATGAACGGATCCAACATGCACGTTCATCCCTTACACAACTACTTCCAGAACTTTTGGAGTGTCCAACCGAGTACAACGCCACGAATGCCTCAGAGAGGAGGCTCAGAGAGGAGGCTCAGAGAGGAGGCTCTGAGAGGAGGCTCAGAGAGGAGGCTCAGAGAGGAGGCTCAGAGAGGAGGCTCAGAGAGGAGGCTCAGAGAGGAGGCTCAGAGAGGAGGCTCAGAGAGGAGGCTCAGAGAGGAGGCTCTGAGAGGAGGCTCAGAGAGGAGGCTCAGAGAGGAGGCTCAGAGAGGAGGCTCAGAGAGGAGGCTCAGAGAGGAGGCTCAGAGAGGAGGCTCAGGTGATCAGCGGGTATAAACAGCTCTGGCTTGGCCGACAACACTTTGAACAACACAGTCCATCTGAAGCACAGCGAGGCCTTTAGATTGGCACTAAACTGGCCAGCAGAGCAAGTAGCTTTTGGACAATGTTACACATCAATTCTATCCTATAAAAAGCAAGAATCTAGAGAACTACAAAAATCAAACAAAAAATAACTGCCACGTCAGCTTTGTGACGGAGCATTTTTCAGAAAGTAAAAACATTTGATAGTTGATTTTGCTTAAGAAGTTTCAACATTTTCTCGACCCATGAATGAATACATCTCCTTCAGTGTAGTTTAAAAATAGTTTCATCTAGGAATCTGGACGGCGACATTATATGTAGTTGTACTTGTAGAGTATGACAGTGAAGATGCGTTTGCTTCCCCTCAGGAGACTTATTGATCATGTCTCTACTATGAATGCACGGGAAGGAAACTGACTCTCCGATAAACATCTCCATTCGTCCACACTTCAGGCATGTGTGAGGATGTCTCCTAAAGTCACCAAAAGTTATCATTAGAGAATGCCTCATTTGCATATTCAAAGATAACTTTTCAGAAAACTCGTTATCCAGAACTCTCTTCAGCAGCTCTTACAGACAAACACTGTACAGCTTCATTCCGCTCTATATTCTGAAGGTTTTTACAGAGGAGTTTGTTCATTTATCATTCATAACCTCATTCACACAATATTCTATTACTGAAAACACAGCAAAAACTAATATTTTTTAATGTCTGTTGACAGTATTTTCTGATTTATGGAGTGAAACAGAAATATCCTAAATTCTCTCTGTAGAAACCTTTGACTCCAACAAAATTAAACAAGAATTTTGAACCTGGCTTCATCCAATGTTCAGATTGATGTTCTGGAAAATGTAAGGAAATTGGCACATATCTAATAAGATTATGCAGAGTTAGCGTATTTAAACTAACATTTCAGAAAAAAATTGTAATAAAAAAAGATAATTGTCTTAATGCAAGTAATCAACTGGGGAAGTTTCATGGCGATCTCTATAAGTTAATAGTTCATCTGCTTTAAGGACGGAGACAGATTGAAGGATTGTGTGTGTGTGTGTGTGTGTGTGTGTGTGTGTGTGTGTGTGTGTGTGTGTGTGTGTGTGTGTGTGTGTGTGTGTGTGTGGGCAGTATTTTACTCCCACTGGGAATTTTCAATGCCATAAAAAAAAGGCATGTTTGACCGACGCCTTTCCCAGCAGAGCGCTTGCAGCCCAGATGGCAGGTGTTGACTGCTATTTTCACGCGCTGAGTCAGGTACACATGAAGCGGATGAGCTCGAGTAGCGGAGAATTTGTACAATTTTTAAGAATCCCTTTACTCCTCCGTGATTTACACAAGGTCAGAATCCTGACCCTCTGACACCGAGACAAAGAGCAACAACAGAACCACGTGCATACAAACGGTTCCTACCGATTGCAACGCCATCAGCCTTCTTATCTCGTCCAACTTCGGCAAGAACGCGAATGTTTCCCAAAAACACCGAAGCGTCCCTTTTAAAACCGGACATGGTGGAAAACTGTCCATTTAAGAGGCAGTTAAAAGTAAATTATGGGGATTTTTTTTACTGCTCTGTCCACATCTGTAACTACTGTTTAGCGAGGCACATGAAACACACATGTACAATAGAGCCATCACCTGCTGCCGTTACAAACCCGGAGCCAACGCTGGCTGCAGGCCGGAAGAGCACAAAAGTGCAGGAGGGGGGGGGGGTAAATATTTCATAAGAGCTACCTAGCCAGCATAAAATCGCAGATGAATTTTTTATCGCTAATGGTGAGGAACAAGTGGGGACCTTCAACCAGCGAGCGCACCAAATCCTCCTATCGTCTAATCCCAGCTACCGGTCCTCCCCATCAGCTAAAACACCTCCACAGCTCCACAGCTCCCCCCCCGCTGACTCCTTCCAACCATCACCACCGCCATGACCGTGGTGGTGAAGAGACAGAGTCTGTGCGGAGAGCGTACTGCCAGCTGTAAAATATACGTGGAAATGCACGAGTGTGAAAAACAACTCTTAGGGAAAAGGGCAAGTGTGTTTTTTTTTAAATCGCACGAACAGGTGGGGAATCAGTGACGTCTGACAGCCGATGTCACAGCCAGTACATGTGGACAGTATAAAGACGAGGTTACGGCGCATCCAGCCATACATCCCTCTGTCTCTTTCTTTTTAATTAAATGAATGTTTTCTTTGGTATTCGTGTCCTATACAGATAAGCAATGAGGACTGCTGGGTAATATGCATGTTGATGTCCAATGTCAAGTCTCTATTTGATCATGTGACGAAACAACACAGTATATGGTAACTAGTCCAGAAAGCTTTTCTCTTTGACCTCTTTACTTTCCCTGTGCAAACGCCTGAGTAACACACGTACGTGTGTGTGTGTGTGTGTGTGTGTGTGTGTGTGTGTGTGTGTGTAACTTGTAACTAGCATGCACTGGGGCCCGTTGTAACTACATTACGCCACTATCAGCCAATCAGGGCCCCGCTACGTTGCTTCCATTTCAATCAGCTCCTGCTGCTCCGTCTCCTTAAAAACAAGAGACAATCCACACCTCACAACACAAGTGTGTGTTGTGTTGCAGCCTTTTCGGTGGCACAGCAGAGCAGAGATAAGAGATGCTACATCAGAGGGAGCGGTGTCCCCACGATAGCTGTCAGCACTCCCTGATTGGCCCAGAATTATAGGGGAAAGGTCGTCTCTCTCACTCGCTGCGGTCTCATTAGTCCACTAAACCCTACTTAACGGTGAATCTTGTCCAATCAAAATTTAATAACGATGCCACCGTGAGCACTGCGGAGCGGCCTGACAGCTCGGATGCTATGTGCAAAGGCACTCACATATACAATATTTATGTGTGTGTGTGTGTGTTCCATGAATAACCTTCTCTTATGTTTTCTGTACTTCCACTAACTTATTGTTACTGCTTTACATTACATGATTCTTTAATTTACAGTTTCTTAAAATTAAAAAAAATAATAATTTAAAAACACCTGATGTTATGGATGGATGCTGCTTGTGGATTTACAGACTGTTTCAGCAACATACACCTTGTGCATGTGTAGAATATGACAGACGTGCATACAGAATAGCATGTTTTGTCCCTCTTTAATGAGACGTTATCATAGAAAAAAGATATACGTTTAACCTAAAGCTGTACAAAAGAAAGGGAGATTTTTTTTCAAGATTTAACATGACATGTTAGAGAGCAAGGGAGGGGGGGGGGGGCTCAGGTCTGGAATTAATGTAGGGTAAAACAGGGGGAGGGGGGGTGCAACAGTATGGGTCAAAGTTCAGGCTCTGTTCTACTCTGACCCCGCCTGCAGCTTGTGCGGTAGGCCTCCATTTTGCAGCGGCGAGATCTCCATTTTGAGGAGATGGAAGAGAGTCAGACTCGGCCGTTATGCAACTACGGGGACTTTTTCCTTTCTTTTTCTTTTTAAATAAATTAAACATACTCGGCTTCCACCTCACTGTCCGTTTTGTGACGTTATTACCGCGAAAAGACCCGCCGCTGATATAGCGTAACGTTACATTAAGAGAAGCATTCATATGTTATTCAGCGGAGGGGGGGGGGGGGGGGGGAGCTCAGAGGCCTGTGTTGATACCGGACCCTACATGACACTTTTTAATAAAGTATGAAATGAGTTGGACAGGCTACGTAATCTCCCGACCAACTGGAGCCTGTTCACAGAGTCTTCACCAGCTCTTCCTTAGCTGTGTAGCGCCACCTCCCCCTCCCAGCTCTACTCGCCATTTTGTGACGCCTATAGCCATTTCACGTGAGGGACTCCCCGTTGCTGGGCGGGGTGCGCTTGTTCTACATGGTTGTCATTCATGAAAGGAACTTGCACTTAAATGTCACGTCCGTGTGTTTACAACCTAATGACCCAGAGGCTTCATGTTGTTTTGGTTGTTTTTTTTTACTTTTGGAGGACATTGTGAGTGAAACATTCGCTTTTAAAGTGAATGTCGAACTGCGTTCGGCCTTCATCGTACAGGCTGCAGCCGAACGAGTTTGACTTCGCTGCTGCGGGTGTGCCCGTCGACGACAAAAACAATAACGTAGAGCCTCTCTCGACATTGTTGCGGAGTCTAAGAAAGACCTATTAGGCTATATGTTAGTCTCCGTGTGTGACCACTGTTCTCCGCATAGACACAAGCGCGTGCGAAGCCACATTATCTGGTTCGACGTGCCTCTCCCCCTTCTCTACAAGCACACATACATGGGAGAGCCAGTGGGCGGCCATCTTGACCAACGCCCATTTACTACAATGAGTGTGCAGTCACGTGACAGCGGAGGATCCAGCAGAACAGAGAAAGGGGTGTTGGGGAGGAGGGGCGTCTTGCAACGGCACAATAATGCCTTCATCCGAGCCAGCTGTTTTATCTCCCAGCTGTTTGGCAGGGACACCTGAGATATAGCCTGTCGATACATAGATAAAGGGACTGCTGTGGGCTTCACACTTGCTCGATATAATATATAAGTAGCAGCTGTATTCTCTCCTCCATGTATCAAGTCCGCCAACACATAAAAAGGCACGCCGGTACAAAAAACAGACACACCCCCTCCGTGTGCGCGCGCGGGGGCACGCGCGTCATTTAAGACACTCCACAAGTAGAAACAATGTGGAAAACAGAGACGGAAGCGCTTCTTGTATTACAACCGATACAATTTTCTCTTCAATCATCTGGACACGGACACCTTCTGCTAATCCCTCTCCGCGCGTGCACATGTAGCATGGAGGAGAGCGGAGCAAGGGAACGCGCTCCATTCACAAAGTGCGTAAAGACTACTCGGCAGTTACTACAGCGGCGCGAGGGATGGGGAGGGGCTGGCCGTGCCGCACAGCTCTGCGCGAGGGGAGAGAGGGGGGAGGAGGAGGAGGGTTATACTATAGAATGTGTGCCATGTTATACAGCATGGGGGTTTGGTGCTGTAGTATGGCAGCGAGGAGCGAAGCACGTAGCGTTTCCTCTCCCGGTTTCAGTGTTGTAAGTCGGGCTGTTTTAGCGACGGGAGCACTGCTTAAATCCCCGCGCTGCCTCCCGCACTAGGCCGAGGATAAACTAAGGTTGTGGAATAAAAACGGATAAAAGAGGTTCCTATATGAACACGACGGGCTGTTGAATTAAACCCGATTCCGTTAGAGTAGCACACATTTGGTTCAAATGTACAGGCTGTGATGCGGCAGGGAAAAAATGAAACGGGTGTCTGTTTAAAACAATATAGTGCCACGTTCTCTGGTCAAATGTAGAGGCTAATTATCTGTATTTTGTTGTCTTCGAAATGTTTCCTAAGACGTTTCAGTGACAAAGAGAACATAAAACCCCAACCGGAAAACGACTGCAGCATGGCGGCGGAGGAGAAACAGAGCCGTCCATGTTACATTTGTATACCGTAATAAACGACGTCAGAGCAGCTTATCATTGGGTCCGTTATGAGGGGAAGATTCCACAGGAACATAACACAATAAACCCTCACTACTTTCTGAATTAAAGCAACAAGGTGAGCAGTAATTCAGACAGGCTGGAACTAATACCATCATGATGGAAAATAGCCATGAAATACTAAAGTAAGACTATGACCCCATGCTGGACACATTCTTTAGATAAAAGGAAATAATAATAATAATCTCTTGCAAATGACATGCCAAATATTTCAAGTCTCACTATTTGTGTCTGGCCTTCTATTGTGTGATGTGGAGGAAATAAAGAACATGTCCCTGTGATGCAGTATTTAAAACAAAGTAAATAATAAATGTATTTGTATTAAATACAAATAAAAGATGGAAATGTGATGCAAGACAACTGATAAAGAAAAAGCAAGAGAATGTATGAATATTTCTCACAAAAGAGACATAATTAAAAACAGTTTGAACAGAATTATCCCAAATATCAGAACATCATTCAAATGCAATCATGACACCTTTTTTTTTTTTCAATACAAAAAATGATCACATGTTTTAAGTAATGAAAGGAAGTTAACTTAATTTGTGAGATATGTGTATCATCATTATTTTTAGGTAACACATAAGTCATATTTAAGGCATTCATGAGGAGCATCGGAAAATAGAATCATTCATAAATATTCCCCAAATTAAATTCATCTTCTTTTTTTTCCAAGTTAACTACGTTTCATTAAAGATTTTTTTGACAAGCTCTCAGACAAATATGTGGGAATAAAAAGAAAACAAAGACGGGACCTTTTATTAAGTGAACATTGATAACTTAAGAGTAATCATAACACACTGATTTTGACGGATAAAAGTCGTTTTTTTCTAAATAAATATTTGAGTTCTAGACCTCATATTGGATCTGGTAAAAAGCTAAAGATCAAAACCCTATTTCATCTTCGGCATTATATTTTACGTTTGCAGGACTTTTTTATTTTGTCGTTTGAAATGAGAAAGAAAAGCTTGATTTGATGATGTTTTACATCGTCTCAATAACTTAGTGAGGCAGTGTGAGGATTTATTGAAGTAACTCTTTACAGACTTCCTGTTCCTGAATAAAAAGAATGGGGGAAAGATTTGTTGATTATTAGAAACACTGGTGTCATTCACTCCTCGACAGCACAACACTGTCATCTGTGCTCGTGTCACAACAGTAAATACAGAGGTTGAGTTCCTGGACCGACGGGGGCCACGGCCTCCGAGCTCCCCTCTTTAAACAAAATGGGGGAGAAGGAGGACGCCGGGGAGGGGAGGGGAGTTCCTGCTTTGTCTAATTGAGAGAGTGTGTGTGTGTGTGTGTGTGTGTGTGTGTGTGTGTGTGTGTGTGACGTCAGCCTCAAATTTGTTTTGAATCGGCGAGGAACAGGGTGGGACCTACAGCAGCCTATGAGGAAGCAGCGAGGAAAGGGGCCCGTCTCCGCTCACACTGCCTCCCTCCTTGAGTTTCATCCCCTGGTTTGCTGTTCCGAACAGCAGAGGGCCGACTGAGTCACTCTGCTGCTCCGACTTTACCATCGGAGTATTACTGGGGACATGCTGACATTCTCATCCTAAGGAAAAGTCTTCTTCAGTTCATTTACCGAAAATAATAATAATAATAAAAAAGGTACAAATATATTCAAAGAATTCAGCTAAATACTGCACCACCACCACCACCACCACCACCACCACCACCACCACTGCAGTGATATTAACAGAAAGCAACAGAACAGTTTAAAGACTTCCTTCAGCCTTTTAAAGAGTCAAATTCGAGCACCTTAAAAAGGTTCCTTAACCAAAACCTTCCACTCTGGAAGCCTTTATCGTTACTAAAGCTCAATCACTCAGTTATTAATGAATACTGTCACTTTGTTTATTTGACCAGCTGTTCATATTAACTTTGATATCAGTGTTGCTCAGTGCCTTCTCATTTCCAGAGTAAGAGATCAACACTTCAAAAGACCTTCTATGGCGTCAAACTGACAAACTTTAAATTGTTTCTTTTATTTAAAAGTTGCATATCGTAGTGATTACATCAATATCTGTATTTGTTCAAACAACAAAACGATCAGATTATCCTGGAAGTTATGACGTTAACTTATATTTCTCTTTCAGGGTTCAGGTAGACGAGTGTCAGTGAACGCACCGCAACACGTCTCTGGTGAACTTCTAGTCGAGAAGGATTTATTATGGTCTTAAAGAATAAGAACATCGTGTGATAAAAGAAAACAGGACAAAAAGGAGAAAAATATGTTTTAACACCAATATGTTATGAATGGAAAAGATTATTTTGCTGATGTGGACCTCAAGAGGCCAGTTATGGAAGGAATGCACAGGAGTTTAGGGTGGTGGTCCGGTGGGATCGTTCCATGTTAAATATTAAAAAAAGAGTTTGGCTTCGAATGCCTGATTGAGTCGATGAAACTCCAGACTATGTTCAAATTCAACCAACTAAGTCCCTGTTCTCTGATGTCATACAGAAGGGAGAGGCGTTCACTCTAAATACCTCATCGTCTACAGAACAGTCTCTTAAGGGAATTATACGTTATTCTCGATGTCTGCTTGCTAGCTTTTTACCCTTTTAACTAGTTTTACTTTGCTTGCTAGTTGTAGAAAGAAGTGTGGCATTCGTTTACCACCTGTGAACCTGTATTTATTTAATACAAGTCTCTTAGTATCATTTCATAAATAATATGTATAAAATACAAGATCCCATCCAGACATTAAAGTCAGATAAGAAAATAGACTTTTAGTGTTTTGTGCGATTCTTTTATTTATTTAAAAGTTAAAATTCTTAAAATAACAGACTTCATCTCCCTCCCTCAAGAAATTCAGACTCAATAAATATACGAATATTTTTCATTTCAATAAGACACAAGATTCCACACGATACTGGTTCAGGTGGCATGCTGGACCACGACCACGTTAAACCAGGAGGTGGTCCTGCAGCTGTTCATGTGACATGTGAGGGAGCACGCTCTGCTCCAATATTCAAGTAATAGGTTAGAAGCAAAACACATTTTCTTGAACAAAATTAAAGTTGAAATTCAATTTGGAATAGTTTTCTTTGTATCCCATTTGATGCACAAACCGCACTCTGCATTAAATTGACAGGTTATGAAATTATGAGACATTCCTCATTATTCATCTACTAATGTAGAAAATCTCAGCTGTAACTTGAAATAAAGAAAAGATCAACAGAGATCCAGAGATCCCTGCTTCATTAATGAATACTTTCATTTGAATGAATTGAAAGCACACTTCACATCTAAACTAAAAAAAATAGTTTCTAACAAGTGACCTCATCAATGATATTTAAAACCGGTGACAGGAAGTGCTATTTCAAGCGGGTCTGAGGCCAGATGAGAGGGGGGGGGGGGGGGGGGGCATCTAATGCTGAGAATTCACCTTTCTCCTATAAGTTGGGCCATTGTGTCGCCTTCAGAGTCTCTCAGCAGGCTGAAGATGTTTCATTTCCTAAGCTTTGTTAGAAACACGGAGGACTGCAGTCAGTGAGCACGCTGCCGTTCTGTCCGTCGGGGACTCGGTGGCCCTAAAAATACATCTTTAGCTGTCAGTCATCTTGTCGGGGAGTAGGTGGCGTTGTGTTTCTTTCCCTCCCAAAATACTGAATCCCGCTGTTAGAACTAGTCCTTTGATTTTTTTTTTTGTCTCAAAACTGTCTCGTACACACACAAACAAACACACACACAGAAAGATCCCACCCTACATCACAATGTACAAGTACACCTCCCTCCACACACACACACACACACACACACACACACACACACACACACACCTCCAGACCACGTGAGCGAGTGCAGTGGCTGTGATATGGCACACCCCCGGCTTGCACACACCCACTTTGGAGGGAGGGAGGGACGGAGGGAGGGATAACACATCACAGCGCTGGGGGAGGGGACTCCTCTCTCTCGCTCCGTCCTTCTTCTCTCCCTTCGCTTCCTCCCTCTGCAGCTCATGTATGTCTGCGTGTGTGTATGTATGTATGGGCGCGTGTCCGCAGCACATGCCTGTGTGTCCGACATGTGACCAGCAGGCATCGCCTCCATTTTAACTCTTTGAGAATCCCAGTGTGTGTGTGTGTGTGGGGGGGGGGGGGGGGGGGGGGGGGGGAGAGTGAGAAGGATCATGGGAGGAGAAGAGGATCATGGGAGGAAAAGTGGAGAGAAATTTAAAAAGGGTATCGCTGCACATCATGGAGGGAAAAATCTTCAAAAACGATTGAGATTGCGGGGAAAATAGAAACATGGTTGCTCAAATATGCCACCTATTGCAACAAGTTTTATACAATAAGGGCCTCACAGTGTGTGGCCCCTGCTTTACGCAGCCATTGGCCAGATGTGCGGAGGTGTGAGAGTGGGCTGGGTTCAAGCCCCTCTCTCTTAAAGTAACACCGTCTCCCCTTTTCCACCAAAACCAGCACATATGTGCAGGTTTATTAAACACGGGAAAACCCGCTAGAAAGAGGAGATAGAGTCTTTACCCATCGCCAGTAGAACAGCGTGGACTTTATGTTTTGTAACTTTTATTTATTTATTCTCTCTTTCAAACTGTCAAACCAGAGTTGGTGATTGTTGGAACAAACTAGCAAAGATGGTTTTGATGAGTTTCATTTTGTTTCATGTCGAGTTTGAACTCTGTGTGTGTCGATGACTAGGGAGGTCAAATCTCTGTTTCTTTGACTGGAGTCTGGTGGCTTTGATTAGAGCATATTAATTGTATGTTCTGTATGTTAATACATTATAAGAATTGTCCAAATGAAAAGAATTGTCCAAGAATTGTCCCAGGAATGATTGCAGACAGCAACCTTTCCCACTGAAGACAAAAGACAGATGTTAGTGGGCTTTATTTTGTCCAGAGGGAAAGGGGCTTAAGCAACATCTGCAGTACAGCAGCCACTGCTAAATGCTACTGTAGGTGGAGAGGATACACATCAGTGATGTATCTAACATAAGCCAACGCTAGCTAACATTAGCCACCGTAAGCTAACATCAGCTGACATTAGCCACCATAACCTTACATTAGCCAACACTAGTTAACATTAGCCACTGTAAGCTAACATCAGCTGACATTAGCCACCATAACCGTACATTAGCCAACACTAGTTTACATTAGCCACCATAACCTTACATTAGCCAACACTAGTTTACATTAGCCACCATAACCTTACATTAGCCAACACTAGTTAACATTAGCCACTGTAAGCTAACATCAGCTGACATTAGCCACCATAACCGTACATTAGCCAACACTAGTTTACATTAGCCACCATAACCTTACATTAGCCAACACTAGTTTACATTAGCCACCATAACCTTACATTAGCCAACACTAGTTAACATTAGCCACTGTAAGCTAACATCAGCTGACATTAGCCACCATAACCGTACATTAGCCAACACTAGTTTACATTAGCCACCATAACCTTACATTAGCCAACACTAGTTAACATTAGCCACCATAACGTCACTTTAGCCACCATAAGCTAACACTAGCCACCATAAGCTAACACTAGCCACCATACGCTGGTCATAGCAGACCAAGTCATTCCCTTTTCAAACAAAAGACACAAACAAAACTAAGTACCGGTATATAAGAAAAACTCAAATGTGAATTAGACTGTGATCGCCTACATGCAGTAATACAAAGAGCAGGAGGGACCCAAATAAAGGACCGGTCCGTCACACTGCTGACAAGATGTTGGCCAACCAGAGCAGAAAGAAGAGATTTAGTCTACAGAGACCAGTACCAAACCCACCTGAAAGCCCTGCTGTAATTACACGGCAACACTAATCACTCCTCTCTCCTTGTCCACTTCTACTTTCTCAATATATTGCATACATGCACAGTACAATGCTTCCTGCACCTGCACCTGCAGAGCGGATCTCTCTCCTCTTTGGCTGCTGTAGGTCATTTCCAAATGTGTCTCTCTGAGTTAGACACTCACTCCTGAACAGACTTTCAGGGTGGACTTCCTGCTGAATAAAATGTTTTTTCTCTCCCGGTGGATAACACATTCTGCTCTTCTCCTTCCTTCTTGGAAATCTGAACCTTGTGCTCACGCAGACTCTCAGCGGTGGAAACGTGCCGGAGACGGACAGACAGTCACGGTGAAAGCATGTTGGAGCAGACGGACTCCGTCGGTGAGTCATCTCAGAACACTGGCCTCCAAAAAACTCTAGGAATTCATTTTGGAATAAAACACGTCTTTCTGTGTCTAAATATAGAGCGTCCAGTCTGTCAGAGTTAACCTAGAGCTACATTCCAGAGACTCTCGTTTCCTTCTCCTACGTGCACATTTAGGGAGCCATTTGGGGCTCAGTGCCTTGCTCAAGAACAATCTGACCCGAGGAGAGGAGGAGGTAGAGCTCCAACCAACAACCCCACACTGTGAAAAAAGAAAAACGTCACATGACTGTGGCACCTGCTGCCAAACATAAAGTGTAAAGTTACAGTAAAATATCCTAATTCAAATATATGTCAAAAACAATCCATTTAAGGAAATGTTCATTCAAGGTTTTGCAATTAAATACCGTTATTTTACAGATTTCCCCTAAATCGTTATGATCAAGCGCCCTCAATAAAGTCACGGCACTAAAACTTCTGCATAGAAACTTTTTGTTTAATTTATTATTTTTTTTTACAGATTTTCCTTAATTATTAAACAAAACACCTTCAATGAAGTGGTGACACAAGAAACATTATTTGACAGATTTTCCCTAAATGATTAGAACTAAACACCTTGAATAAAGTGACGGCGTTATTTACAGACGGGCTGCCAGCCTGAAGATTGGACACTTTGTTGTTTTTCTAAATGTCATTTTGGAGCAGAGATTCAGATAAAACAAAAAGTAAAAAAACACGATTAACTCAAGAAAGATACAATAAACGCACCGTTTCAAACAGATCACAGGCGTCAAAATGTGTTCATCATGAAAAACACAATTAAACCAAACCACTCGGGTTAATTCTACAAGCTGATAATATTCTTTGCATATTTATAAAAAATAAACAATTATTCAACTGTAATTTCAAACACACAATCCTGCAGTGCGATCTGAACAAAGCGGCCATTCGAGTGATTTCAGCCACCAGGCAGGAGATGGCCAACATGTGATCCAGAGATGAAGAGACGTCTTTATGTCCCGCAGCAGCTCTGTGATCAGTCACTCCAAATGAAGCACCAACACTCACCCACGTTCCTGCTTCTCTTCAGATCGTCACTGATCTGACCACTTATCAACTGTGAGATGCACAGTTGTGAGATTAGATGACGTCGTTTGTTTTTGACATTTCCACTTGATGAAGAGACTATTTGTGGCCCCTCGGGTTAAATAGAGGCCGCCGTCACCTGATTGGTGGAGCTTGTTTTGGGTCGTGAAGAGAAAGGTTTAACGAAAGACGCTGTTGAGTTGCATTATGGGAAATGTAGGAGGCAACGCTTTTTAGCAGCTTGACCCACACTAGGGACTTGATTTGGACTGTTATTGTATTTGTATCCGTGTCTGAGACCCCCCCCCCCCCAACATAACGACAGTACAAAGATAAATGTCATTTTATTTTACAGGTAACAGAGATCATCTTATTCTAACAGGGTTCTTCAGGCAAGAATAGAATTTGGTTTGTGAAACTTAAGGCTTTATTTATTTGTATCATAAACAATATAATCTAATTTATATTGTAATGTGTATATTTTATATGTTTAAACATATATTTATGTTTTATTTTATTTAAAGAACCCCAAAAATGAATTCTTCCCCCGATTCTAAAACCAACCTTGAACGAATGCGTTCAGAATGAGAAAGCCATCTACAAATGACTGATACTCTATAAATATTTAACCCAACATCTTAATATTAATACTCCAACAGCGATTTGTTTTTTACAGAAACGCATGAACACGAACACCCTCATGCCGAGTAAAACCTTTTAGGTTGATGGTTCCTCTGCTTGGCCTCAGGTCAACATCTCTGCTGTATCAGTGCTGGAGAGTCCTCCAGCCTCCACTATTTACACAACCTCGAGTTAAAAAGACAGCTTGTTCAAACTAAAGTCAATGCTTTCAAGGCTTCTTTATTGTCTTTGTTCCTTTCAGAGGCATTCAAAGCACTTTTTGTTTTTTTTAACTCCAGGAAAGTATTTTTATCCGGTTGATTTCCTCAAGAAACTACAAATAATAAACAAAGACAAACTGCTGGAAGACACACACACACACACACACACACACACACACACACACACACACACACACACACACACACACACACACACACACACACACACACACACACACACACACACACACACACACACACACACACACACACACACACACACACACACACACACACACACACACACACACACACACACACACACACACACACACACACACACACACACACACACACACACACACACACACACACACACACACACACGAACCAGGAAAACTACGGGGCAGGAAGTTCTACGCTAAGCGACATAGCTATAGAACTCCTCCTGGCCAATCAGAGCCCTGTGTGGGACGCCTCGCGGCCAATCAAAAGCATGGATTATCGATAGGCTCCTTAATCTCCCGTTTCTTTCTCATTACTGCCGAAAAAATGTCAAGAATTTAGGTCCACGGTGCAATGCCCTCACACACACATTCCCAGCCGGCCCGTGTGGGACATGTTGTGGTGCTGAGACGGAGGGAAAGGTTAAGGGTGAACGGCCATTAACTACAAAGAGAAAGAAGGAAAGAAAGGAAGGAAAGCGTGAAGAAGAGAAGGACACACAGCAGAAATCAAAAATCAACATTTTAATTCCGATTACAAAAAAATCGCATCTTTCAGCAACTAAACCAATAAGTTTTAATTATCAGTAATTTTAAACAATTTCCATTTAACATAATTATTGCAGAGTGGGGTTTTAATTAAGCAGCTATCGTGAGCTTTACATCGGCAACAACTCCTCATCAAATCTTTAAATTAGAGATGCTGCAGATTGAAACTGGCCGATAACTTTCACGTTTACCCCTATGGTCTCACACACACACACACACACACACACACACACACACCTCGACATCTCTTGTTCAGAGCGAGAGAAGAAGACAGGAAGCCATGGAGGACCCACATTAAATGCACTGGGACAGTTCTGACAGAGTGTCTCATAACGGAGCTAACTGCTATCGTTAACAGAGGTTGCATTGACTTGCATTACGATGCATTCAAGCTCTACTCACTAAATTACAGTATTCGAGTACTGGGCGCAGGTAAATCACTATCATGTGTCAGAATGTAGTTTCTTAAATAAATCCAGTAGTTTGAAGATGTTTTCACAGCAACATGAAATAGATATTAGAGATGAATTATGAGCTGTTTAACGTCGTCACACAAGCTCTAAGCAGCGTACAATACATCCTTAAGACTAATAATGCTTTTATTAATCTATTAGAGAAATACATATATAATCATTCATTTCCTCATTTTGAATTGTGTGTTTTCATACAAATAAGCACAATAGTTGACAATAACACCTTGTCTCAGGATATTATTTATATTATATTAAACGTTAGTCTGGGGCCTTCAGTCAATTTCAATTCTCAGAGACAAGTAGGAACCAGACGACTGCAGTCTACGTTTCTCTAGTTTGAATAAACTTCAGTCCACAGAACATTTATGCGTTTATATTTTATACTAACCAAAATATTTGTATTGTATCAACGCAATTGTATCAACAATTTAAACATTTCAGAAAGTTTGCAATACAAAAACAATATTGTATTAGTGTAAGTAATCAACTGGGGAAGTTTAAATTGTGCAATCAACAGAAACATTTCTGGATTTCAGAGAAATACAAGAAACTGAGTTTTAAATAAAAAAGTCAGAAGATGGAGAGCAGAGAACATGAATATGGAATTCTCTCATTAAGTGGAAAACGTAGCAGTGTTTCTTTGTGTTGATTATTTGGAAAGAAGAGTAGTTCTATTGTTTTACCTGAAAAAACTGAAATATGAAACTCCAAGAAATAAAAAAAAAAGAATAACCTGAATGTTGAGGCAGGAACAAAGGAATACGTTTCCACTGTTTATGAATAGAAATTCAAAAATCGACTTTGACCAACACAGTTTTGATATTTAGATACTTTGTTAGCCAATTAACTGCTGCAGATTAAACTTCATAATAAGAGTTTTGTGTGTGTAGTCAGACGTGTTGAATGAGTCACGTGAGTAAACATTCACTCTTCATTCCTCTACAATCTGGCTCTCGAACAAGCCGGCTTTGTCTCTCTACATTCATGCAAGCTGCGGGAAAAATTGTATCTTTTAGTTTGCATGTTTCCACTCAGTGAACTATGTGCACGCTCTAGCTGGTGGACGAGAGTCTGTCCTTATTCAGGACACGTTCAAACAGACGAGCAACGACTCAAACACAGCTACTTCCATTTAAATCTCATCCCTTCATCCTTTTAAAAAGCATCTGTTCCTGTAGATTGAAATGAAAACTCCCGGCCAATGAAACAGCAAACTGGTTTCACAACAATCCCGCCCCCTCCAATCACACCGCTTCCTCTTCCTGACCGACATCCTATTGGTTCCCACTTCTGACTGACTCCTCCCTGCTCCTTTCTCACAGACGATGCACATTAAGAGCATAATCGCTTTGAGCTTTTTTTATTTCATTTCACTTCACTTTTCCTTTAGTTCGTTCTCAGAGTGTGTTTGCTATATATTGAGGCTGGAATTAATTTATTATGAAACAAATGTTTTAAACCAGGCAATATTGATCCAGATTAGTTTGTTTTTCTTCAAAAATATCAGTTTTATTGAAGTTTTTATTGAAGTTTCAGTTCACGACAATCTTTGTCACTGTAGTTCTGGTTTACAGTAATATCTCTTGTGCACAGTGAGACTGGGCGTCTCTATAGAGTTCTTCTCTGGCAGAAAAGTGCTGGCCGGGCTCTGGCCTTTCTGAAAAGTTCAGAGATTTTCAACTGGAAGCGCCCGTGTTTCGGGTTAACCTCGGAAAAGCCTTCAACCGATTTAAAATCCGTACTCCTCCGTGTTCATTATCTACGCCAACCAGGAACTCTGTTCCTGGTGTCATTTCCTGTCATTGATGAAAAGCATCATCCTGTTTTCAGGATCTGACCAATGACTTTTAGGCAATTATCAGATATCCACATATACAATAATAATAGAAGTGAAGGACAAAGTAACTATAATTATTATTTCAGAATGATACTGGTAAAAAGGACCTTTTGTGTTTTTAGTCATTTCGAGACAGAATTGTAGAACTCTAAAGAATACTAAAGATGTGGACTGAAAAAAGAAAAATATTACCTCCAAGGAGTTAATATTTGTTTTTTTAATAAAAAGGTTTCAATAGCTACAGAAACTCAATATTTGATTTAAAAACACAGACAGTTTGTATCCACAGGCCTTGTGAGCAGTTTCATGGAGGAAAATAGCTCCTTCATGAAAGCGCTCACAACCAGGTCTGTGGAGCACCAGGCTCATGTTGAGACCATGACCATACGGTCCCATTATCATCAGCACCAGAACTCCAGATCAATCAACAGCACGACAGGAACGAGGAAAACAAATGTGCCTTTTTGGATTGGTGGGTGAACTGTCCCTTTAAATGATCGGAGATGAATACTAAATAACACTTTTAAACACGTATGGCAGAAACGCTTTACAGTGTCTCCCATCGGGTGACATCACTATGGAGGATGAGCGGAGCAGCGCTGCAGAGAGGCTCTCCCTCTCTCTCCCATGTACATGCACACATCCTCTCTCCTAACACACACACACACACACACACACACACACACATACATATATATATATATATATACACATACACACACACACACATATATGCAGGGGGGGGGCCTTCCACCACGCAGACCCGACCCCTGGGCCCCAACAACAACAACCCCCCTCCCCTTTCTGTCTTTCCCCTCCTCATTTTTGTCTCTTTCCTTTTTCCCCCTTCGCCACTCATCGTTCTTTGTGTGTGTGTGTGTGTGTGTGTGTGTGTGTGTGTGTGTGTGTGTGTGTGTGTGTGTGTGTGTGTGTGTGTGTGTGTGTGTGTTCCTGGTACCGTGTATCCAGATGTGTGTGTGTTTGTGCAAATCTTATTTTTAGTGAGCAAAAGACGACCAGAGTGGAGGACAGAAAAAAGAAAGCAGGAGACACAGAGAGAGAGTAAGAGATGGAGAGAGAGAGTAAGAGAGAGAGAGAGAGAGAGTAAGAGATGGAGAGAGAGAGAGAGAGAGAGAGTAAGAGAGAGAGATAGAGTAAGAGATGGAGAGAGAGAGAGAGAGAGTAAGAGATGGAGAGAGAGAGAGAGAGAGAGAGAGAGAGTAAGAGATGGAGAGAGAGAAAGAGAGAGAGTAAGAGAGAGAGATAGAGTAAGAGATGGAGAGAGAGAGAGAGAGAGAGAGAGTAAGAGATGGAGAGAGAGAGAGAGAGAGAGTAAGAGATGGAGAGAGAGAGAGAGAAAGAGTAAGAGATGGAGAGAGAGAGAAAGAGAGAGAAAGAGAGAGATGGAGAGAGAGAGAAAGAGAGTAAGAGAGAGAGAGAGTAAGAGATGAAGAGAGAGAGAGAAAGAGAAAGAGAGAGAGAGAGAGTAAGAGAGAGAGAGAGAGAGAGAGAGAGAGAGAGAGAGAGAGAGAGAGAGAGAGAGAGAGAGAGAGAGAGAGAGAGAGAGAGACAGATGGTTTGAAACAGAGAGAAGAAACAATCAGAGAGATGGGGCGGAGGGGGGGGGGGCTTCTTAAAGAGACAGGACTCCCTTACCCCTTCACCTACATAGAGGCCTCCGTGCATCTCCTCTCTCCTTCACTTTCTCCTCTGTGTTGTAGTCCTCTCCCTCCCCTCTCTTTGTCTTTTTTTTGGCTCTGGGATAAAGAGCCTTTGTCCTCACGTTATTCCTTCAACTTCCTTCAACTTTGGCTTTGACTAAGTTGGATTATCTGCTTCTTTCTTTCTTTGTGGCCATTTGTGTTAATTTTAAGTTATTAAAAAAACTGAAATAGAAACTAGTTACTAGATTGTACTCAATGCATCTGAATTCATCTTCATTGCCGTCTATCCATCGCTGATTAAAGCTGAGAATCTCACAATAGTCGACATGTAGCAGCAGAGATATCCAGGAGCACTAGTGCCTGGTATGGGTGAAGCTCCAAAACAACTGGAGCCTACATTTCCCATAATGCAACTTCGTCAAAGTGCCACTTAAGTGGTTATCAATCAGAAGAGATATTGGAAGAAATAGCTGCAGTCTCAGTGTAGACAGTTTAAAGTTCAGTCAAAATCAGAAGAAAAAACGGATTATTTACTTAATTAAACGATCTGAAAATACTCTGTTACCAGCAAAGGTTCTGCACATAGTACCCATTATTATTATGATGATTGCATTAACACAGTACTTTGCACCGTGTTCATCTTTTACAATGCATTATAGTCAATTAAATGTGTTTTGAGTGAGCATTTCTATTCTAAAGTAACATCTGTGATAACAGAATGAATCGATTGGTCGATGACGTCTGAGTCAGCCAAATCAAGCGGGTATCTTCTCTTTGTGTCTCCACAGATTGGTCGTCCTTCACGAGACATGACAGGGGGTTACTTCCTGATTGTCGTTTCAGGTTTGTTGCCGTGACAACATAAACAAGTGAGACTCTTACAAGCCTACCGTGAAATAAAAAGCCTTGATCGTTTGATACGGGGATCTAAAACGCGTTGATGCTCATTATCATCTTAGTTTTTATTAGTTGTTTTAGCCAGGTAATATCTGCTCAGTTTAGTTTTTCTTAAAGAAAAGAATATAGTTCTTATTTAGTTAAAGCTGAGGGTCCACACGGTGTTTCTCTGCAGAACAGCGCCGGGGACACCAACAGCTTCCTGAACGGTTCAGAGAGTCTGAACTACAATTTCAAAAGAAAGATGCGTTGCGGGCCCTTTAATGTTTAGTCATTTTATCTGATGAATATCATTTGTTTATTTATTTACTGGCCTCCTGTCATTTTGCAAATGTGCCCCCCCCCCACGAGAAAAGGCAAGTCGAGAATCCCCGATATAACCCTCCTCACGGGACGAAGGACCCATTGGACTTCCCTGAAGCTCCACAGTCCCCGCTGCACAGTGTTTGTGTTGTGTTGGAGGCAAAGGGCCCAGTGGCCCTCAGCTCCACAGCTCTGTTAACGCCACAAACAAAGATCTTCTAGGAGAGCTGATCCACCCCCGTCTCACGACTGCAGACACTTCTCTCTTCTGGAAACTAACTGATGGTTTAATGCAAATAGTGAGGACGCGAACCGAAACCGCGGCATACGTTCAGCTGGCCGCTGGACAAACATGTAGAGCCGGCCGTCTGATCACGTTACCAACTCAGCTATCGGCCCAAACGCTGGAGGCGTAGACATTTAAGAAACACGTGCAAATGTTTCCGTCACTTCATCCGCCTGCCTGTGTTGCTGTCACTCGCTCTCGGCTGGGCAGTGCGGAGAACACGCCGACAAGAGAGATGGGCTGGACGTACTGTACCAGAGAGAGGGAGGGGAGGGGGGAGAAAACAAGAGACTCTGAAAGTATGAACAGAGAGCGAGAGAGAGAGAGAGAGATTGAAGCAGAGCATGCGTGTGTGAGCGCAGCAGCGAGCGAGGGAGGGAGGGAGAAAGGGGAGGACCCATCGCTCCTCTCGGCTCTGCGCCGAGCGACCGCCTCCCTCGCAGGTGCTGCCGCCCGCCGATTGGTCGCACCCCCCTAGCTCCCTCCGCCCACCGTCCCCTCCTCCTCGCCGGCCATGAGAGGGGAGGTAAGACAGACCATGGCCTGCTGCTGCTGCTCTCTGAGTGCATGTGCAGGGTTGTGTGTGTGTGTGTAAGCCAGCTACTCTCTCTCTCTCTCACACACACACACACACACACACACACACACACACACACGCATATGCATGATACATTTGGAATGCATTTAAAGTTGCAGCACACTTAGCATATAATGCGCAGAAAGGGGGAAGAAGCTGCAGAGAAAAGAAAAGGCCACAAATACGGAGGAAATATATTTCTAACATCTGCACCGTAAAAGATTTATGAGACTTTGAGATTTAGAGGACAGAAACTGGAAACAGGAATTACAAACGGTATGAGAAAAAAATAATAAAAAAACTCTACGACCGTAGAGCAGTTCCTTCAAGTAAAAAAAAAACACACGCACATATTTTTGGAACTGCTGACCGATGCATCAGATTTTTTTTCTATGTTCCTAAAGACGGTAACAATACGACACAATGATGTTCACGAAACCACGCAGATGGCGGACGTCGGGCGATGGCGGACGTCGTCCGGGCGTTTATTTTGTGTTTTCTATCTCAACGCGCTTGTTGGTTTTCGAAACCCATAAAAGGGCCGCGGAGGTTTGACTCAAGTGTCCTTGAGCAACACACTGATTGTTTTTTTTGTTTTTTGCATGATGGGATGACAGTCAGTTATGTCAGAGGCTGCAGGTGAGTGAGGTCACGAGGTGTGAAAAAGGCAACGCAGCAGTTTTTGTGACGTGTGCAAAACGCACGCCGCGAAAGCGACGACAGACAGGAAGTACGTGACTCGTCCTCGCCATGAAAGGAACACTTTTCCCAGGGCTGATGTGCAGGTGCAGCGCTGACGCCAGGCTGCCTCGAGGCCGTAAACTTTGATTGACGGATGGATTGGAGGAGTGGGAGGGGCTTGGCAGAAAAACAACTGTCTTCTCATCTGTACATTAAAAGGGTTTATGGAAAGAGAAATGAGCATCGAAAGAACGAGAGGGAACGGTTCGGACTCTCTGGCACCTTAGATTCACTTTTGATTCATGAAATGAAGTGTTTTTGTCCGAGCCTACGAACAATAACAAGCACGGCACATGAAGAGTAATACGAGAGAAGTGTTTGCATAAGGCCGCTTAAGATGCTACACAGATGAGAAAATATGAAATCAAACAGGGAAATTCTCAGCATAGACCCCATAGCCGCATGTCAAAATATGAATAAGTAGTAAGTAAGTAAATAATAATTATAATATAACCTATAAATGTTTAGTTTCTTTGTTTTAACAATTATTTAGAGACCCACACATGTTGGGGAGGTTACTTGTATTTGGGGTTAGTTAGACCAGAATACAGATCGCTGTGTTTCAGAGTGTGAGCACCAGATGAACAGCACACGTCTCAGCTCATGCGAGTGCACGTCGGTAGAGCCGGTGTGAATCCGGCCTCACGGCAATGACCCATTTACCTTAAAAAGGGTGCACAGGCACAGGTAGGCCCGCTTTAAGCTTAGCGTGTAGTTGTAGAGCATTGTTAGTGAAAGTGGAGCTGCAGCCTTCAGTGTCAACACAACAGTCTTTGGTAGACCCAGTGGACTCAGGGGACGGCCTTCTAACGCGGGTAAACCTGCAGACATGGACAACAAGCCCACTTATCAACTCTCTGGAGTCCTGCACGTAACGTGGACGTCCAAACCCATATCTGGGCAAATATGGCGATTTTAGCAGAAAGCAAAGGTGAGATGATAAGTGGACTTGACTTCAAAGATCAAACTGTGCCACAGTAAAGCTAAACACCCTGCTCACCACGAAGCCCTCCTTCCATACCATCAACTCTGGAAACAAGATCTTCAGGACGGGAAGTGGGAATAAAAAATACTATGCAGTTCAAATAAGAAATAATAATAACTTAATCAAATCTGATGCAAAAATATGAAGAATGAATGAATAAATAATTCCAATACAAAAGCTAGTAAGTAATATTCCTGAGAGTTTGCATTTACAGTAACAATGTGTGATTTCTGGCCCACTATAGCCAACCCTTCAATAAATATAAATATACGGTGCTTTTATGTGCCTTTTTGCAGCAACAGTATGTGTTTTGGCAGTCTGCATAGGGATTTGTTTTTTATTAAACAAAAAGAATTGAAGACAACGCTTCAAACGGAGCGTTTGCAGCTCCGTCTGTCGGTCTCGTCCATCACAAGTTCCAGTGATGTCGGTGGGCGTTACTGCCGCTGTAGGCTTCCTCTACACTCTCTACAGCCTTTCTATACGCTTTCCCCTCTAGAGAGGGCTCGTTCCCTCTGAGCGACCCCCACCCCCAACACACACACACACACACACACACACACACTCCTCCTCTCGCTGACCTCAGCCTGACACAGAATCTCAATCTACTTCATGAGGAATATTACGATGGAAAATAAACCCCCTCCGTCTCCATCTTATGTAATTTTTGATTCAAGCAGACATGCATGCATAGTGCATGTGTACGACACTGGGGGGGGGGGGGGGAGCATGGGCGTCTCCCCCTGCAGCCTATAGGGCTATGGGGGGGGGGGGGGGGGGGGGATTCAGCACAAACACTTATAGAATGGAAAGAAGGAATTGAACCATCCAACTTCCCGTTACAGGACTGACCCCTCCCCCCCTCACATTAAGGGTTTGTTCCCTCTGAATACCCGCCCCCTTCCCTTCCTCCCTCTCTTCCTCCCCCCCTCCCTCAAACACACACACACACACACACACACACACAAGGTTCCATGTCAGAAAAGCTGCACCAGAGCAACTTTATGGCGTTTAAGATATCAGCAGGGTTGCCAGACTGGTTTCCGCCAACTTTTGATGACGTAGGGCTGGTAGGGGAAATTTAGACAATATTGTGCAGACAATATTACCACACAGGCCGTCATTTTATGGTCGAGAACACAGATGTTAAATTCAGTCTACGCATTTAATTTGAGAAATATTTTCTCGACACCAGTTGAATTCAATCGTCGAGAAGAGGGGGGGGGGGGGGGGCTGCCATGTTGACGTCATCATCATCATTGACACGGGAATTATAGCATGTGGTTGCACCTATTTATCCAACATTTTATATTTAATTATTTGATGCAGATATGAAGCTTTGTTGTGCTTATGAGGGGTTTTACACAGGTGTATGGCAAGGTTATGATTTGGAGAGGTTGTATTTTTGGTGGATAACACAACTGGCAATACTGGATATTACATCATGGTGTCATTTAAACAGATGTCATGAAAGCACTGACTTCATGAGGGCCACACACACACACACACACACACACACACACACACACACACACACACACACACACACACACACACACACACACACACACACACACACACACACACACACAAGAGCAGAGTTTCGGAATTTGATTCAAGGGAAATAATTCACATGATATGTAATTGATTGCTATGTTGTAATAGTTTTATGGGGACATATATATATATATAAAATTCCCCTTTCATCACCTAGCTTACTTGGGCTATACGTTTCATAAAAGAGAAACAACATGGCGTCTAAAACAAAAAGCTGTCCTTAATTAATGCGCCACTACTGTTGTTTAACAATTGGGACCTTCTAAAAACGTTCACAAAATTATTTTACACATTTCTTGTCACCTCAAACATCACACAAACTCTGGGGCTCAGCCGTTAGTTTGACAGAAACATTTTAACACGCTCATTAAAACAAAAAACATAAATTTGGCTCTCGCTGGCTGAGCGTACGAGCGGCCATTTTAAAAGAAGGCTTTATAACGTTAACAATCCGCTCGTGCCGCATTCGGTTAAATACTGACACAACTTCTAGAGCGCGAGCCAGGCCAGCTGTGTTACGACAGGGCCAGCCGGGTGAACTACAAACAACAGGTCTGCTTCATTCAGAGCTTCGCCATTTTGCCCTCTCTGCCTGACGTGGAGTGACTCCCCTCTGCGTGGATGCACCACGTGTTTTGGAGCCCACGGAAGGGCCCCAGCTCGCCCACGGCGCCCCCCCACCCCTTTCTCATACACAAAAAAAATCACCTTTATCACCATGGCTCTTCAAGGTTACCACCGAGGAGGATGTGGGACACAAACAGAATTATTTACCCACCCGCTGGAGATTAGAGGAGAACACAGCCCCGCTGCCATGTTGGTTTCACAAACATGGCGAGTGGCCTGTGACCAGAACTGACATTTCAGCCTCACGTCCACAGAAAAAGACCACACTGTTACAACAAAAAAATGTGAGCAACAACCATGTCGCCACATTTATTGCTAATGTATTTTTTACTCTAGTGGCGCGAGGCGGGCGCCCACAAAACCAGCTCAAATTCATATATTTGGCCACATTCACGCAAAATCACACGCATACTGATTACACGAGATGTTCCAAAAATATATTCAGAGACAACAATCAACCAAAACGATTTTAAATCTACATTCACTGGCCTTTTTGTGTCATGAGACACACACACACAAACGCGCGCGCGCGCGCCCGTGAGGCCAAATGGCGGAACATGGACAACTGCTCGCTGCTCACCTCGTATCTGTGCCAAAGGTTACCGGCATGGACGACGGTCTATAGGCGAATTCCATAATACTGTTTAAAGCAGGTCAAGTCTGGCTCTTAGCACAGAGCAGCTGACCCACAATGGAGCTCAGTTTATCCTTCGGACCGAGGAAGGTCTGAGCTACAGGTCCGTTTGGTCCATTAAAATGCTTTGCAATCACGAGAGAAATCAAGTGGCTTTTTTATGAACAAAAATCAGCCCCACTGACCTGTTTTAACTTCACAGCTGGCTACAAAAGCAAAAAAACAGCTCAAAATAATATTGAACAATATTACAATTATAAATACATCGCTACGTTTTTGCAAGAAACGAATGAGATTCAGCAGAACATGTATGCACTATTTATTCAACATTATTGAAACAACTAGGACTCCGTTAAGTCGCATAAAACCTCAATATTTACATTTTGGCTGGATATATTTGACAAAGCGCCCCCCCCCCCAAAGAAACTAACGTAATTGTCAGATTGCGTTCACTTCACATTCGTTTTTTTTTTATTATTCGCCAATTTGGCCCAAAAAACACTACATGCAACAAAACAATATGTGTGCACAATTAAATGGAAAATATGTTCCATGCTCCAGAAAAAAAAAAGCTGCTGGACAAAACTACACGACACACATTTCCTAAATGCAGGCTAAATTGCCCTGTGTATTTTAAAACCATGTTAAATAAAAGTGGAGCTGGAGGAAAGGCTGGGCCTTTAAGAGGGCACTTAAAGCTTTATGCAATGACTTTATGAAGAATACTATCTATATAGGCCTTCTATGGCTTCACTCACTACTCAACACAACCCAGCACGGCAGCTAAAGCTGTCACAGTTTAGTTTCACAGCAATGGCCGACAAAGTTGAGGCTCCACAGTAACGACACCAACAAAAAAAACCACACACACACACACACACACACAGCCAAACAAGCTAAGCTAGACCGACTACTGCCCCGAACCCAACCTCCAAAAGGCTGTCAATACAGGCAGACATGGTAATGTTTCAAAGTACCGCACCATATGTTGTACTTTATGACTTAATGAAAGAAAGAGTTGGGCAAAGGTGATGCAACCCATGACAGTGGTCATAGAGGAGGAGGGGGGGGGGGGGTAATGCTAAATGTTGTTTACCTTTGCTTCTTGGGGACGGAGTGCTCGACCTCAATACGTTTCCCTTGAAGTTCCACTTTACCTGAAAAAACGTAAAAAATTAGGGTTCAAAATCACACTGTGGCGACATGCTAACTGTTAACAGCTACTTGGAGGCCCATTGTGAAGATGTGATGCACTCAGGGTACATGCTACAGTGTGTGTGGGGGGGGCAGCAGCTAACAGACAACTTTTATTTTTTCAAAACCGCGGCTTTTCAAAGAGCTACAAAGAATGGGTGAGAGGTTCAAAAGGGCCGACTTAAAAAAAGTCATGGAACAAGTGAATGCAGGCACGTCACTCGTGTCCCACAACGAGCTACTGGGCTACTGGACCCCTGAGAGATGCAGCATGACAACCATACGAATATGAATCATTCTGTGTCTTTGTCTCATTTAAAGTCAACACGCTGTATCAACGTGCTCTCGTGAGGAGTTGAGTGTTTTCGTGTAGAGACTAAAAGAAGTAGAGGAGCTGACATGGCGACCTTGCCTCCTCACGTTACATTCTGTGTAAATCTCACGATTCCAATGCTGAGGCTTTCACAACAACGGTGCCACTTGTCGACCACTTTGTATTCGTGGTGGTGTGGAGTCCGTTTTAGAGAGTAACCTGCACGGGGGAAGATGTTTGTTTTCTATCTTTGTCACAGTGGACTGCCGGCTCAAAGGGGGAGGGGAGGCTTCATACTATATCACAGGAGTAGCCCCACCGTCACTCAGTCCAATGCTACGCGTGCAAGACATTAAAATGCCACTCACATGCACACACTAGTCTGAAACGCACGAGCCCCAATCATCACAGAATTATAAGTATTTTTTTTTTTTTTACAATAGCAATATTATGAAGTAGGCTAGTGCTTTACGTTGGTTCAGGCTTTAGCTTTAGGCTACGTTTATTAACGTTACGTGTGTGCCCCCCCCCTCCCCCTCCCCTATAAAAGTTGAATGGCTCCCCTGTGCGTATGGCTCACCAGACGCCATTAAGCTAGCGTCAATAAAATAACGGTATTTATTTTTAACCGGCGTGTTCAAGCTGAAGCCTCCGAATTGGACGGAGAGTGAAATGCGGGGCGCACCGCCGAAGGTGGGTACGCAGCGGCGTGCACCGCTCCCTTTTAGAATGAATGAAATTGAGAAGGTGGAAGGCGGTCAGTAGTCCACATTTACTCACCGGAAAACGTCTCGATAGCCTTCATGGCCCACTGGTCGTCCGGACAATCCACAAAAGCATAGCCGGTTTTCATGAGAAACTGTCCGGAGTACTGGATCTTGTGTTCGTCAAAGGTTTTCCCCAAGTCTTCAGCAGTCACGCTGTCGCTTAGATTCCCAATATACAGCTTGTGCATGGTGGTAATTGTTTTTCCAAGTCCAAAAACGAAAAAAAACAAAAGCCCGGAATAACTGAAATTGAAGCCAGCTAAAAAAAAAGTTTCTCTCCTGAATTTGCTCAAAGCGCAACAAGAAATTGCCACACTAACTGAGAGTGGAAATCGCACTAGATGGGAAAAGATGTCTAAAAAAAAGTGTTAATTCTCCGCAGCAAACAAAGGGAAAAAAGTGTTAAAACAGATGATAACGTTGAATTTAGCCGTAAATCCAGTTGAAGAAGTGGAGCAGGAGAAGACTTGCAGCCGGCCCCAGCAGACGAATACAGCAGCAGCCTACAGCCTCTCTGTCGCGCGGTGGAGGAGGTGGGTTGTACTGGGTGGATTTGGTGATGGGTCTATGGTGGATGAGTGGGGGAAAACTATGGCGGGATCAGGTCGGGAAAAAATGTTTGCCTCTCTCTCTGTTTCTCTCTCTCTCTATTTCTCGCTCTCTCTGTTTCTCTCTCTCTCTCTATTTCTCTCTCTCTCTCTGTTTCTCTCTCGCTCTCTCTCTCTCTCTCTCTCGTTTCCTAGCCTTCCCCTCTTTCAGCGATCCGCTTGCTACCGACAGAGGGGTGATGCCGCCCCTCCGCCGACTCGATTCGCGTTTTTTTTGTTTGCAAAGGGGAAACCACGTGGTCTATTTGGAGTAGGTTAGGGAGAGGAGGAAGGAGAGGGGGCCCCTCCTTCTCATCCTAGGGGGTATTCACCAGATACGCGCGCGCACGTGCACGCAAACCGAGAACCCCCCCCCCCCGCTTAATTCCGTACTGTATTCGTGCGCGCGGTGAAGGTTGTGTGCTGTGCTGGGTGTGGGGCGCATTTTAATGCAACGCAACGCGACGTGGCCGCGTGCGGCAAAGATTAGGCTACACGGAGGGGCGGGGCACAGCGGTGGAAGCTACAAGCTGGTTACGGTGCCTTGACTCACTCCGACCTGACTTGAATATCTGAGGGCCTGGGTGGGACAGCCGTCCACATTTAAATAACAATGCACCGCCTGCTAATTCTATAGCCGAGCGCCCCCCCACCTCCGTGCCGCTCCCAGCCTCTGCATATGATGCGTGGTGAAGAAGTTAGCCGTCATGATGTTACATAAGTGACCTATGGTGAACCTCGGGCTCGAGGGGGAACAAGAAGTCCAGGGCCCCATTCTGCCTCAGGGGCCGCGAGGGCTCCGCTACTAGAACCTGCGGAACACCCCTCTCTTCACTCCGCTACACTGTTACTAGAGCCCCATTGACTGAAACAATGTATCAGATATGGCGGCTGTAGACCAGGCTGTTGTCGCGAGGCGGGCAGGTTATCTCTGTATGTTAGGAGAACTACACAGCCCCTCGGCTTTTACAGACACTTAAATAAAATGGTCGTGGTGTACTATTCGTCAGTGAGGCCATGGCTTCCAACAGGCGGCACCCCCCAAAAGCGCAGCAGTGTGCGCCACCCCCCCCAAAACAGGCTCGTTAGCTTCGGTTTCAGACGGGTTTTTTCATATTTCTCTTGTGTGGGGCGCTGAGGAGTATGGCGCAGTTGCTGGGCTACAGCACCACACACACACAACACCACGCGCCACTCTGCGTGGATGGAGGCTTCTTTTTTTCAAAATGGAGGCAGTTACTGATTCACAGGCCTGCACCCCCCCCCCCCCCCACACACACACACACACACACACACACACGCACGCATGCAGAGTTTGGCTGTGGTTCACTTTTGGCGCTCTGTGCGTGCAGCGTGCGCCCATCTCACGCACGGTATACGTTGCGACAAGGCTGGAGTTGGCTTTTGCGAAGGTTTATCTTCGTCTGTGCGAGAGGCCGTGTAGACTTTGTAGCCAAAGTGCACCCGCTCGTTGAAGGCAACGTGGCACTCTTCGTGCGCTCGCCTGGTTGGAAAATGGCTCCTGTGCACAAAATGGATCCAAACCCCTCAAACTGCTTGTACAGTAACCTTGGCCTCACCAGGAAAAACATTTTAAAAACGAAGACATTTTATTATAATCCTATGTTTTCATCTGCATATAGGATGTAGTGTGTGTGTATACATATATAAACAATTAAAAAAAAATCGAATTGAATTAATTTGGCTCAACAAGTAAAGTGCCCCTTGGTTTAGTGTTTTTTTCCCCTCATAATAGTTTCCATGTATGATTAATGAACTTCATTAGCCCATATAGGCCTATTTGTCCTGAAAGCATATTAATTTATTCTCGGGACACAGTAGATTAAAATCAACAAATGGATTAAACTATTACACCATACAATTAACCATAAATGAATCATTATCATATCCAGCGTTAATACCACAAGCATGACACATCGTAATCCCAGCGACATCTTTATTAGACGGAGTAGCCTGTCGGGTAGAAGAAGAGGAGCACACTGTGATTATCACGTCATCAGGGTGGATCTGTACAGCCTCCACGGTAATAAAGGATGAATACATTCTTGTTATTATACTGTCAATAAAAGCAATTATTCAGTTATTCACTGCTACAGACTCAGTTTTTTTCCCTTGTTCGGAGATGGGTGTGAACCATCATACCCCCCCCCCCCCCCCCCCCACATACACACACACACACCCTTTCTTTCTTTCTCCAAACACACACACACACACACTGGTGAGGTCACAGGTTAGGGGTCTCCAAAGGTCAAATATCCACATAGGATGCAACATTACTTTGAGCACAGTGAGTGATCTTTTCCAACTTTCAGAGCTAAACTGAGATTAAGATCAGAAACTAAAACCAGGACATTGTTTGTAGGCTATAAATGGTGCAAATAATGGGAATTTAAGAAGTTCTTGAATTCAGACCAGAGAACACTGTTTCTGTCAGAGACGATCAGGAATCTTCTCATGTCAAAAAGGCAGATTACCTGTTTGTAAATGACGAATGAAGGAAAGTTTAAGTTCCAAATGTAAAGTAGAAAACCTGTTAAAATACGGCGATGGACTCCTTTCACACCGTGAGGACACCAGGTTGTTGCACTGACCTTTCTGGTGCGTCCCGGTCGATGGAACAGAGTTTAATTTAGTTTCTGTCCAGTGTGATAAGCAAGGTAAAATCGCTGATTTTGTCAGTGGAGTCTGGTAGCTTCAGGTAAATCATACCACAGATGTTTCTTTTTCATATCTAACTCGGTGAATGGAGGCTGTATGTTGACCAAAACAGAGTTGCAGATTGTTGGATGAGTTTTATTCAGTTTTTGTTGAGTTAGAATGAAATGTGTTTTGATGATCGTCGATGTAAAAAGGACTCCGTCGACTAATCACTGCAGCTCAGGTTGATTTAGAACAGTGCATCACAATCTTTCTGGAAAACGTCCATCTGTAAAGTAAGTTATGAAATGTATTGGAGTGAAAAGTTCAATATTTCCCTCAGAGATGTAGTGGAAGTAGAAGGTAGCATGAAAACATAGCTCGATGGCGGTGTTTAGGAAGCGTACAAAAAGGTGTGTAGAGGAAGAATGTAAGAGCCTGTCAACAGTCTTCCTCTGTGTGTGTGTGTGTGTGTGTTTCGGGGGAGGGGTGGATAGGTCAAAGGGCTGCGGAGGAACCGGGTGGTGAATCAGGTGGGAATGCAGAAGGAGGAGACAAACCCTCCTGGGGTAATGCAAACGGCCTAATGTCCATCTCTTCTTCTACTTTGCCTTCTCTCGTCGTCCTCTTGAGATTACTGGGATGTAGCGCTGTACATTATAATATACGCTGTGGTAGTTCAACATACTTGAGTATGACTTGCCATTGGCAACCATTTTGAGAAATTGGCAATGTGTAAAAAAAATAAAATAAAATAGGTGCAGCAAGCAGCAAAACACGCACCCCAGAATAAACACTTTAAACAATGTTGTTGCATTAGTCGTATTTAAAAACTGTAACTAGACAACGCTACACACGCGTTAACTCAACGCAAAGTCTGTGGAGGCGAAGTATTCGACCACAATGGACGGAAAATGATACCGCAAAGTGTGTGCAACTTGTACATATATTATTAGGCTGACGTAAGCCTGCATAGTATCTTAATTACTAAAGGTTAAAAGAAAAATGGCAACCATCTTTTCAGTTTCAGCAATCAAAAGCGGTTGCCTAAAACTTGACGTGAGGGTCCCGGGACAGAGGATGTCGCATACAGATTGTAAAGTATACGAGGCAAATTTGTGATTTTGGGCTATACAAAATAAATTGAATTGAAAATTAAAGTTGTCGTTGAGCCCCTCCTCTACTCTGTGGCGCTGCAAACCAACAGAACTGCCCCAACAACAACAAAAGACTAGTTTCCACCGTTACCTTATCCGTTCACAGAGCGTCCAGCTCAGTGGACGGCCTCTCTGTCAGAGACAATAAGCACTGTCCACTAGATCTTTAAGATGGAATCCCAAAATCCTGAGCAACACGATCAAATCACACGTTCATTTCTCAGAGAGGAAATGTAGTGCATGTCGTCATTTTAACATTTACATAAAGACTGCGCTTGAGAGTGTAAATCTGTGTTTTCCTTATTATCAGCTGACCTCAGAGCCCGATACCTCTTCGTCCTCCGGGCCATACAGCTCCATTAGAAACACACCAGTGAGCCTCACGTGTTGCACATGTTCCTTTATTACCACCAACACACACTGGAGTTCATTTTGACTCAATCACAAGTGAACAAATACTTACGGGAGCGCCAAATGTGGATAACCCCCCCCCCCTCCCCCACAGCGACCACTGGTTAGAAGTTACAGAGCCTTTTCAAATAATGGAACTATAAACTTGTGAAAGATTTACATCTTCAGTGTGAGCCAATGAGCTGAGAGCCACAGACAGGAAGTCAGAGAGTATTGGGATATACGGACTAACACATGAGAGACACAAAGAGAAACACCAACCTCATCCGTTTCATTTTAAAGTCCCTGACAAATGAGCAATACGAGGCAGAAGTCACAGCAGCCTGTCAGTTGGTGGAGAATTATCTTGAGCTGATGGTGTCCAAAGCTGTTGCATTCTGGGTAGAAGTCCGTGAGGATCAGTCCTCACTAGACCTGTGACGATGAGGCTGCTGAGAAAAGCTCTTGTTCAAAACCAAATGAATGAGATCAGCGTTTTTTTTTCCATAAGTGAACAAGAACATTTGACTGTAAATTTCCATTTTTGTACATTTATTTTATTATATTTTGTAGTCCCAGGCCCACAGCTCTCCATCATCATTTCATAAGCCTATTTAAAATGATATTGTGTGATTTCAGACATGCGTGTCACCCTCTATATTCATACACTACATCTGTTTGTTTTTCCCAGTCTGAATATAATTCTGTCAATGACGCGTGACGTGAATCAAGCACATCACGAATCACAGCTTTGCACGAGTATTTAGCTGGAAGAAGAAGAGAAACAGAATGGATTAATGAGATCCACAAGCCAGACCCTTTGATATGACCTCAAACCGTAGACTGCTGCAGGAATTAATCCTGAAACCCGTAAATGAGTCAGCACATTCTCCGTCCGGTTCCCTCGTCTCGAAGTCATGAGGTGCTTTGAAAGGTGTTTTGAGGGTGAAATAAAGTCTGTGGTTAACGCAAGCTGAAGAGATTCCAACGTTTTGCTCTACGATATTAAATACGTCAGTTAATAACACTTTGAAGCGTTTCATCGTCTTAGAAAAAGGCGGTTGGTAACAAGTGGCTGAATGAAGAATGAAGAATTTGGAAGCCTACTCTTCACATTGTAAACATAGTAATCCTACCTCAAGATCTGGAGCTTTTGATCATTTCACATGCTCTTCATCAGGAGACGGAGACAACCATCACGATGTCATGGGAACCCAAACATCTAAACGTCAATGACCACCGGGCATACGCTGATGAAGATCATGTGACGTGACTGACAAGCTGCTAAATAGATCTTGAGGTTCAACAATGACCTTGATTGGAAATCTTAACTCAATTTATACGCACCTGTTACTTTTCGTTTCTCAGTTATTCGTTCAACCACGTGACCCTGAAGAAGTTAGTAAGTGGACCTTGAGTTCAGATTTGTTTTCTCTGTCCATAGACGGTGACGTCAAACCTGCTGTCCTGTTGTGTTGACCAGGATCTGCATGTGGGGGGGGGGGGGACAAAAACATAGAATATGAAAACTGAAAGACAAAACACGCTTTGTACAAATTAAAAATGTGTTGAGTCACTTTTCTCTCTCTCTACTGCTCAAAAACAATGTGTCTCGATGAATAATTTAAAATGTCTAACATCGGAAAGAACACAAAGTACAACAACTGAACCATCAGCTGGTGTTTCTGTAGACTTTTTAATAATGTGTGTCGAAAGACAAATAAATGTTTGTTTTACATGTAAAGACATTCGAGGCCTCAGTCTCTTCCTCCTTCAGTTGTTTATGCTAAAACAATAGAGCGGTGCGTTTGGATAAGTCATAAACGGACCATTTTCTGTATTTAAGCACGTCATTTCCCATGTTGTGGGACTGTTTCCATGGATACACACACCTGACGCTGCTTGAAGCCTGGATTCATGAGCAAAATGTATTTTCACGCTTATTCTAAAATAAATAGCAGTTTTCTGTTTAAATTGATACTTCTACTAAAATAAGTTATTCCTGTTTTATTTAATTTGTAGTAGCTTTAACCAAACCATGATGTCATTTACTAAATCAAACTAAGTCGTTTTGTCCCGATTTTTTTGTTTTGTTTCAATCTACGTTAACCGTGCGTTTCAAACTGACTAAAACTACAACCGTAGTCCGTAGAAGGTCTCCCTTCTAGTTTTACTTGTATGGGAATGAAACTTTGCAAGAGATAGTGTTGATATACATAAATATCACAGTACAGTAACTTCATGTAAAAAATTTTTTTTTCTTTCAGGACCTTAAGTTGGGAATGTTTTTGTCAGACAACAATTCCAGGGTCGAGGATGAACTTTCATGCTTTTAAAACAAGATAAAAGAACGCAAATTGGTCTTAACGTCCGATATGTTCAAGTGTTCGTTGTTAAATATGTTTTGAATGTGAACTGACTCGGGCTCGGTAGGAATTCTTAGTTTTCCCCAAAGATTGTTCTACATTTGATCCACAACACCGGCTCTGTTGCTACAAACGCCGGATTTGAGGCTTCAAATCGTCCCAATCCTCTGCAATTTGGTTTTAAATTCGATCTCACGTTTTTCAAAAAAACAATACATATGTCTGGCTGAACTGACGGGAAGAAATGTGCACGAAATGCTTTTAAAGACCCGCAGAATATTCCGGAGACAAACTTGACTAAGTGGAATAAAAAAAAAAAAAAAAAAAAAGTTTTTGAATTGTGCTCAAGAATACCGGGAACATTTGAGCTCAAGTAGTTCTTCGGCGGCTCGGTGGGGCGAGTTTCAAACCTTTTGAATCCACATCTCACTTTCAATTGAAATAGGCCTCATTGCATGTAGGCCACACTTCCTGTGACATCACGGAAACAGGAAGTGCTCGAGATAGTGAGCGTCTGCGTAGACCTGCAGAAAGGAGGCTTTCATGGATGAAATCTGTAGAATAATGTGTATGAATGTATTTTATGAAACTAGAGTATTCTGATCTATTAAGTACAAATAAAATACATCAGTCCTACATTGAAAAGGAAAAAGTACCGTAGTATTATCAGAATAAATGTACTTGAAAGTACTCAGTGCAGAGGATTGGCCCGTGAGCTCCGTATTTACCACATTACTGGATTTATTACAGTATTTTACTGTAGTTGGTTAAAGTTGAGCCGAGTGTCTTGATTTTAATTCGCAGACTATTCGGTTCAGTGTTTAATCTGAAACAATATGTCATATTTCATAAGTTCTTCATATATATTTAATGTGCAAAGTAACTACTGGTCAGACTGTAATAATTACAATATTCCTCTCTCAGCTATAGTGCAACAGAAGTAGCACTATAACGTGGTATATAATGGAAATACTAAAGTACAAGTACCACAAACTTTGGAGTAAATGTACTAGGTACTTTCCACCGCTGCCTGAAATGCAGCGATCACTTTCATAGTAACAATACATGGAAATACTTACTTCAGAGCAGTGAAGACGTTTATTTTGTTCTGCTGGAGAATACATCCGTTGCTGTGAATGATGTTTTGTTTTAGTGGAAGTCAACCAGAAACTGGAAGCACTGTGATCCAGAGAGAGAGGCACCATTTCTACAGAGTTAGGAGGAGAAACTATCAGCAAAAAGTTCCAGCTTTGTATCCACAATTAGTACTTCGGTCTATTACTTGATTAGAAGTAGCAGCTCTAGAGCGCAGGAATACTCAGTTACAAGTAAAAGTCATGCATTCAAAACAAAAGCAGCAGCATTCAAAAAAAAGGAAATAAAGATGCTGACATTTAGAATAATGTCATCGGATTACAACTATTGATGCATTTATGTGTTCATCGCTTCAATGTTGCAGTTGGTAAAGGTGGGCCTCATTTTTATTTAGCCTGTGAATTTTCCCATGAGATAAAATAAACCTTGTATCTCAACATTTATTGATTGTACTTTGTTTTATTTATCTGGATCCATGAACTAACTAGTAACTAAAATTAAACTAAATATACTTAAAATAAACATAGTGCAGTAAAAAGTACAATGTTTGCCTCTGACTTGTGTTGGAGTTGAAGTATAAATAAAAATACTCTTGTAAAAGTACGTATGAAACAAAAGCTACACGTGTATTGGAATTATTAAACACACTCGCGAGACACAATACCAGCTAAGTGAAAGGGAAAATGAAGCTCCAACCCGACGAGATAACAACGAATTAACCGTCAGCTGTCGACGGAGAGTTCGAATCAGTCGAATATCGAATGTGTTCAGAGAGTTTAACCATTTGTGAATCGGACTCACCGAGCGCGAGCTGGAATAAAACAAATAGTCCGATATCCCTCATGTGGCGGAAGGAGAGAAGACTAGTGTTGCTCCCACAAAGCACACAAAATGGAGAGAGAGGGGGGGGGGGGGGGGGTGTCCTTTGCTGTGGAGAAGAAAAAAAACGACAGGCGAATATGTCACACTACTGGACACGTTAAAACATATTGGATTGAATTACATTTGGAAAAAAATGGCTACAAATCTTATTTAACAACGTTTAAGTTTCCATAAATACTATGAGATATCTTTTGTTCGTTCACTTATTGGTCAACTTTTCTTTAAAAAAAACTTTTTGTTGATGATGCCTAAAATGACACGAGCCGCTTCCTCTGGATGTGGAGGAGATGATCCAGCCTGAGCGCTCCTCGTCTCCTCCAGTCCGAGCCACGACCGCCACCAACCGGCCGAGACGAGCCACTGCAGCCCCGTGTCGGGGGGGGGGGGGGGGGGGGCCTTCAGCTGGGATGAGGCCTGCTGAGGCGCAACAAGAATTATTAACCGTGATAAAATATAAAAAGTACAAAAAGTTTTTTTCGTTTGAAGCAAAAGTGTTCCAACGTTATTTTTATTTACACCCAGCTTATTCATTTGTAATTCTTATGACAATCATTTATATAAACTTAATTCTAACTTAATCACCCTCGGCTTTAATTTCTCCCTTTTCATTATCTACATGTTATCAAAATGAATATGATTAAAATAAACATTAATTTTCCCTCTAAAATAACTTCCTTCCATAAACTTCTTTCGGTGCAGCTGGTGTGAAGAAACGCGTGTTCTTCTTTTGACCAGCAAGCACACCGACACAGCTGTTATAATTAACGCACGCGGTAGGCATATCGATTATGATCCGTCACAAGTCCCGTTCCGCGTGCCGGTTTGCGGCGCGTTAGCGCAACAAGCCGCCAGGTTTAGAAGCACCGGGTCCGGATCCCCAAAGGCCCCGAGACGAGCCAGGGCCATCGAAAAGGCAAATGATTTTTAATCGATAACCGGCGTCGTCGCCGAACAAACGCCGCGTGCGCCGGCAAGCGGATATTAATTCACCGCGATCCGCGCCCGAGTCTCGCGCCGCGGAACACTTCGGAACCTTCAATCGATCCGATGAAGGGCGCGCGGTTTCGGCTCGTTCATTTCTTTAAGAGCTCAATTATGATGCGCGTTCCCGCCACGTGCACGCACTTTGATGGACTGTATTGAAATGGTAGGACTAAATGGACACCTGTGGACTTTATGACGACATGTAGAGGAAAGCAATTGTCATGTAGTCCTAATTTAATTGTGATTGACTGTGAATGTAGTCAAGTAATGTTAATACAAATAATAATTATAGTATTATTGTTTTTATTTATTCATTTATTTAAAGTAAAAAAAAGGAAATTACTTAATTCATTTATTAACTTCAAATATATATATAAATAAAAATAACTGAAACATGAAGTGTGGATCACATGAAATAATAACGTGTCACGCACGAGACTAAAGTTCCACTATCCTACTTTATGGAACCCAGAAGTTTGTAGTCGATATTTGAATCACCCGGTTGTGGATCTCACTCAGATCAGTCAACCTTAAAATAATGTTTGATAATATATTTCACATCAGCATATTAACGAGTCACGTGGCTTCAGACAAACTGGCAGAACTTTGTTCGAGTTTAATGAATTAGGTTGAATCGTCTAACGGTTTGCGCTCTTGATTTCTCATTATGACTGAATATTATTTGAATGAGGAAAGGTTCTTCCTGCTGACAGTTTGGGAGAGATGAGTTTGTTTAAAACCTCACGTGACATCCCGACTATATTAATATAGTTTAGTCAGCTGATGGGACCAAAAACAGGTTTATTAGCCACCAGACGAAACGCCACGTTTGAATTCCCACCCAGTCAAATAATTACCATATATATAATATAAATATATACATGTTCTTATAATTTCCTTAACATGGTAAATGGTATAAACGGTGGCTTTAGCTGAGACTCATCAGAGAAACTAACGATTTATCGGAGGTGTAAAGTCCGAATGGTTTTATTGTTCACAATATGTTGTAATTCGTACGAGATTGAGATGTTTCTATATTTGATTTTGGTTTGTAACGACTTGCCATCTGTTGCTGCCTTTTTGGCCAGGACGTCATTGTAAATTAGAACTGGTTCTCAATTGACTTATCTGGTTAAATGAAGCGAATTTAAAATAACAAAATAAATACGGTTGTGAATCTTATTTCTAGAGAATAAACGGACTTCACGATGTCGCCCTCTGGTGGCGGTCAACAGAGAAGCCATCAGAGGCGGTGGTTACAACTATAAAAGGTTCGTCTCGGTTTTCACTCAAGGGTCCACTTACTTGCTTGTTCCGGAGCTTTCTCTCCCTCCCCCCCCTCCCATGTCACACAGTCTTCATGCAGTTTGCTCAGCTGGTCTAAACTTTCCGTTATTCGGCGCCCTTTTGAAAGCAGGAGTGAACAAGTTGAGCTCAAAATAAAATCACATTTCCATGTAAAATATCTACATGCATCCATTTAGTTCTCAGCAACAACAAAAGAAAATAATTTGATTTAAAAAGCAGCCGTCTCATCGTCTGCGTAAGAAAAGCAGCGCTGGTGGTGATAATAATAAAACATTTTATTTGTATAGCACTTTTCTAAATACTCAAAGACACTTTACAAGGAGAGAGAGAGAGAGAGAGAGAGAGAGAGAGAGAGAAAGCAACAATGGAAACATGTCATGAATAAAAATAGAAACGACTTTAAAAAGAGAAAATACAATGTCAGTAGAATTGTGGGTATTTCGAACGAACACCGTGTTAGCGAGAGAAACGTAACAGAACTACATATCGGAACCATGATTAAAACTGTTAGTCAAAAATTGACCGTTTACCAAAAATAACAAAAAACAAATATTGACTTCCATCTTCTTTGCGCTTACTCGGGTGTTAACTGTGATTGGCTGTTTATTGAAACAACCCTGTGGGTTTGGGCGGTAACTAAATCCATCCTGGGAGCGGTGACACGCTTGTGACATTTTTCTAGAGGGGAAGAGACACTGGGGGGGGGGGGGGTCCAGAGCTGCAGGCATACTGCATTTTGGCATACTGTAGCTTCCAGGTGCAGCCGTGAAGGGGGGGAAGGGGGGGTCGATGTAAAGCAATGTTACATCTTAACAGCCGACACAGCTCTAGAGGAGGGGGGGGGGGGGGGGTCAGAGACAGTAATAATTATACAGCACTTGTCTTAAAGTGCTTTAAAGTGAGAGGAACATAAGTGTCGACAGTTTGTTAAAAACAAAGGGGGGGGGGGGTCGTACTGGTGTCGTCTAGATTTATTCCCCCCCCCCCCACTTGACAGATCGTTAAAACTACAACAACAACAAGCCACCAGTCGGATGAAAGTTTAGAACCAAAAAACAAACAAGTGAGCTTTCAGTTGTGTGTTAAAGAGACGGTAAGAGCAAGACACCCCCCCCGCCCCCCGTCGGTGGTTGTGTCCGGTGACGTCGAGGTCCTTTTCACGGAACACTAGGGAGCCGAACCGTCCTCGCGTTGGTGTCCGTCCTGGTCGTTGCTGCTGATGCTCGGAGGAAACGGCTTTCGGGGAAATTGTCAGGATGTCTCCTGAACGCACAATATACACAGTCTTCATTCTGGAGCACGTTGAAGGGGGTACGCTTAAAACAACAACAACAACAACAACAACAACAGAGAAAACAGTTCCCCCTTCTCCTTCTAGAAGCTTCATTTGACTTAAACGTTGGGTTTTATGTTCAGAAAAACATATCGGACCGAAGGGAGAATTTTGTCACATTTACTTGGCGCCCTGGAATCCCTTCAGTTCAGGGTTTGGAACACGCTCTGGATAGAAAATAGCTTTTTGTTTCATTGAACACATGGGGGGAACAAAAAGGAGGGTTGGGGGGGGGACACTATTCATAATGGGAAGGATAGATATTTTCATAACTAGAGTGGGAGAGGAGGACGGGGAGATCAATTCTTAAGTGAGGGGACAGACATTTTAACTTATATCCAGTACATGGCATAGATCATACATGAGGGTCAAGGCAACACATTTTTTTTTTTTCTTTTTAAACCTAACTACTCAGTTATTCAATCTCAACTAGTTCTCAACGGTGCCCCGCCCCCTCCCTCCCATCCCAAACACAACGTTCCAAAAGGAGGGGCGAGGCGGTGGAGGGGCGTCCAAAGTCCTCCCTCCTCGATGCTGGGTCCGAAAGGGGTGTGGGGAGGGGGGGTGAGGAGGGTGTGTGGTGCTGGACGCGACGTGAGGGGGGGGGGCTGGTTCCTGGTGTGGGGTCTCATTGATTGTAGAGGGAGCGCTGCTCCCAGGGCATGGCCTGGATGGTGCGTGGCACGGGGGAAGGCTTGAGCGTGGGCACTCCGTTCGGATGGAGGGAGTGGCCGATGGGGTTGATGGTGGTGAGGGGCCGCTGGGGGGCCAGAGAGAAAGTGTCCTGGTGCTTCGGCTGCAGGGGGAGGTGGGGGGAGAACGGGTAGAGAGCCAGAGGGAGAGAACCGGTGTGAGACAGTCGAGAAAAAGGCGGAGTTGGAGAGAAAGAAGGGGGTGGAGGGTAAAGAGAGGGCAGAAGAGTAAAATATCAATGTCAGCAGAACAGAGGGACTTCTCAGATTTATAACAATCAATATACAAGGGTGGAGTTCAGGTGGAGGATGTAGAGACAGACAACATGGAGAAGGTGTAGCGTAGAGACAGACAACATAGAGAAGGTGTAGCGTAGAGACAGACAACATGGAGAAGGTGTAGCGTAGAGACAGACAACATGGAGAAGGTGTAGCGTAGAGACAGACAACATGGAGAAGGTGTAGCGTAGAGACAGACAACAAGGAGAAGGTGTAGCGTAGAGACAGACAACAAGGAGAAGGTGTAGCGTAGAGACAGACAACATGGAGAAGGTGTAGCGTAGAGACAGACAACAAGGAGAAGGTGTAGCGTAGAGACAGACAACATAGAGAAGGTGTAGCGTAGAGACAGACAACATAGAGAAGGTGTAGCGTAGAGACAGACAACAAGGAGAAGGTGTAGCGTAGAGAGACAACATGGAGAAGGTGTAGCGTAGAGACAGACAACATGGAGAAGGTGTAGCGTAGAGACAGACAACATGGAGAAGGTGTAGCGTAGAGACAGACAACATAGAGAAGGTGTAGCGTAGAGACAGACAACATAGAGAAGGTGTAGCGTAGAGACAGACAACAAGGAGAAGGTGTAGCGTAGAGAGACAACATGGAGAAGGTGTAGCGTAGAGACAGACAACAAGGAGAAGGTGTAGCGTAGAGAGACAACATGGAGAAGGTGTAGCGTAGAGACAGACAACAAGGAGAAGGTGTAGCGTAGAGACAGACAACAAGGAGAAGGTGTAGCGTAGAGACAGACAACATGGAGAAGGTGTAGCGTAGAGACAGACAACATAGAGAAGGTGTAGCGTAGAGACAGACAACATAGAGAAGGTGTAGCGTAGAGACAGACAACAAGGAGAAGGTGTAGCGTAGAGAGACAACATGGAGAAGGTGTAGCGTAGAGACAGACAACATGGAGAAGGTGTAGCGTAGAGAGACAACATGGAGAAGGTGTAGCGTAGAGACAGACAACATGGAGAAGGTGTAGCGTAGAGACAGACAACATGGAGAAGGTGTAGCGTAGAGACAGACAACAAGGAGAAGGTGTAGCGTAGAGACAGACAACATAGAGAAGGTGTAGCGTAGAGACAGACAACATAGAGAAGGTGTAGCGTAGAGACAGACAACAAGGAGAAGGTGTAGCGTAGAGAGACAACATGGAGAAGGTGTAGCGTAGAGACAGACAACATGGAGAAGGTGTAGCGTAGAGACAGACAACATGGAGAAGGTGTAGCGTAGAGACAGACAACATAGAGAAGGTGTAGCGTAGAGACAGACAACATAGAGAAGGTGTAGCGTAGAGACAGACAACAAGGAGAAGGTGTAGCGTAGAGAGACAACATGGAGAAGGTGTAGCGTAGAGACAGACAACAAGGAGAAGGTGTAGCGTAGAGAGACAACATGGAGAAGGTGTAGCGTAGAGACAGACAACAAGGAGAAGGTGTAGCGTAGAGACAGACAACAAGGAGAAGGTGTAGCATAGAGACAGACAACATGGAGAAGGTGTAGCGTAGAGACAGACAACATAGAGAAGGTGTAGCGTAGAGACAGACAACAAGGAGAAGGTGTAGCGTAGAGAGACAACATGGAGAAGGTGTAGCGTAGAGACAGACAACATGGAGAAGGTGTAGCGTAGAGAGACAACATGGAGAAGGTGTAGCGTAGAGACAGACAACATGGAGAAGGTGTAGCGTAGAGACAGACAACATGGAGAAGGTGTAGCGTAGAGACAGACAACATGGAGAAGGTGTAGCGTAGAGACAGACAACGTGGAGAAGGTGTAGCGTAGAGACAGACAACATGGAGAAGGTGTAGCGTAGAGACAGACAACATGGAGAAGGTGTAGCGTAGAGACAGACAACATGGAGAAGGTGTAGCGTAGAGACAGACAACATGGAGAAGGTGTAGCGTAGAGACAGACAACATGGAGAAGGTGTAGCGTAGAGACAGACAACATGGAGAAGGTGTAGCGTAGAGACAGACAACATGGAGAAGGTGTAGCGTAGAGACAGACAACATGGAGAAGGTGTAGCGTAGAGACAGACAACATGGAGAAGGTGTAGCGTAGAGATGGAGACAGAAGATGGAGAGCTGAGCTGCACACGTCTGAGCAACATTTCTTTAAGGATTCAAATCTTTCTTGAGGACTTCACAGGATGTCTGCAGGTCTGCTCGTGTCATTACAATGAATGAATCAAGATACAATAACTGTCATAGAATTATGTTACAATATTAACTGAGGCGTCAAATTCCTGTTCAATGTCTTTTTAGATTTCTGTAAGTTTTGATATTAATCTTTATATCTTTTAAGAACTAGTTATGATTTTTGGCTGATTATATATATATATATATATATATATATATATATATATATTAGTGCTGGGCAAGTTAACGCGTTAACGTATTCATTAATTAACGGCGACAATTATTTTATCGCGCGTCAACGCATTTTTTTTTATTATTATTTTGAAACTCCGTTGCTCACTGGCAGAGGTGGAGGGAGGCTTCGGCAGACTACGTTGATGCAGCGTGTGGGAGAAGTATAGATAAACAAAAGCAAGACAAGCTAACAAATGCCACAGCGAAGTGGATAGCTACAAACTGCAGCTGGTTAGTATTGTGGAAGATGTCGGTCTGAGGAACGTTCTCAAGGTGCGTTCGCATCGCGTTTGGTGTGAACGCACCTTTAGGATCGCAACGAATGACGACACGTATGAGCCTCAAGACGCACCATCAGAAGAAGAATACACGAGTTGTATGAAAAGGAGAGGACTACAAAAGCGACGGATTAATCGCAAAATAAACATGCGATTAATCGCGATTAAAAATTGTAATCGTTGCCCAGCACTAATATAAATATATATATATATATATATATATATAAATATAAATATATATATATATAAATATATATATATATATATATATATAAATATAAATATAAATATATATATAAATATATATATATATAAAGAAAAAAGATATATGTATAAAATATATATATAGAAATATTAGGGCTGGGCAAGTTAACGAGTTAAATCTCAAATAAATCATGCGATTAAAAATTGTAATCGTTGCCCAGCACTAGTAAATATATATATTCAGTTTTTGATGTCAAAAATGTTTTCTTCGTGTAAACCTATTGCATTGTTACAGAGGAAGTCAACATGAAATCATCTAGTTGGGGTTGTATATTCCAACATTATATAGATCCAGATTGGGACTTTGCATCAGATTGTGGACGTGAACCACTAGAACACTGAACTCTGGTAAAGACTTGTTCTATTCACCAGCACATGAAACCTGGTTTGGACCTGCAGACTCCCAACATGAAGATTTGAGGTTATTCAATTGTTACATTAAACTTGATGCCTGTTTTAGTTTTGCCAGTATATGATACAATACGACTCGTGCAGCCTCAGCTTCAACATCAACATGTGCAACACCGAGTCGAGTGAGCGATTAGCGTCAAAGAGTCAAAAGGCGGGACTAAGTTAGCAGCACAGCCCCCAAGTTAGTAGCATCCTACCGCCAAGTTCAGAGCCCGAGCTGAAGAAAGAGTGAAGCGGGTTTCAGTCTGTTGCTTTTTACACGCAAGTAAAATACCACGTTGGGCTAATAAATCTAGCAACCCACTTACCCGAAAATCATGTTGTTGCTTTACCACTAGAACTGTCGTCAACTTTTGCCCCTTTATAAATAAACTACACTTCTCATCTGTGTTGAGAGTTGCACATGAACAGCGCCGATGAGGCATTCGCCAGGAAACGGCAGATGAAGCGCGAGCGAGCATTTGAAATATCCTGGAAACAGGAGTTTAGCCGGGTGTGGTTAGAGGGGATGTGGGTGAAACTCTGAGGGGCCGATCGCACCGAGACGCAACCGGAGAGCGGCGCCTTTATAAACGCGGCGAAGAGAGTCGGGCAAAACAGAGCCGGGCAAAACAGAGCGGGGGTGAGTGCGCAACCAGGCGATCAAACGTAAACAACGAGGGAAAAAATGATTCAATGCAGACATTGAGCTGTTGCTCTGCTGTTGAATGAGGAGGAGAGGGAAATGATATAGTTCATCGTAATTACCCATCGCTAATATCAATGTCCGTTCCAACCACAGCTACTCTTGATCATTTAATTTGCTGACTCGGTCAATTGTGACATTGACGAGCGGTGCGATTCTGGCGCTGAAAAGTTACGAATATTTTTACTTTTATGGGCGTCCAAAAAACTGCCTGAAAAACGTGGCACAAGAAAGGACCCCAGATGCCCCATATACGCTTGATAAATCACGACTTTGTTTTATGCATTTAGTGAACAAATATACGACATTGACTTTGAGACGAGGGAACCGGAAGTGCAAAGATGCTGACTCTTTTCTGGGGTTTAGGACTTGTTAAAGGACGCATTATAGCAAAAGTAAGACTGGCCTGAGACCAGTCTAAAATATCTATTCAATATTTGGCTGCCGGGCTCAAGTGAGATATCATTTTAGTATCACAGACAAAATAAATAAATACAAAAAAGGGTTGCACGAGCAAATCTATCCGACTGCGGGTGTGATGATTTTTCTACGAGGTCATCAATTAAAATCTAATATTAATGTTGAAATATAAGCGGTAAGATACACCGCGCTCCTGACTCCTAACGGGGACAACTTGGCGCAGGGAGGTCGTGCTGACGGGACATTTGAATCGTCTCTGCAAATTTCTTTCAGCGAGTAGAAACCCGTTTCCATCGGAGCCCCAAAATATGTTTGAAAAGAAAAGCAACAGACTAAAAGCCAACTTTAAGGAGACGGCTAAGACTGTGTCCACCGGGCGTCTCTGCTGCAAACAGCTGTCCGTCCTGTCCTAAGAGGAGGGAGGACGTGAGCCCAGAGCAGAGGCTCCCGGTGGACACTAAAGTTAAAAAGTATTAGTCCCTCTCTCCCGGTGTTAGTAGCCAGACAGGGAGGAGGCAGCTAGGCAGCGGACGGCGGGGGGTGCGGCGGCGGCTCTCTCCTACCATGGGGTTGGCGCTCAGCCTAGTGTATCCCGAGCTCAGCTCCTTTACCTCAGGCACCAGGGGCTGGAGCAGGGAGTAGGAGGAGGACGGGGTGGCACTGGAGGAGATGTGTTTGTTGGAGGACGAGCTCCTCATGCTCTGCTGGCTGCTCTGGGAGGACACCGAGCTGGGACGGCCCTGCCGGGAGACAAAAGACGGAGAGAGAGCTCTCAGCGCATTGCCGGCAAATGCTCCTGTCAAAACACTTAACGGTTCTCCCCCCCCCCCCTCCACGGCGTCTGGCGCCCCCCGAAACTTGAACAGGGACTTTCTCCTCCCTACCTGGTGGGGGTCAGGCACAGACTGGCTGGACACGCCGCCCGGCCCTCCCTGGGACATGGGGGAGACGCAGTGGGAGGGCAGAGGTTCCTGCTGGCCGTGTCCTCCGTGCGGCGGTTGCATCATGGAATTGGCGCTGTTCTGCTGCTGTTGCTGCTGCTGCTGCTGCTGCTGACGGCGAGAGTTGGCGGCGTAACGACGACTGCCGGACTGGATGGGAGGAGGAAGAGACAGTCTGTAAATCATTTGAGTCTTTATGCGCATAACTGGTGACAGATGCATGCCGGCAACGCACGGAGAAGATGACGAGCGGAGGAGATGGACAGATGCAGTTCAGTGTAAATGTCTCAAGTTTATGCATTTAAATTCTGTGTCAGGGACTCGGCACCTTTCACTTCCTCTTAGTTAAACTAGTAATATGAGGGATGGGGTGGTAAGGTCGCACGCACATGCACACACAAACACGCACTCGCATAAACATCAATTCTACCCAGACTGCAAATTTAGAACTATACAGACTGTCAACTCCAACATTAAAGGGACAGTTCAGGTGTTCTGAAGTGGGGCTGTACTGGGTGCTGATCCACAGTCAGTGTGTTATCTACAGCAGATAAGAGAAGCAGAGTACCAGCACAGGAGCAAAGCAATGTACTGCTGGTGACGAGGGCAGCGGCAAAACTAACTTGAGATTAGAAATCAATTGCATGCCACATTTGTAATGTTGTTGCCGGTTTACGTTGGCGTCAGACAGCTGTACAGTCTATGCTCGCGACGGGGAACTGAAGCAGTTATCTACGCTCACGCAGAGACTCCATTGGTTATTTCAAGTTAAACAAAGTCACACTATTAACACAAACAAACTAACCGATCGATGCAGCGGTCGACCAGCAACTCCTGTGTCCTGCAAGATAAAAGGACAGTTTTTGTCAATGGAGTCTGGTGGCTTTGGAGAGAGAGCACAGGTGACGGCTTCAGCTCCCCGTCGGAAACTGCCGTCTGTGAGGGCAAGGTGAAGAGGTGAAAATATTCTGAGTATACACTTCAGCAGATTTCTTTTTCGGTGTCCCAAATTTGTTTGCTGGCCCTGTCAACTTGTCCTCCAACTCTGACGTGAGTGTGAAGCCTTTAACTTCTGCCTGAAGAGTCACAGCTGCAGAAGTAGTTTTACAACACTTTGGGTTACATTTAAAAGACAGGAAATATTGTCTCATATTAGCTCCGACTGAACTATGGGATGTCATTTTACTGTGGATTTTGTCTCACATCGCAGGGCTCGACACCGACAGTTGCCGGGTTGCCACTGGCAACCGTTTTGAGGAATTGGCAACTAATTCTTGGCCGTTGCTTGTCATCAGTGGCAACCGCTTCTTTAACATGTTAACGGCAGGTCGGAGGTCGTCTGTGAGGGCAGAGAAGATGGACACTATATTCTGCCATTCTCTGTGCAGTTTGTTAAGTTTTAGTTACTGATTGGTTGGATTTATCAAAAGCACTTTTCACTTCAGTAGCTCTGAGACAGATGACAGCACCAAAGGAAAACACCCGCAGACGTTTACTGTTCAAAAAGCTTTTTGAGGTGTTCTGATCAGAGAAGGATCTTCTTCCTGACCGTCACGTCTAAAACTCTACTGTACCAGTTGGCCCTTACTCACAGCTAAAGTTCATTCTGCTGACTCTGCCTCTCTCTCTCTCACACACACACACACCACAACAACAAACACACACATGCTCACTCACGCTCACACCAACCTGGTTTTTGGCCGCGGCGCTGCACCGGTGCTGGGCCAGGTCCAGCATGGTTCGGTAGCTCTTAAAGCAGGACGGGCAGTTGAACCGGTTCTTATTGACCAACCCCCCCCACACACACACACACACACACACACACACACACACACATAAGTTTGGATTACTATACTTGTGAGGAATTGTGTTGCTTCCCTGACCTCTAAAGCCTGACTCTTTCCCTAAACTTAGCCTAACCCTGACTCCACCGCAGGAGAGAGGACAGAGGGTCAGGAGGAATGTGCTACAATGTGTTGCATGCACACGTCATCTCATATCACACACACACACACACACAGTTTCTCCTACTGGACCATCTGTGGAGCACCTCCAGTTTAACCACGCCTGCCACAGAATCATTAATAATGTGAAATGTTGAATCGAGTGGTAAAGTCGGTCCTGTTGGTGGACAAACAGTGCTGCGTCACAGTTGAACAACGTTACATTTCAGTTTGGTTATTCCCCCACTGAGGAGTTTTTTATCCTTTGATGAAATCCTATAACATGTTATTTAACATGTAACATGTAGGATACATGTACAGAGTCTGGAAAAAGGGACAATCGTTGAGGTCACCTTGGGCTTGACATTGAGCTTTTTTTAAGCCAAACTCACTCGCCCGAAAGTTAAAATGTAGACCTATTAAAAATAAATGGATAAAATAACAGAAAATCAGGGATTGGGACAAATAAAAAAAAATATAAATAAAAAAAATATTTTATTATTTAAAACCCCCACAATTTTAATGATTAGGAAATAAATTATTGTACATTTAACTAAATATCAGCTTTGATTACAAATTTATTTTAGGGGCATTAGTGTTCTTCTTCTAAACAACTATATTACACCAAAAAATATATATAGTATATAGAATACAATTTGATCATAATGCCAAACCAATGCAACCTCCGTTACATTAGCAGTTAGCTCCGTTATAAGCAGGACGAGCCGGTCACTGTGATTGCATGATGCGAATGCATGTTTTTAAGGCCTTCCCGTACCTGTACTCACCCTCTATCTGAAACCCCTTGGTTTTAGCGCCTGTCTCTTTAAGAGCCCCCCCCCCCCCCCTCCCGTGTCTTGATGAACCATGTTTTCTGATGTAGACGGCCCACCAAACAACTTCATCGCAAAGTTTCAGGGTTGGCGAGCACTAGTGACGTGTCCTTCCGTGTCGAGGCTTCGAAGCGCGTGCCGAGTAATCCAAGAAGATTTTGGTGAAGCGCGTATCGAGGCTTGTGTTGATGACGCCATGTGGTGACGTATGTGGCGACGTTCGAAGCCTCGCGAGCCGGCCGTACCACGGGACTGATTCAGGAAATGGTTTGCGGGTTTGGCGTGCGATTCGAAATTTAAGGGGCAGCGAAACGCAATGGATCCCCACTCACGTTTTGTGGACTTGGGACTTTATTGCGCGTTTGTTTGCAATCTATTCGAGCATCACAAACATAATTCATTCATGTATTCAATTCAAAGCTTCACACAACAAAGCTACGGCGTCATTATAATCACTCTGCCTGTTCTACATGTATTGTCCACTTGATGGCGCAGTAGAGCAGATGAAGCGCCACGAAGCTTCGGCCCACGAGTGAACCAATTGGATGGAAAGCTTCATGAAGCTTCATCTCGCCATCACTAGTGAGTACTCTAGATACACAAACGTATGTGCACAGGCACTGGAAAGGTGAAAACGTTTTTCATGATATGTCCCCTTTAAAGTTTGAAATGCTGCCACTGTGGTTCTCTGCTTCCTGAGAAGGAGACTGCAGCACCCCCATGACATCTGATGGTCGATTTTTTTATTTCAAACTAGTTAATAATACTTTTGAGGGAAGAAGCATCACTCTGTAACACCACTACACAATCAGGAGGGAATCTGTAGTTCCAACTCCTCCAACAGAGTGACACGTCTTCTCTTCAGCGGATCTCATCACGGGAACTTCAGGAGTATTATTCTCGTTAAACTTTCATTCACATCAGATCAATAATTTCAACTTATTGACCTATTGACCCAGAGCAGCGTCTGTCTGAAGTAAACTGCTGAATAGACTAAACTACTGGAAGCTATTTTATTTACTTTCAACAAAATGCTCCGAGTGAATCTGAGTTCCCTCCGGTAAACAGTTACGCAGTGTACACGTCTAGGGCTTTTATTGTGAAAGGTGCGAGCGGCTGGTCTGCGCTGCCTTTGTCGAGGTTAAAAAGGAGTAATAAAGTTTGCCGTGACGGTTTGAACTGAGGAGCCCGTGCATTGTCGCTCTATAATCCTACAGGGTGTGTCCGTTCCGCACAACGCGATTGGTCGACGCCTTTATTTGCGTTGCATAAGCTCAGAAATGTCTACCTTGTTGCAGGATTCTTTTGGGGGGGGATTTCCACCACCTAATATTCACGTCCTGCGTGAAAGTACTTGTGACACAAAACATATTGATGTGCAAATTAAATGTGAAAAGAACTTGAGAATCGTTAATCAATTTATCTGGTTCATGTATTTTCATATTAAATTAATCATTTCCTAAATTTGAGCTGCTTTTAAATAAAAGCACAGGAAAACAACAGGTACTGCTAGGAGCAAAGATTTAGCTCATCTCCTCAGCGAGGAACTGTGATTCATAAACCTCATCGTTTATGTAGCAAAACATCCTAAAGTTATACATGTCATACAAGTATAAAACATAAAGGCTCTCACAGAATTGTTATACTAACAATACCAATGACAAACACACAGCAGCCCAGGCATCATCATCATCATCATCACCACCATCTCACGGTGAACCCACCTGGTTGGTCGAGGCGGCTGTGCAGCGGTGCTGGGCCAGCTCCAGCATGGTCCTGTAGCTCTTGCAGCACGAGGGACAGTCGAAGCGGTTGGGCCCGTCGTCGTGGATCCTCTGGTGGTTGCGAAGGTACCGGGCCAGACGGAAGGCCTTCCCGCACAGGTCGCACATGTAGCGCTTCTGCCCGTGGATTCGCATGTGGTTTCGCAGGGACATGTAGTTGGTGTAGGGCTTGCTGCAAAAGTCGCACCTACGCGTTTGTTATTTTTGGAGACAAAATGGTTAGAGACGAGACGGTTAGGAGCTCTTATTCGACAACATTTGAGCATCTTGATCGCCCGGGATGCAGGGAAACCGTGAAGGAGTCTGGGGTCCCTACCTGAAGTCTCCGATCTTGTGGGTGAGCTTGTGGTTGAGCAGGGAGCTGGCGTGCTTGTAGGCGCAGGTGCAGAGGTCGCAGACGTACGGCCTCTCGTCCGAATCCATGTCATCCACCGCCGTCACAGCCACCGGAGGCGGCGGCGGCGGCGCTCGAGACTCCAGGGAGAGGCTGGAGCTGGAGAGAGACGCTGAGGAGAGACTGGAGCTGGAGAGGGCCGCCGCGGACGTGGGGAGCTGGTCGCACCAGCTGATGGTCGAACTCGGCTGTCGCAGAGAGAGGAACGCATTCAAACTTTTAATGGCCGATCATTTCACTGTGATATTTTGTAGGAATGCAACGAAACATTTGAAACAATTTACAGCATGAGGGCAGTCGACTTCAAATTTCAACCACAACATAGAATATGGCTTTACACCGGCCAGCCACAGGATGCACGTCAGGAAAAGTGTGAAGCTCTGAAGAGAGGCAGCTCAGCACCACGGACAGCAACTCTGTCCATGTTAGAGATCTGCAAACCGGCTGACTTCATCATTAGGGTGCACCTGCACAGACAATCTAATGCGATCCAACACAGCAGCTCTGTCACAGCAAAGTCTGTTGTAGCGGACAGGTTTTGTCCAAACTTCCAGAGAGCCGTTAATCAAACTGTATGCGAGTGACGGGTGTAGTACCGGACTGCATTATGTTTACATGCGTTTCTAATTGTCTTCCATTCGAGCGCGGCAGGGATGAGTCCTAAGAACCTGGTACTTGGGAGTTTTTGTCAATAGATTTTGGTTTAGGTGCATGAAATAAGGTCCGCAGTTAAAGGTTTGAGATTACCGCGAGAAAAACTAGTTTAGCGGTGTTGACGTGAAGTCATGTGACCGTGGCGTCGTTCCTTTATAGCCACAACTTTGACTTCTGCCGATTGCCTCTCGCGCTTTAAAAATCACTTTGAGAAGATTATCTTGTCGAACAAAACGGAGAATAATCCAATAATAATAATAATAATAATAATAATCCTAAACAGAGAAATCCCATTGGCTTGTTGACGTGGGGAAGTCACCTCCGGGGTCGGCCGACTAAATACATCATCCCTGCATCACTCTATGGTACACTCCATTAGAAACGCCTCTCAATGTGATGCATCCAGGTCAACACCACAGCAGACTACAACCGCAATATCAAACATGGAGTTGAATTAACACCTCTTGAACAGCGTCAATCAAAACTGGACATTATGTTTAAAAGTAGAATATGTGGCAGAGCTGCTGGATTAAATTAAATAAGCTTTTACAGGTGTAGCTAATAAAGTGGCCACTGAGTGCACACGGCATGTAGAAACACACCGCAAATACTGAAACACAAGAAAAACACAATGCGATGAGATCTCTTGGCCACAGAGGTCCAGAGAGTTCACAGTTAAATGTCCGAGATGTGAGACACTGTGCATACAACCGTTAACCAAGAGCTAGTGTGTGTGTCCTATAGGACCACACACACACACACACACACACACACACACACACACACACACACTATGACCGTGGATGATGTTAAATCATCATTTTAACGATGCTGCGTTTGAATACACGTAGTTTGAGAGAGACAAGAGGAATACAAGGTGAGTGACACCTGGAAAGTGCTGCCAGCTCCCCTGGACGACAACAAGAGCTCTGGGACTAAACTAAGCAGTGGGACATTCAACAGAAAATGTTTAACATATAAATGAATGTGTGGGTGCCTGTGTACGCCGGTGCAGATAATCTTTCGGCTGTGGGCTACCATGAATGAACCGCACAGTCTGGCACCACAAAGAGGTCTTTCAAAGTCCTCCGCGGGGCGTCTTCCGCTCCCGTTTCCTGTGGGACAGCCCGGTCGTGTTTACTTTGCGCTGACAATATTGCGGGGCCTCATGCACACACACGGACACAGCTGCTCAAATAAACCCTTCTGCGGTTCGCAAATGTCAGAGCAGACCTTTTCGGAGCGCAGTTTCTATACAAGGTGCTACCGAAAAAAAAGATAGCTTTGTTTTGCAGCACGGGCTCCGGTGTTTGCTAGCCGCGCTGTGTTTGGCTCAGGCAGCCAGTGTTGTCTGATGTTAGCATTAGCTCGGTGATGCTCGGCTACAATAACATGCTTTTCCCCCTCTCTAACCCTTCGGCGTCTCTTTACGACACAGTGCGGGGCAAACACGTCCAATTTCACCAAACCATTCATGGGAGGTGTGAAATATACAGTATGCAGGAGCTAATAATTACTAGCCACTTAGCTCGGCGGCTAGGAGTCAAAACTAGGCCGTGAGCCACTCGGCATGACGATTGGTGCGTTAGCAGATAGCTAATGAAGCGGTTCTGTAGCACAGCTTGCAGCTTCACATCACTCAGTGATGCTACACTGTATCCCAGACGCTGAGTAAACAACCCCGTGTGCAAAAGAGGCACTGCATGGTGCTTCGTCGGTTAAATATTGCTCCGTTAGCCGTTTGATAACGCTATTTGTTGGCCGGGGTCGCTAGCTAACGGTGGTGGCAGCTGGCTTTCTTACTCCGGAGTCGTTGGGATCCTTTTTCCAGAACAATTGAGAGCAGTGGCCGAAAGACTCTGTCGATGTCACGTAATTCACTCCGTTTCTGTCCTGAAAGTCTCCATGTGCGCTGCCGGTATTAGTCCTGGCGTACATCGTCGGTTTTTGGATTATTCGACTTTTTCTGGCTGAAAAGAAATAGGGCCGCTTTGTCGGGATCTTCTTCCGAAAAGAAAAATATTTCTTCTGTGAAATGAGCGTTTTGGCGGCGGACATATCGAAGCACGCGGAGCATTACTGCCGCCTACTGGACTGGAGTGTAACCCAGACTGGAGTGAACGCACGGGCTATCCCCCAACGTGTTTTAGAAACATGTATGAGATATTGTTTCATTTTATGCTACTTTATACACCTACTTTACTTCAATTCAGAGAGAAATATCGCACTTTCACATTGATCTGACAGCTATTATCCTACTAATAACTTTAGAAATCCAGATTTTACATACAAAACGTGTGATGAGCTAATAAAAAAGTATGCATTCAAACCACCCATCATAAATATGACATATGAGGTTTATAATAATAATGTATAAAGTATGCATCCTTTTACTTTATTTTCATTGCAAGAATCTTACTTGTAATGAAGTATTTGTAGTGATATTTTGGTCAAGACTTTTCATTGAGTAAATCATATTTACTTGTTACATTTTCTGAATTAAAGTCTTATTTAGATTTATTTATTTGTATCCATAAGAAGTAATTTATTTCTACAAGGCCCAAAAGCTGTTGAGAGTAGCTCGGCTAATTTAGGGAATTTCTGAATTTTCCATCCAGAAGAAGTCTATTTCTGTGTATTGCTTTGTTCACCAAGACAGTGAAATAATTTTATTTCTTTATTGATTTCTCAGATGTCGATGAATATCTTATACGTTCTATTAAATACTAAATGATTTTCGTTTGTCTTTCTCTTCTACCATTGACTCTCACTCATTGTGTCTCAGCAGCAACACTGAACGGTACTGTGGTCCACATGTTATATTAATGATACCACCCAAGTCATTCTGGTTAACTGTAAGAGGTAGAAGTTGGTTTATTCATTAGGACCGTTAACATTATAAACAAGTTTCGAAGCTTAGAAAGGCCTTGTGATCCCCTGGCTCGTCCCCCCCCCCCCCCAAATGTACTGAACATCTCGAGGACAGTACTCATCAAAATACCATGGAGTCCAACTATGGATATGAACATGCACTTACTGATTCTCTGTCTTTGTCTATATACAAATCAAATGATTTCACGTCAAAAGATTTTATAATGAATTATCTTGATTTGGTCTTCAGCCTTCTTTACCGTTATCTAACATGTTGATACTTTATTTTGCATAGTTATTTGTATTTATAGATATTCTCTCTTTTAGGTGAGTTTTTTTAAATAAGCACATCGCTTTTCTACCTCACGTGCACATGCATTTGATCTCCATACACTTTTCCTCTACGTGATCTTTAATGATGTGTAAATGAAACTAGACAGGTGTACCTAATAAAGTGGGAAAGACAGCGTTCAACAGTTAAAGGAACAGCAGAGCGCCGAGGCAACAAACAACCAGGGCCGACTTCGTCATGCCAAAGCCAATGGATTTTATTTACACATCTAGTTTCTACAACATGGTCACCCATAATTCCATGTGCGATACACACGTAAAAGAAGTCAAAGTGAACACACGTGAGATGTGACAGACTATGATCTATTTCTTTTTTTTCATCATGTTCAATATTATTCCAGTTAAATACTTTGGCGGTGACACTTTTAAGTGTGCTATATATTACTGACTTCATATTATAATCTACAACACATATTCTTTCTTATTTTGTGTCAAAACTCTCTAAGAGACTTCTTAAGCGAAATGACTTGCACGTAAATAGTAACTAGATTCTGTACAACATTTACAATGTATGAAATCGCAAATACCGTGTCTTAAAGTAAAAATGTCAACATAAAAAAAAATAACAAAAAATCACTCACAATGGCAACAACGAACAAGAACCATAGCTGGACCACTTAAATAATTGTCATACCTCGTATGCAAACGCACAGAAACCTGTGAAAGAACAAGCAAATAAAGCATGAACATGTTGTGCAATGGAGCAAAACTAAACACAGTGCTCAGGACAGCAGCTTCGGCTAGCTCATCCAGGTCACGCTGTGGGTGTAAGAAGCACGCGTGAAAGAATACTTAAGTTCTACATTTAGGTGACGTTATTTAGAGTGAGACTAATTTACAGCATAGGTAGAATAAAGTGGTTTTCCTAATTCACAAAGACACTGAAAGGCAGCGCAGAAATCAAGTGAGACTCCCCGTTTTAAATCAGTAGGTTGCTTATATAGTAAGTGTTTTTTTCCCTTCTTCTATAGAACACTGCAGAGTACACAGTATCAGTACAGTATTTATAATACCGCTTTGGAATTGCAATTTGTATGAGAGATTTTTTTTTCTGCTCTTCAACCATGAAAACTAAGTCAAATGTTAAGATTTGGCACATAATGTCGTCTCCGAGCACCTTTAAATACCGTTATCATAATCGGTCTTCAGAAACAGCACTGAATTGTCCCTCAAAAGGCTCAATGACGGTTACTGACAGCTGAAAATGGATTTGATGTAGAATACAGCACACATGAATCATGTGGACATTCAGTGTTGAGACGGACAATTTAAAGGGTTAGAAGTTGTTTCACTTAAAAAGGGCATGTCAGTGTTTATGCATGTTGTGGCCATTTACTACATATACACAAATACTTATTCTTTTTGACCATTTTACACATCTTTTATTTCAGAATCTTTTTTTTTTTTTTAAAAGAAGTAGTTCAACATAACTCTTTAAAACTTATCGTTTTACATTTTGGTTTGTGAACAGATTAAACAAACCACACACATCCTGTAAATTAGTGAGCCATAGGGGTGTATTTCTGAACTTTCAGGCTTTATGCTAAGCTAAGCTAACTCCAGTCCTGACTCCAGCTTTGTAACGAACACACGGACACGAGACTGGTGTCAATCTTCTCATCTCACTCTCGGGAAGCGAATAAGCGCCAATCCCCCAAATTTTTCTTCTATTCGTTCCCATACAGTATGAAAGTCAACTTGCATTACGGACTGCTTTGGCTAACATGCTAAACACTGGTATGGCCCTTTAAATCGCTAATTGTTTTATGTCCTGCACTCCTTAAATCTCGCATCGGTTCCAGTTATGATCCGTAACTAATGATACTGTCTCTACATAAACAAAGTGAACAACAAAATATGCTTTTGTGTATTACCAAATATTTTAAAGTCTCCACATTTCAGTAGTTTCAAATATATAACTATAAAACGTTGGCGGACAGACTATACATGGCACAGCAGATCTACAGTGATTGACAGACTGCATCATAAACAAGCGTTCTGTTCTAGTGGATATGAAGACCGCCTGCTGTGGTGGTGTAGATATATATTTGTGTGTGGTCAGTCGTAAGTCGTGACAACATTTAGGACATTCAGAATTTGGGCTTCAGTTTAAAGTTATAATCCCTTAGACGTCCATGAAACCATACCCTGTTTTTAATACTATTCATGGTCAGAATCTTTCAGCAATAGCCATTAAATGTATTAACATTCAGCATTTATCTCTATCTCGCGGTTTTTATTGTTGGTGGCGGGGTCCGCCATTCCCTCGCTGGATTCAAATTGCCTTCACACGAGCGAGTGATTGACGGGGAAATACACAGCATGTAATCCGGCATCACTGCTAATGCTAATCGACACGTCCCACTGCCGCTGGACCGCTTTTACTGTGAAGAAGTCAGGAAGCGCAGGTCGTCTCTAACCCGATCATTTGTCAAATATGGGTCCACAAAACAAGACATGGGAGTATGCAGCATGTACTCGGATGGCAGTTGCACATGCTACCATTATTGACCGACTTGTTTATCGAATCAACATGAGTTTGTTTAGCTAAAATCATAAAAGGATTATAACTTTAAAGGTACAAGCTAATATATCCGTTAACGGTCCCCACAACTACAGAAACACAAGCGTGTGTGTGTGTGTATGGCGTTTAACTCTTGATCTCCAGAATGGAGGGGTTGTGGTCGAGAATGGCCAGAATGATTTTGTCCATGTACTGCCTTAGACGCAGGTTGATCTCCTCCTGCTCCTTCAAAGCGTCGACCAGCTGAGAGAAGAGAGAAAGAGAGAGAGAGAGAGAGAGAGAGAAAGAGAGAGAGATGCGTTAGAAGAGCAGTCGTAACAGATATCCGCATTACATGATGCCCATCCAGCAGCGGCACGCCGACCTCGTCCCTGGACGCGTTGTCGATCTCAGCTGCCAGGCACTGGGCCTTGGTGTGACAGGCAAACAGGTTCTTGGCCTCGTACAAACTCAGGCTGAGAATTTGAGCGTTCAGGTCGTCGTTCTGGTCCCGCAGCTTGTGGTTCTCCTAAAGGAAGCGAAAAGAGAGCGGTTCCTTTCAGAGGTGGATTGTGGACGAACTCGACTCTGTGCAGTACAGTAACACAAAGGTATTAAAAGAGTCGTATCATGCTCATTTTCAGGTTCATTCTTTTTGCAACATGTTTACATGCTTTAATGGTCTAAAAACTCTGAATGGACCTGTATTCACACTCCGTGTTAAAAACAGTGTTTAAGCGCCTGTCTCTTTAAGACTCCCTCCAGAGTAAAGTAAGTAATATATAATGCTCCCATCTCAAATTACCCAAATCACTACAAACCTTTGGTGAGATGTGTTATTGAACACCCAAATGTATGATGCAAATGCACTACAAGTAAAAAGAGATTTCCTCACTGAGTGGGTCTTTCACTCTGTCGGTGTGACGAGTTTGTTCTACTTCTAAGGAATACTTTACCTCTACTGATCAATAATATCCTGACCAATATATTGTTCAGGCTCCAACAGGTTCAATCTCAAGTCTATGTGATCCATGTTTGCCGTGCACTCTTTGTGTTGTCAAAACCTAAACCACTTGGGAATGAATACAGAGAGTGGAAAGTCCCACGAGGACAGAAGAACAAGGGTGAGTGAGTGAGTGTGTGTGTGTGTGTGTGTGTGTGTGTGTGTGTGTGTGTGTGTGTGTGTGTGTGTGTAAACCTGTTTCAGTCTCTTGACTTCGTGCTCCATTTCCATCTCTCTGGCCCTGGCGTTGAACTCAGAGAGCCCCTTGCCCTGTCCTGGATGCTCCATCTCCAGCTTAAACAGCTGCAGATACTCCAGCTCCCGGCGGAGGTCATCGATCAACTGCATAGAAAAGATACAATTAAAAGGAACTCCTTAAATCCTGCGCTGTGGAACTTTAGTCTCCCCCTTCTAAGTAATAACATTGGAGAGACCGAAGCGACGGAGCAGCAGAGAGGAGTATGGAGGAAGGATGCACGGGACAACCAGAACCAGGACTGAGCAGGGCAGACTGTCTGACCCTGCTGCAGTAACATGAGAGGTTTTCTAAAGGGAAACACTACAAATTGAATGTAACCGACGTTCCTTTATATGTAGAAGTCCCACCCTCCAGCTTTAACACTTCCCATGTGACCTCTCTGTAATCTAGAGGGCCTCACCTCCTGCATGGCCACTTTTTCCTTCTGAAACTCGTGGCGGTTTTGCCAGAGCTTGTCCATTATCTTCCGGTAGAGGTCCATCTCATCCGTCAGCCTCAGACCAGTGTCCTCCAGCTTGTCCTTCATCCTCTGCTTCTCCTGCGGAGGAAAGAGAGCGGGGAAATCGTTGTTGACACATGGAAGGCAAATGAACCACTAAGAGGACATATCATTAAAACAACACGGTCAGTGCTTGTGTGTATACATTTGGGTATCTGGAGTGGTGACTAACCCACAAACTGTGGAATAAGACAAACTAGTCAGTTTTTTTCTGGGCTGTCTAGATCAGAAAACATGGGATTCAACAAATCGATCAGATTCGTCTCCGTCACATGCAGGCTCATTAGAATACACCGCCCCTCCATCCGAGTATCTCCGCTTACGGCTTGAGAAATAATAAATAATAAATAATAAGGTAGCAAGCCAATCAGAGCAGACAGGGCTTTTTTAGGGGGGGGGGGTGTTTAAAGAGACATTAAACATTAACATTAAATCATGTCAACATGTTCTAGTAGAAACCCCAAAATACAAGTATGAACCTAAAAATTAGTACGACATGTCCCCTTTAAGGTCGTTTATTTTTAAGGTCAAAGGATAATTATGCCACGTTACAATTTGAGTCGTATTTTGTAGCTTTGGCCAATAGTTCTAATATCACTCGACTCACCAAAGTAACGACATTGCTACAACAAGTCCGTCTGTAAACTGTGGACTAATCTCTTGGTTTTGTTTCAGACCCTCCGGATTGTCCAACTGCTCGGGTTTTTAGCAATGTTTTAGCATTCCCAGATGTCCCAGCGTTCTATAATTTGTTGTTACAACTGAATGCTGTAATCATAATGATGGCCACAACAAACAAAAACAAGAAGACCCAAGTAGTAATGAAATTAATCCTCCTCTTAGTAGCTCACCTGGTCCAGTTTCTCAGTCTGCGACTTGAGTCTGCACACGTTTAACTTCATCTCTCCATTCTCTTCTTCTAACAGCTGTACCCTGTGAATGAACACACACACACAGTTCACAACGAGAACACCAACAGTACTTTACCTTTTAGACAAGTTCAGTTTTACCGTGATGGTGATACCATGTAACGTAGACTACTGCAGGTCCTGGATCAGTGTTTGTAACCTAGGACGCTGCTTCGAGCTTGGGTTTACTTCAGCAGCATCTGTATGGAGCTGCAGACTTAATGCTCTCATCGAAATACCAGAAGAAAGATGCAGTAACAGCATCCTAACGTAGCTGAAACTTTACCATCAACTCCGAAAACCATTTAGCTGGCATTACTAAGGTTTGAAAAAAAAAAGAAAATGGCGGAACCGCAGAAGGTGGGAGGAACAGAATTTGCCGCTTGGCTCGTTCAAAGTAAAAGTGCAGAGGGATGAAAATCGTTTGGTTACTTCATTCTGTGGCAGCAGTGCGCAGCTTGGAAACGCTTCACTTTTGAGAGCGACTACCCCTCGAATAGCATCACTTACACGAGGAGTCAGAACCAAAAGGTGAGCACCAGCACCTCTCAGGGTCTGGATTAAGGTGTGGAGGACTTTACCTGTTACAGAGCAGGTCTATCTCTACGTTTCTGTCCCTGTCCATCTTGCTGAAAGCCTCCCGGTGCCTCTTGGTCTCCTCCTCCAGACTCTGATCCGCCCTCGCCTCTGCATCCTTCACCTGCTCCTCCAGCTCGTGCACCCTGGGATGCACAAACAATTAGTGTGAGAGAGAGAACAGTAACACGCAACACACTGGCCCTTAATGAATAAAGGACTCCGTGATTGTGTTTTCCTACCTGTGTACCAGCTGTGTGTTCGCCTGTTTGAGTTTAGACTTCAGGTCACCGTTGGCCAGACTGTCGCTCTCCAGCTCCGTCACCTTCTTCTCCAGATAACTGACCTGAGGAAGACCACCACACTTAGAACTAGGGCTGCACCCAAAGACTGTATTTACCGAATGTCTTCATTTATAATGTTTACACTCAAGTTCTAAATCAACATGCGTATGCTGCACTGCGGCTTTAATTCATTGTGTTTACAGACAGTATTTCTACACAGTTGCAGATAAAGATCAGGTTAATATTATTAGTATGAAAAAGCTAAAAGGAATAAAATGTATTCCCCTAATTTACTAATAATAATACTGAAAAACACAAACTGGTGGCTGCGTGTGACCCGAATGATGCTGCTTATCCTTTTAACTGGCGTTCACCCAAAATTCACAATAACTGCTTGCATTTTTGAGCGTGCGTGTCTTTTACTTTCTCTGTGATGTCGAGGTCGCAGGAGTCGATGCTGTCCGTGAACAGATCCTCTGTGCTGCTGCCCTGGCTGGACCCAAACACACTGTGGTTGGCCTGGAACAGCTGACTGCAGGGAGGAGAGGACGCGTTAGAAACCAACAGAGGACATTATTACCCCGTTCTACACGGTGAGACTCGCATACATCACCCGGCTAAATACTGAACCCATCATTGGACTTTATGCAAATGCGGATTCACTGCAGTATTTTCATGTTAAAGAGGCGATTGGTAGGAAAGTCGGGTCACTCACCGACCAAATGCTGTGCTGGTAATCTTTCGGTTAGGGCTGAAACACAAGAGAGACTGAGTCACACACTACCTGCTGCTACAACAATTATCATGACTTCACACGCTCACCTATAGCTGCTGCTGAAAACCAAAACAGACCCTTAGTGTGGCGTTTTATTCAACATGGTTTTAATGATGCTTCATGGTTCATGTGTCCATTCAGAATCAGCAGAGGGCAGTACTTCCTCTGCACGGAGAGTTTTTTTTTTTATCTCTTCTACTTTCATGAAGCACACTTTTGCCAATTTCGTGAGCCAGGCTCCCTCGGGGCACCTGTGGCGCACGGGCCGGGATCGGGAACAAAGAAACGCTCCTTAGGGAGTTATAAGCGGAGCGAGAAGCTCTAAGGGATTCACAATGTGTCGGCCAGTTTGTGTGCAAGAAGAAACAGTGGAGAATAATTCATCTGTGGTTGATTTCTGTGGTTCTGTTCTGATGCTGGTTGGACAAAACAAAACCGGCAGATCTGCTGTGTGTAACTGTGGCTGAACAGTGACATCATCAGTCTGCAGATGGAACAGATACCCGCTGCCTTCAGGCGGCTGTATCACTGTTACAGTTGGCGAAAAACCTGATCTGCCGTGTTTTTTTCCCCCAAACGGCGTTCTTTGCTGCTGTATTGCATCCCACAGAGACACAAAAACCTAGGTCGCTATAGCAACAGCTCATGCCCACCCTTTGATGTGGGTTGCACAGAGGCTGGGATTTGGATGGACGGCTTATGTGAATCTGAGCATTGGGGGGTGCTGAGGCAGTGGCTCCAGAGCATCTTCGTGTGCGTTGTGTGTTTTACCTGTTGGCCTTGAGGTTTCGAAGTCGAGCCTCCAGGTCGTTGAGCAGATTCACTTTCTTGCAGCACTGAGAACAGTAGATGTCCAGCAGATCACTGTTATACAGCTGCCGCATCTTCTGAGGAGTCTGGCCAGCACTGAACACAAAGAATACATCAATAGATGGAAACCTATTGGAAATCAAATACAGCTACAACAAATGTGTCTCCACAGCGAGACCGGGGCTAGAACGATCGAGGAAGACATTTCTGCGACGCTCAGTCCACATATTAGGGACGGAATTAGGAGATTTCTTTATCGTTTTGAATTTCGAGAATAACGTCGAACTATCGAGAATAAAGTCAAGATGTCACGAATAAAGCAAACATTTCAGGATGTTCAGGAAGGTTGAACTATCAGTATTAGTGCAAGACTTTTTATTTTTTGCATTTTGAGAATTAAATTGAAATGTTGAGAATAAACAGCAAAATTTAGCGTTAACACATATACTGAAATTTTGACTTTATTCTTGATATTTCAACTTTATTCTCACAACAATATGAAATAGACATTTGAGAGGGAGTTATGACCCGTTTAACGTCCTAACACTATCTCTAAGCAGCATATAAACATTATTAAAACTACTAAAGTCAATAAAAACACAATCATTTATTCCCTCTTCATTTGAATCGTGTGTTTTTGTAAATAACTACAATAGATGACAATAAAGTAAAAGGATAATAGAAGATTTGATGGGAAGTTTGAAATTATGTTTTGGTTCCGGAACGGTTGTCTGGAGCCTTTCTGTCAATTAAGGTTCTTAGACAGGAAATCAGACTTTTCAAAAATCTGAATCGGCCAACTTCTATCAGAAAAGAGAATAAGGAAGTTATTCTAAGAAACCAAAAAGTGACACTTCCTGTTACGTCTTGCAATATGAGAGTATGTGATTCAGGGCGTGTGCTTCTGACTCAACCACCGACCTGGAGGGAAGGGAGGATCCCAGGTCTGAGAAGCCATTCGTTCGGGTGTCCTCTTCAGGACAAGGGCTGCTGGGAGTAAAATCCACGTCCTCCCCCTCGCCGTAGTCCTCGAACTGCTCCTCCCCGGAGATGACGGACGCAGACGCTGAGCCAATCAGGTGGCTAGGGTTGTGTGGTAGGAAGTACAGGAAGGGTGGTTATTAAAAAAGAAGAAAAAAAAGAAATAAGAACAATAAACTAGCAGAAGAACCTCTTCTGAAGAAGAGAAGACGTAAAACAGATTCATCATATAGCTCCTGACATTCACTTATAAACACTAATTGGACCCAATAATGTATATAATATACAGTAAAGCTGATTCTGATTATAAAGATGGACATAAAAGCTCCCCAATACTTTTTGATTGCCCCCTGGTGGTTGGCTGCAGTCAGTGTGCGAAATAGGGGGGGGGGGGGGGTCTCTGATTGACCCTTCAGACGTCCTGAAAGTCTCAATGGGAACATTTCAGGGGGTCTCTAAAATCATAAGACAATTATTTGTAACTTGCAATTGTCAACAGAATGTCTTTTAAGAGCTTACTAATGCTCGGCAGTTTCCATTATTCAAACTGTAAAACATTTATTCACAAATAGGAGTAGTGAGTGTAAGAGACGAGTGTTGTCATTTTAGGTAGTCATCACGCTGATATACGTTCAGGGGATCATTTTCCTGATCGGTTTGGTTTTAACTAGTTATTTGAGGCTAATAGGGGTGTATCGGGGAATATCTTGGCTTCACTTTTCTGTCCCCACTTCCTGGATGGACAGCTGGTCCGTTGCACACACACAGTCTGTGGCCCACTCCCTCGTATCGCTGGGACTGACCCGTGTCGCCTCGTTGGATGCAAGGAGTCGGAGCCGTTGCCGTTTTCGGCGCTGCTGTCCATGTCGCACTCCCCGTCGGCGCCGCAGCCCTCGCCGTACACACTGCATTCTGGGTAGGAGCGCGTGCACATGATAATGGGAGGGCCCAGCTTGGCCTCACCGTTCTACACAAACAAGCAAACAAACAAAAATGAAACATTAGCAACGTCAACAAATGGGCACACGCCGCCTCAGTGAGAAGAGAGCGTGGATTCACAGAGGCAGACTAAGGTACAATATTTAAAAATATAGAATATACTTTAATGTCCCTGTGAGAAAATGCGTTTGTTATTGTCTTTGGGATTAAACAGCTTAGTGACTGCTGAAGAAAGAATTTAGAACTAGAATTACTGCCTCACATGTCACCACTTTGTCATTTTATCCTATTAGATATTTGTGTGAATTGTCGTAATGAGCATATGCGTTTTTGTGAGGTCCTAGTGACCTTTGACCATCAAAAATGCTACTTCGATCTCAAGTCCGACTGGACGTTTGTGCCAAATTTGAAGGAATTCGCTCAAGATCCTAAAATGTCACAACAATGGTACAAACGTGAGGTCACAGGGACCTTGACCTTTGACCTTCAAAAGCTTACCAGTTCATCCTCGAGTGCAGGTGAACGTTTGTGCCAAATACTTGTGCCGAGAAAATTCCCTGTATTTACTGAGGATCGCAGACTTTATCAGTCTATATGCTTTCATTACAAACAGACACCATGTTGTAGAGCATCTTACCCCTGCAAAAACCATCTACAGCATTATCAATAATCTGTAAATATTAAAAGTCTTACATTACATCTAGATTTCCCATCTCTTCAGTTAAACACTCCCTGAGACAGATGTGACACCTTTTACATTGAATCATAGGACTCTGTGGCCTTAAACCTTGTTAGAGCAGCAATAAGATATAGTGACAGCTTAGACTGCATATTATCAAATATGTCTAGAAATAGAAGACACCGTGGGATATTACAGCGCACCTCCAGCATTTGACCTGGATATTTATCAGAAACAGAGTGGGCTGTCGCGTGCCTCAGATCTGTGTGTCATCAATTATGCAAGTGCCTGTCTGGCTTCACCCAACTGAGGTGCCAGGGCAGATGCACACACCGTGTCACACTCGCGCACACACACACACACACACACACACACACACACACACGCACGCACACACGCACACACACACGCACACACAGATTCAGCTGCAATTACAAAATAGGTGCTTTCCTCCTGTTTTTAATTGAGATTGTGGTTTGTGTTTTATATGTGTATGCATGGACACGTATGCACGCACGCACACATGACCGCTGAGCAGCTTTCATTCATCAATTATACACATGTTTTTGTCTGAGATGAAGAGGAGTGTGTGGAGATTTGGATTCCTGACAAAGAGTAAATGAGGAATTTAAAAATAGTTAATCCAGGGACGTGTAGTCTAATGTTGACCTTCCACTGAAACATATCTATACATGTAATATAAAGTGGAAAAGGTTTAGTGGAAAATCACAGTAAGACATACTAAATGGAATGAGTTGCATTTACCAAAATCAACAGACAGTATAGTAAAGTCACCATCGAGCCAGCATGAGACAAAGACGCAGACGTTGTGCTGGTGAGTGTGTGGACTCTTTTTCTTCCTCGGTGCTGTATCTGAATTCCACTGTCATCAATAACTGAGCTCCTGTGTGAATCCAAACACCATAACCGACAAGAACCATCAAGGTGGCAGATGTCCCGCCCCCAACAGGTGCAACTGAACCGAGAGCAGAGTGAGGAAGATGTCAATCAGGCTGTCAAGAGTCTGCACACACCTGAGAAGAGAGCTAATCAGCCAAATGAAGTGGAAACAGCTGTGTGCACACAGAGCGTACAGGAACTTTAGAAGTAGTGCGATTATTCAAATGAATGCAATCGCTGGCATTTTACCTACAGGACTATAACATTACGAAACAAAGAGCAGTGGTGAAGAAGACCACTCACCTTCACATGCATTCTATCAAACTAGCTCAAAATATTTAATCCAAAGTGGATCCACACACACCGGCAGCAAATGACGTTAAGCGTCACTTTAAATCATCCTGTTTGTGTGTAAACGTACTGAATGCTCTTTTCATTTAAGTAAGAAGCAATATTCTCCCTGAGTGTGTGTGTGTGTGTGTGTGTGTGTGTGTGTGTGTGCATTCAAAACAACATACGGTATCTGTCATCGTGGAAGTGGGACCAATATCCACTGTATTCCTGAAGCTGGAAGGCTCACACACACATGTTTCACTGCAGCTCACCATTCACATTTGAAAACACACCGCTGCTTCAGCAGGGACAAAGCCACACCTCCATCTCTCTCTCTCTCTTGCTCTCTCTCTCTCTCGTTGCTAAGCAACTGTTCAGTTGGGCTGATCTCTTGTGGGAGGACTACACACAGCAACTTGTGATATATTGCACATTCATCGATATTTGAATCGATGATGGTGCTTGTAAATGCTCAAGACAAACATGTTAGTGAATAAATTAAAATCTGAGTTTTATGGAAGACAATTTCTGCCAGCAAAAGAAAAAAATAGATGTCATCTTAAGAACTGTGATGCTGAATGGCAACATTTTGAAATAGGAAGCTTACTATTTAGTAAGTGAATTACTATCTCATAATCCCAGAAAAAGAATATAAAGATTAAGGAATGTTACGAAATAATGAAAAAACTAAATAAAAATAAATCTCTGCTGCCTTACTTTGCCTGCTGCAAAAACAACTAAGCCCCAAATAATTATATTTAATGGCCAATCCCCACGGAAAGCATTTGAGAAGCGTTTTTGACATCCGTCACTTGCACGTCTCACAGAACAAGAAAAGCTTACATTTTATTAAATGTATCAATCCTCACTTACTGCGTGAGACTCACCATGTTTTATTACACTTTTTTGTTAGTTTTGTTGTGTTTATCGAAGCGAAATCTACAAAGAAAGCAGCTTAAATAACAGAAATCTCACGCTGTGTTTTCAACGTATCCACATTGATTGTTTAAGGCTCCCAGTCTGTCTGTGAGCTCACCTGTTTCTCTACAGGAAGGTTCCCCTCACTCTCTACGGTGGGCGGGGAAATAAAATCAATTTACCAATATGAACACTGTTTGATTTCTTCCCGTGGAGCCGACATAAAGAAATATTTGGGTTCAGTAAATGTCTGAAGGCCGGTTAGCACGCCGCTGTCCACTCAGCTCCCCGGGCGGTGTGGAGTGGATGACAGAACGCTTACTCGGCGCTCACATCGACGAGTCAACATTATGACATACTTACTCTTCACGTTAAACACAACCATGAGAAACGACATTTTGAGGTTTCGACTCATCTGTTTGACTTCAGTCATTAGTCCATCCATACAGCTTCCACTAAAGGCCTGTAAAGATCTGTGTTGTTTTACATTCTGCTTCATTACAATCACGTTCTCACTCCTAACTGGTCGAATACCGACGCATGGTCAGTGGCCCGACACTTCAAACTATGACGCTCTCGGTTCCTCTGGTGTCAGTTTCCGCTCATTACATGTAAACAGTCTCTTTTACTTATGTACTAGTTACTTATGTAACAATACTGCTTGGTTAGGTTTAGGTGAAAATAAGTATGGTCGTTCCTTAACTGTCATTAAAAGTATCAAAAGTAAAATAAGTCAATGTTGACACCAGACACAAACAACGGTCACCTGGGTGAAAGTCCTGTGCATCCAACCTCACTTCCTATCCGATGCAGCTTTCTCAATCTTTCTACTACGTCATTTGATCTGGCCGTCTTAAACTGACGCGGGTGGGTTTACGTTGGAGTTAGTTGAAAGCCCGGTGCGTTCCGGAGAGGCGCTAAAGGGCACCGAGGGGCGTCGGTATCAGACACCGAGGGGCACTGACCAATAGGGGTGGGGGGAAAAAATCGATACAGCATAGTATCGCGATATTTTGCGTGGCGATATTGTATCGATACACGGAAGCCAAGTATCGATCTTTTATTATATAAACTATAAACTTTTTGGCACTAGAAAAATAAAATCAATTGCTTTTTCAGTCCACTAGATGGTGCTGAGTTGTTTTCTGGTGAGGTCAGCAGAGGTGCCGGGTTGGTAGGAAGTTGTTCAAAACAAAGATAGATACATCGGAGAAAGAAATCAGAAATGCGCCGTCCGCGTTTAAATCAGACGTCTGGACTTATTTTGGATTTTTTAACAAGGAAAGGAAGAAGGACATGAATATGACTCATGGATATGACTCATGAATATGACTCCGTCGCAGCGTTTTTTCACCGAACACAGCCGTGCCCAAGCTCTACAGAGAAGTGAAGCTTAAAGTGGAGGAATCTTTGAGTACAGCAGAAAGAGTGGACGTCAAGCGCAGTGGATTCCTATGTGACTATAACAGCACAATATCTCAGAGGACTGGCGACTGCTGTCTCACGTTCTCCAAACTAGAGCCGTACACGTAAGTCACACCGGGGCAAACGTGGGCGTTGCCGGTCAGTTAGCGGGATTCCTGCATGTGAAGTGTTTCACTCACACACTCAATCTGTCCTCACAACGGGGGTTAAATCGAACAACAGTAGCCAGGCTCATGAGGAGAGTGCGGCGCATAACTGGCTCTCTGCCCTCGACGTCCGCGCATCGCAAGTTATACTGAGTTATATAACTCTTACATCGTACAGGTTTTTATGACATTGTTGGTCAGTCTGTCTGCTTGACAATCCCATTTTGCTCCAATAAAAATGATTGAAGTGAGATGAACAGACTGAAAACTTGATCTTATTAGATAAAACATGTTGACACAGTTTTCCTTTGGGGACATAATTTGAAGTTGAAAAAAGTAATAAATCGCAATATATGTCATCGCAATACTCAGCATATCGCAGTATCGTGATAATATCGCAGTATCGTGATAATATCGCAGTATCGTGATAATATCGCAGTATCGCGATAATATCGTATCGTGACCTAAGTATCGCGATAATATCGTATCGCGGGACCTCTGGCGATTCCCACCCCTACTGACCAAGCGGCGGTAGTGAATGAGTTTGGAGTGAGGTTACAGCACACCCAGACATGAGATGAGATGTTGGGTGGAGCTAAGCTGGGAATCACATTTGCATCTGTCCCGAGACAGTAGTTTACACTATAAACACAAACAAACTAGAGGTAACAGCCGTGACAGAGAAGGGAAGGGGGACCGGTGGAGAATCTGACTCTCTAGTGTGGTCGGTCTATCAATCTGTGCACAATGACCAAAAGGCATCAGTACCTTCTAACCACCCCCCCCCCCCCCCTCCCCTTCTTGAGTATATATCCGTTTTCAAGGTATGAAGGAGGCTCGAAGCTTTCACCGTTAAACTGCATAAGACTGTACCTGGTAAATGTAACCATTGTCAGTCACAGACTGGTTGGAGGTAACGCCGCGAGGACCCACAGCCATCTTCAGGATCTCCTCACAACCTGGCAGGAGGAGAGCAGGAAGGACAGAAGAAAGAAGAAAAAGGTAGAAACAAACTAAAATACAGTACACTACACCTCAGGAAGGTTATCGACAGTTTAAGGAACAGTTCAACATTTTGGGGGAAACGCTCATTCACTTTTTGGCTGAGAGTTGGATGAGAAGATGGACACCACCCTCATGCCTGTGATGTAAAGATGAAGCAACAGCAGTTAGCCTAGCTTAGCATGAAGACTGGACACAGGGGGAAGCCGCTAACTCTCTGCTGAACCCAGAGGCGGTCTTAACATAGAGGCATAGGTAGACGGCTGCTTGGGGCCCCCTACCAGTGGTCGTAGTAGGGGGGCCCCCAACCAACCTCAAAAAGAAAAAGAAAAAAAGAAAAGAAAAAGCCCCTTATCATCATGAACGCTTCAAAAGCATGGTAAATTGTATTAATATTCTTAAGAAATACGTTGAAACGTTGAAGTAGTAGTTCAAATGTCGAGTTCATGGTTATCTGTCGTGTCCCTACACCCCCTACTTTCACAATGAAATGGACTAGTCTGTAACGGTGCGCGGCGCGAAAGATAAACACACAGTGACAGGAGGACTGGAAATTACACAGAGACGATTCAGAAGCAAGACAAGAATAAAAGCAAAAACGAAACGAAGTTATCCAAGCGGCTCAATTAAAAGAAAAAAAAGAAAAGACGCCGATAAATATTTAGAAACGCTGCCAAAGATGACACACTTTTTTACGGCTACTGGGGATACAGACAGGAACGTCCAAAACGTTGAACATGCCGCTACAGCAGCAGCAGCTAGCTGTGAAGTGGCGCTAGGTGAGGATAACGACGTTAACCAAGACAATGAAGAGGACATCATGTTGTTGCCGCCCACCGTCACCGACAGTGTTATTGACGACGTTGACAACGATGATGACGATGATGGGGCTTTGGTGAGTCAACTGCCTAGTTCTGCTAATAGCCCTAGCCCTAGCTGTGGTAATCCTGCTGCCACCGACCAAAGCACTGTTGGCTTGCTGACAGATGACCCGGCTCTCTGGCCTAAGAAGCTCACTGCCGAGGAGCGATGTGCGATCGTCCGAAAAGGTCCCATACAAATTAGTGTGCTAGAATTCCCCAAAAATCAAGAGGGGCGGAGATTTACCAGTAATAATTACTGCTTCCAAATGAAAAATGGGGAGAAGATTAATAGGACGTGGCTTATCTACAGTGAATCAGGGGACTGTGTTATGTGCTTTTGTTGCCGACTTTTTGGAGAGGGGAACACACATTTAAGTTCAGATGATTTTAACAACTGGAGAAACCTCGGAGCTCACCTGAAACAGCATGAGAGGTCTGCCGGTCGGTCTCTCGCTCTCTCGCTCTCTCTCACACTCACACAATAAAAAGTGCTGGTTTTCCTGGCATTTTGGCAAAGACAGGTGTTATCTGAAACTTTATTCTCTGTTCGGTTCCATCGTGACTATTAGTTTGTGTAGTGCTACACTTTGTGTGTTCTCTTCTTTCCATCTTCATTTTGGAGTAAAGAAGTATATGCAGGGTTTAAAGGGGAAGTTTTTTTTTTCTCTCCAACCTTTACTTCCCTGTAGATTGGCTTTACCTGCCTATCCAACATTCAGTCGGTAAAACCTTTTTTCGTTATCTTTTAAAGATCGGATGGGGGGGCCCCATACATACCTTCGCCTTGGGCCCCCAATTTGCTAAATCCGCCACTGGCTGAACCTCTTTGGTCCATCAGTTACATGTACGGTGCATTTCTCACCTTTAATGGCGAACACTCCGTGGCAGAAGTCTTTGAAGTTGATCTTCCCATGAGCGTTGGGATCCAGGTACCTGGTTAACTTCTTCACCTGCAAGAGACGAGAGAGAGCTTTACAACACGATGCTGCGCCCTCCATTCTTAGACTCTGGACAGAAAACAACAGGGGCATTAGGCATCAGTGCAGCCCACCCTCTTCCCCTCACTGCTGACTCTATGGATGTTAATGTCGCTTGGTTGGTTTGAATCTCTCCCGCTTTCATCCTTTACACATTTATTCACTTAGAGAATGCCAACACTATGAATATGTCCAGAGAAGTCTGTCTAAGTGTCTGAATTGTTAAAAAACATTTTTAACAATTCAGAGCGTCCCACCCCTCTGTGTGACCCTGAAGTTTCTGCAGGCTTGCTGACATTGCATTCTTTTGCTACATATAGTTTTGACTAAAGGATCTTGACATAAAGTGAGAATATCAGTTCCCTCAGCTAGTCCGAGCTTTCACATTATTGATCACCTGACTGATTAGCTTACTTTGGTTATCAATTCGGCTGATTGGGCGTTCCCATTTGAAAAACCCAGAAAAGAAGGCACATGGAGTCGACCTTTACCTCACTGCGTACGTGCACTGTCAGGTGCTATTTTGTTTTAGTTGTGTCATAAAGTAAGAAGCATTTGCCTACATGTCCACTAGCGCACTGAGCACTGCTGACAACGCCATCCGGCCTCCCCTCAAGCTCCTCTCTGCCCCTTCATCAACGCTCTGCACAAGTCGATGTGGCATCTCCTTTGGTTGGAATAACGCTACACAGTGTTACTGTAGCAGAAGATTACGGCTCCGACTCTGACAGCCGTGCTCAGAGCAGGAGGAGGGAATACCATCGGACACGGGATTTGGTGGGAGACGGTTTCTGAGCACGGATAAATAGATCAAAGTTATATACTGTGGATCAACCTGTGCTAAACAGGCATCTATACACGTTATCTCTCTCACACACACACACACACACATCCCACAGCTCAGTGTCACATCATCACACGGGCTTAACACTGCTACATCAAACACCTCCGGAGGCTTTCATGTCAGGCAAGCAGAAGTCAGTTTCAACCAATCCCTTAATATTATACATCTGAAACTCTATTAGTTGGTTATGTCTCTCATGTCTTATAATGAAATATGTACATGTGTGAAGTGTCAGTGGACGGAGTTAGGACAGAATCTCTTCAGCAACGATCAAACAAAATACGGTTTTCAGAGCTTCAGAGGCGCTGTCCACTTCTCAATGAATCAGCTTGTGTCAGAAAACTGTGAAAAATATCTGTCAACTGTCCTACGACCATCAGTTGGTTTTCTAATGACATAAAACAGAGAAATACATTTAAAAGTCTAAAATAATGTTGCATATGTTTACAAAAAGTTGTGAAATAATAATAATATTTAAGAGTACATTTTTGATATTACCAAACACAAATTGTCGGGCTAAAATTAGCAAAACAAAACCCGAATGATGTGTTCGTACAAAAAAGAATAAATAAACATTTGTATAAAATACTTTATATGTGCTTTGACAACTATTGCATTTGTAGGCTACTGTAATGTGTGCATGCATGCAGTATGGGGCAGTGTGGTGAGGTAAACATGAGGAATAAAGATGGTATTTCATAATGTACGCTCGCTGCGGTCAACTAATCGCCATAGAAACGGCTGCTTCTGGAAGTGCCATTGTTTTCCCAAAGAAACAAATGTAAATACAGCGCCGGTGCAGTGAGTGCCGTCTCACAGGCGGATCATTTCATTACTTATTAACCGACCAATCCGCTCATAAGTCTCCTCCAGAAGCTCTCATCGCCATGGCGACAAAGAACACAGGGATGAGAGGAGCTGCTGGGGGGGGAGAGATGGAGCAGCAGCTACCTCCGAGTTATTTTTAGTAGAAGTGTGTTCGGGGTGCTCAGCTCAGCCGCCATGACAGCTTAAAGGAAAATCTACTCTCACTGTTGGATGTTGTTTATCTGTGGTACTCGGTGCGTCCTCCTCTCCCTCTGAGTCCCGTCTCTTCACCGGGTTTCATTTCTTTCTCTTCCAAGCTACTGTTTTGCACAGCAATCTAAATAACCGAGTGTGACTAAACACAGTTACTCCAACACAAGTATGACAACTGGGTGCTAGTCTTCTTGGAAGCGAATTGCCATGAACTACGACAGTGGTGCTCCAGCATATACTTCACATTATTGTTCAGCATGTCCTAAGGCCTAACACATTTCCAAGTCTTACATGCAGCCACCGGTGTGATTATTTTCAGCAGGGTATGAAAATCAACTTGAAGCCTGCTTGTGAGGGTATAAGTAAATATATTTATTAAGCGTTTGTCCATTCCATTAGAAAAGTACTTTCACTCCGTAAACAATCCATGGACTTACGAAGAAACGGAGCAGAAAAACTGGAAGTGGCTATCTTTAAGCCATTCATTTCAACCAATGAAAATAGAGAAAGTATTTGGCTCCAAATCTTAAAATATGATAAAATGGTAGATTAGCAAGCTGTAGAATCATGGAATAAGCAATCAAATGATGACTCTGGGGTTAGTGTTGACCACTCGCACCCCTGCTAGCCCCAGGTTCAGTACCACAGAGAGAGCCCTGGCACTACTGCTTGGTGTTTACCCTGACTGGCAGTGTGCTCTCCATGGTACTGAACCTATCAGACTGGCACAGCATCCTGCACCCCCGCCAGTACTGTCAGCCCCAAAAGGGCACATCAGATCCAACATTTACATATCTGGAGTCCCTGTGGCGCTGATATATGCAACCTCAATATCTTTTCAGGTTTTTTTCGGGGGGGGGGGTTTATAAAGGAAAATAGCCCACCCTACATATGTAGTGGATATTATTCATCCTCATCCTCTGTTGTGTTTCAGAAAGATGAAGAGAGTTGGAGAACAATTAAATACAAAACAGGATGTTGACTTGATTTGTTTCCATGTTTTTCCCAAATGATGTACAGTTTTAGATATCCTATTATCAAATGTCTTGAAGAACAGAGTATATAGTTGTAGTAGTGTATATGTATATATATATATATAGTTCCTTGGGCTGAGCCCTGAATGTTTACACTCTCTGGCTCCGCCCCTGAACCTTACTGCACCTGCACACAACATAAACCATTGGACTTTATCGACTGCGTGTTTAACATTCAGAATCTAAAGTGACATTGCCCGCTTGGTTCAGTACCATGGCCTTTACAATGTGCAATCTAAGGTGAGAGAAACAACATGGAAACATAGCGAGGTAGTTCGGCGCTGATGTGAACTGCAATAACTACAGAACGCCTGAAAGCCCTGACGCAGGGTTGCCAGATGAATCTAAGGGCAGCACAAGATGATGACCCAGGCAGGGATCTAAGGAAAAAAATGAATCCTGCTAAATCCCACAACAAGCTGTTTGTTCTTTGGTGCAATACCGAGTAGTCGGTGAGTTTTTCCTCTCCAGGCCTCTGAAATTATGAACCAATCCAAGAGGAATAAAATCTCTCTTTAACTCCAGTGTTCATAACTTATAGAACGGGTCACAGGGAGATATTGCTTCAGAGTTAACGGCCACAAGCAAAATAATGTTGGGAAGTACTGCCCAAAATTATGGAAGACGAGAACTGTGCTAGAATTATTATTTTTCGAGATCACCGGTATTTTGTTATCTCGAGAAAATTAGATATTCAACTCGTTATCTCGAGAAAACAAAAGGTTGTTGACATTCAATCGGGCCGGATCAAGCTGACCACAGACTATATGTAAAAAAGCCTGTATATAAAAAGTCTATAAATACAGTCTGTGGAGCTCACTGTCTGCTTCACTCATGTGAAAGATTTCCACCAACTTTATCTCAACATCAATATTAATCATGATGGAGAACATTTTCTGGTTCAATAAACTGTTTATTGGTGGTATAAGCAGGCAGGAATGTTTGTTTCCAGTTAATTGAGGGAATTAATCAAATATTACAGAGATCATGTAAAAATTCTAATATGGTCGTTAAGCAGCATTTTTTTATTGATTTGCAGAATTGCCCACAATGGCCGAGGGTATAAAAGTGATACATAGCACCACATAAACGGTAGTATCTTAGATTATGAAGAGCTGACACCAAACATCTATTTACCGCTGATGCTTTTAGTCACTGTGATGTTTTCTGTAGTACAGTGTAGTGGAGATGTGCTGGACCACAGTTTGATGTCACAAGATACATTAGGCCAATGATGGATGGAGGAGTCTACATCACCAATATGCTGGAAAAAGACCAAAAGCATTTGGTGTGTTAGCATAAACGTAACACTGCAATGTACACAACAGTGTGGTAGAGGTTTATAATAGGAGGTTTAGTTGTAGGCTTGGTGGGCTTCTGTGGGCTTTCACCTTGCCTCTCTGGTGTTAATAAGCAGGAACCGTTTATTATTAATAATTATATACTAATACGTATTAAGTGTTAATAATAATAATAGCTGGAGCCGTTTAAATATGCGTATGACACATGAGACAGACAGAATGAAGAGGTAGCGTGACAGGTCGTTATATCTGTCATATAGCAGCACACCTAAGCAGTGATATGCTAATAGCTAGCTAATGTCTAGCTAATGAGTCACTAAAGGCTAACACCTCTAACACACCTGTGACATTTAAAAACGTAGAGGCAGGTGGCCTGTTGTTGTCGGTCCATAATTCGTCACATGTTAATAATTAACCTTATCAACATGTCGGTTGAGCGACCACAGTCGTTACGGAGCTACCTGTCTGTGGTTACCCCCTCTCAGCCCCTCTCACCTCGTCTCCTTGACCGAATTGAAGACCGAGGTCCACCAAGTGCTCCACCCGGATGAAGCCGTCAGCATCCTCGTCGCACACGTCGAAAACCTCCTTGAGCCTCCTCAGAAACTGCAGGAGTTGCTCTTGGTCGGTAACGGCATGTCCTTCCATTGTAGGGCTTGGCTTCGTCGGCGGATGTTTTTTTCTCCTGTTAAAGAATCGCTTTGGCGGTCGCCATCATCGTTCTCGCCGTCCTCGACTGCTGCTGCTGTGGCACAAGCAGCACCGCTTATTGGAGATGCGCGAGAAGTTACGGAAAAGGACGATGATTTACGAGTAGGGCACGAGGCGTTTCGTCACAAGCCAGCTGCTGATTAATAATCCAGATTCCAGGTGCGTTACCAACCGCCGAAATAACATTGAGCAGCTGCTTCCATCACCTACAATGCCTTTTGTTACAGCTGCACCGATGAAAACGTATTAAACTGTATGGGAGTCCATTTCTTGAAATAGATGAATAAATAATTTATGAAATGCTGGGAATAACGATTAAACATGTAAAACAATAGTCTCTATGGTTTAACTACTTTAAAATGATCCCGTAAATGTCACTTGTGTGGCTACAAGGGACATTGAACAGCAGTTACAATGTTTTGCTCTTAAGTCAAAATTATTAGATATTACTTCATAATAGATGTGTGAGTATGCAGCGTGTCAAAGTAAATATTAAGTCTACTCCAAACAGTCAATATGCATACTAAAATAACGCTTGATTTTTGAGCGTGCCGTTCTTGTACACTTTTCTCCCACAATGCAATGCAAAGCAAAATGGAGATGAAGGTGGTGCTTTCAGCTGGAAAATAAATAAACAAACACTATGGTGGTGAAACATTACCATTTTTTTCTTTTCACGCATAATGACCTTCCATATAAGGAACGTTTCCACATTGGAATAATGCAGTAGATATGCACCTTAAGTATTTTATTAGAAAACATTTTTTTTTTATACAAGACTGATATCACAGTCACATCACTTTACAAAACATAAAAACATTATGTCCCAGTCCACAGCATTTCATATCCATCCCCAATTAAAATAAAACAATTCTTACATTTGTCAATACTTTCAGCTGCAGTAGCTCTTCTGTGTAAAGTGATGATTTATTTTGAAGTACAGAGAAGAGAGACATAAACAACCATAATCACTTCCCTTTGATGTCATATGCAATGTAGAGAAGTGACTCCCTAGTTTAACTGAAGGTTAGGGGATGTACAAAATCACTGCTTGGCCCCATTTAAATGATCAGCCTTGGTTCCAGCAGGGAGTCCCACCGTTCTGTCACCTGTGGGAGGAAGAGAAGGTGATTAGTTATTTTAACAGTGATTACGCGAAGATTCCAAAAGGATCGGCACAGATATTATTACAAGCGACTGACTAACGACTGCTGATTAGCTTGGACTAGCATGGACACTCCCTCACATCCAAAGCAATTGAGCGCATTTCACAAAAGTTTCAACTATTCCTTTAAAGGGCCAGTGTTTAGGATTTACTGGCATCTAGTGGTGAAGTTGCAGGCTGCAACCAACTGAAACCTTTCCCCATGTGCCAAGTGTGCAGGAAAACGATGGTGGCCGCCGCGGAAAAAAGCAAGAGTCCCCATCTAGAGCCAGTGTTTGGTTTTTGTCCATTCTGGGCTACTGTAGAAACATGGCGATGCAACATGGTGGACTCTTGAAGAGGACACGCTCCGTACGTAGACACAAACGGCTCATTCTAAGCTACCGAAAACACGACGATTCTTATTTTCAGGCGATTGTACACTAATGAAAACAGACTTAATAATATTATATTCCATTTCTGCCAACAGATCCACCTAAACCCCCACACACTGTTCCTTTAAATTTGTTTCAGCTTACCCGAGAGTCTCTGCAAATTGCGTGATCCACGTTCTCCACTCTCTCCGAGCCATCCGGGTTCTCATAGACCAGGTCGAACTTGCCAGGTTTTACAGGAGCTGTGGGAGAAGCGGCGGGTTACGAGTGATCACAAACGTGTGGCACAAGTTGGAACATCTGCTCTGTTCCTGCCATGTTCATCACATTGTAAATGAGCAGTGAGAACATGTTTCCCTCCAACACTATATGCTGAACTTTCTGACTCTCAAAATAAATTTTCTGACAGATTTTTGGAAGTAGCATTGATATTGTACGCGTCAGTGGTGAAATGATCCCTACCTGGAGAGCTGTTCAGTAGTTCCAGCTCAATCTGTTTGGTGGTGAGGTCAAGGCTCACGATCTTCCCCTCCTAACAAATGCACAGCGTCAGTGGTGTGGCGACTCTCCAGTATGAATGAACAGCTCATTATCTCCGGAGGTCAGGAATGATGTCACTCACCTTATATTGGGATACCTCTGGTGTATAGTTCTCACTTAGCTCCAGTAACTGTGAGCACACAAACAGGAATTAGGAAATTAAATTTACAAATAGTCTTAAAGTTCAGTGTCTTACTTTCACTAAAGGTTGTGCACCGAGTGATTTCAAACCACTGCTTTTCCTTTATTGGAGGACAGATCATAAATATGGTTGCTTACTGGCAGTAATTACATTTAATGTGAAAAGAATAGTTCCCGTTCAAAGAGCAGTAGACTTACTGGTAATTAGGACAGTGGCTAAATGTAAAATTCATGCGTGCATATCTTCCGAAAATATTTGTATCCTACAAACTAGATTAGTTGGTGAACTGCTTTAGCTGCGTGAGCTTTGTGCTAACGCACTAGCCAGCCGGGAACACGCTAGGTGCTAGCCAGTCACAACACCTCTTAGAGCTCTGTCCTATTTTTTTCTCTGCGGTTGTTGGATTTTCCAAAATATATAAAGCAACCAGTTACATTAACAAAAGAAAATTTTGAGAGAAACAAACAATGCTATTGGTCTACATTTTTTTGTGCATTTTGTCTCTTTTTGGCAAATTAATTAAAGCTAAAAACAGGCTAGCATGTAGGCGTGCAGCGTCAATAACAGAGCAGATACACTGTGTGAATAAAGACTAGACTAGACTTACCTTAAAGGCAATCTTCTGCCCCACCTGTGGAGGGGCGGCTAGCAGGGGCATGGAGCTGTAGTCCGGTTTGGGGGCTCCGTTCTGTGTACAAGAACCCGAGAGATTATTGCTGCCTTGCAACACGCAGTATTAATGGACGGCTAATGCAACGACCGTGTTTCCACGGACACAACAGATGATGATAATGTGATGTGACAGAGGCAACGCCATTCTCACATTTAATTTATGTAAAACCGATAGCGTCCTATGGTACAGACACATGCAGACAGACCTGGAGGACCATGGACAAGTTGGTCAGCTGATCGGTCCGGCAGGACGGCTCCTCGGCTCTGTCATAGCTAAACCCAAAGCTGCTGCCGCCGCCGCGCCCTCTGACGGCCCCACTGCCGCGCCCCCGTCCCCCTTCCTCTCCGTGCCCACCCTGTCCTCGGCCACGGCCCCTCCAAGGCGACTGACCGCGGCCCGCGCCGAGAGGCGACTGACCGCGGCCCGCGCCGAGAGGCGACTGACCGCGGCCCGCGCCGAGAGGCGACTGACCGCGGCCCGCGCCGAGAGGCGACTGACCGCGGCCCGCGCCGAGAGGCGACTGACCGCGGCCCGCGCCGAGAGGCGACTGACCGCGGCCCGCGCCGAGAGACGACTGACCGCGGCCCGCGCCGAGAGACGACTGACCGCGGCCCGCGCCGAGGCCCGGCTGCTGCACCGGCCGCCGGATGACCAGCTTGATCTCCTCCTCGCTGTCCGAGTCCGAGTTAACGCGAGGGGGCGCTGCTACGCTCGCGGCTTGTCTCTGAGCGCCATTTGCGGACCGCAGGGCTGGACTAGCCTGCTGAGATTTGGAGTTTTTACTCCCTTTGGGGGTTGTGGAGGTGGTCTTTGGCGGGCTTTTTACAACGGTGGCCTCGTCGTCGGAGGTTTCAGAGGAGGAGGATGAAGGAGGGCGGGTTTTTGTCTGGGTGGGTTTGGTGGTCGGAGGCGTCTTGGAGGCAGCGGGGGCAGAGGAAGGCGTTTTGGGTGCTGGTTTTTGGGCAGCTGGTTTTTGGGCAGCTGGTTTTTGGGCAGCTGACTTTTGGGCAGCTGACTTTTTGGGAGCTTTGTCCTCATCGCTACTGCTGCTACTGGAATCGGAAGAGGAGACCTTCGGTGGTTTTGACTGTGCCACTGGGGGCTTCTTGGGGATTTTAACTGGGCTTTTCTTGGTAGAAGCAGCTGGTTTGGGGATGACGGTCGGGTCTTTTTCCTCTGCCTTCTTTCTTTTCTTCTTCTTCTTCTTCTTTCCTTGTGTTTTCTTATTCCTCTCATCAGCTGAAGCCTGACTGGTATCCCTCCCCACCGTCTCTACGCTCTCTACGCTCTCCACGCTCTCCACGCTCTCCACGCTTCTCTTTTTCCTCTTTTTTTTGATCACTACATTTTCTCCCGGCCCGTCCTCCTCTGTGGGTCTCTCTCTCTTTCTGACGTTTTTACTGGAAGCATCTGGACCGCTGCTGTGCCCGTTCACCTGGGCCAGACAGTCCACCTTCACCCTGGAAAACGAAGAATCAGAATCAGAGATGGTCTATTGCCAAGTACGTTACACATACAAGGAATTAGGCTTGGAGATTGGTGCGTGACAATAAACACAGTGCGATGGTAAAAGACAAATGTACAATCTTTCTTGCCCGCCTCAGGGTCCTGGAGGAGAACGGGTCGTGGAGGGACGGCAGATTGCAGCCAAAGGCCCGATCCCAATGTCCCCCTTAAGGCCTCAAACCCTGAACCCTCAAGGACTTACTGACGTCACCTGGTAGATGGTTGAGTGTGAGAGACTGAGGGCTTGAAATGCCATGACAACGACAAAAAATGTTGTCACCCCGATTTGAACGTCTTCCAGGCTCTTCCCTCACAAGATGAGGTAATTTCATGGGATTTAAATGGGATGCTGAGATTTTTTTTAATAAACTAGAATATAGCTTGACCACATTTCTAATAAATTGTACCTCATGAACGTTGCACATCCTAGTACAAACACTAGATGTTGACTACATATTAGTGAAATTATCTCTGTCTTAACATCTTGGCACAGAAACCAATATTTAACCATTTCCGCCTGTTCTGTTTGTTACATGTTAATATTAGATTTATAGATTTACATTTGCATTGTAATCTTTTTTTAACCCCAATTTTTTTTTCTTATTTCCAGATTGACACATAACATCATAATATCTTCAATGGGCTTTGAGGCCACGCACAGTATTAGGAGTTTAAAAGTATTGAATTGATTTTAATTGATTTTAATTTTCTGAGGTTTTGTGGTTTAGAAACAGATTATTTTTGCAGTGCAACTGGTTGAAAATTACACATTCACTCCTTACATTTTTCTGTACATATATGGCCCACAATTTAAAAAGTTTGGCCACCCCTGATTTAAGGCTGGATATTCAAAAACTATCGGCAGCTCTGCTTTGACCTAGATTTTCAAATTAAAACATGACCCAGGCATAGTTTGCAACTAACAATTGAACTGAGGCTTTCGGGCGGAAGTCATCTCGCTGAATAAGAAATGCTCCATGCTTGTCTTTGCCTTGGCGGCCCCCCACATCTTCAGGTGCCTGTTAGAGCTGACCTGAGAACCGCAAAGGTCGCGACCGGGTAAATGATGACAGTAGAAGCACGCGCACCTGACGCTGTCGTTGTCCCGCACCACGTACACGCTCTCCGTGTGCGGCAGGTAGCAGTCTTCCACGAAGAGGCTGAGGATGCTTCCGCGGCCGAACTCAAACTTCTCTCTGATGAGGCTCTCCAGGTCCGCCACCACGCGACACGTGTTCAGGTCCACGAGCAGCCAGCACATGCGGCAGTCGACGACGGCCGGCGACGGGTAGTCAAAGTGTAAGCGCACGCGGATGAAGTTGTTACCGTGGGCAGCCATGCCTAACGCCGAATTCACACTCCAAAACACCGCCACTCGTGTTCCGCCTGTAACGGGGATGGTATTTCCGATCGAGATTTTCAGGATAAGAGTGTCCATTCGTCGATAGTGTCATTAAAACTCTTCATCTTGCGGAAAAGGGCTGTTTATTGGCATCTCTTTCACATGTACTAACGTTACGGTGTATAAGAAAGTGATGAAGTGATTACTTGCTATTTTTTAAATACATTGTGCTGGATGAATGAAATCAACCAAAGATAATTTCCATCAAAATAATGCATCAACAATAATAAAGCTACTAAAGCTAAAGCTACTAAACTTATCATAATAGACGATTACTGAAATGCTCTGAATTTATAATGCATGACGTGATAGGCTAATAAAATGGAAAAAATAAAAATAAAAAAGTATGAATTTGAACAAATGAATTACATAGAATTTGTATTTTTGTAACACATGCATGTATAACAAATTACATGTATTTATCAATGGTTATTTTGGTGACTTAGAAATCGAATTACCGGTGTATAGTACTTTATTTTGAAGGACCAACGTTAAATCGGAAGTCTGGGGTTACTCGTGACAAGAGCCAGTGCCCTGTCTAAAGCCAACTCTTTCACAACACTGCCCTCTGGCGTGGAGGCAGATTGACAGGTTCGATACAAAAGACAACACGCTGAGTACAATGCATTAAGGGAAGTGTAGTTCATTAGAAACGTCTTTTCTGGTAGCTTGAGGTAAAACAAATCTATCTATCTAGTTTACCTGGCAACACCAAAAGTATTATCCCTCAACTGAAGCTGACTTTCGTCCCTCTTCCCTAAAATAATTATTTCTGTAACCAGAAAATACTTTTTTAAATTCAGTCTGTTCTCTATCACATTCAATTCCCATTGAACGTATGTATTTATGAGTTTAAATTAATCTTTTACACACATTTACCCAGTATATCCGGTCCCTACCCATAGTTCCTAGCAACATAGCCAGGTACATTTGAGAGAGAGGAACAAAACATACGACGTCTGTCAGCTGACCCCGCCTGTGGTCATGTGATTTCTTGTAGCAATAAAGCCGTACAGAGCAGAACCGACACAACGCTTCAACGATGAGCCGGCCAGCAGCAGCAGCAGCCTGGAGTTTGTTTTTTCTCCTGGCTTTCGTCGCCACTACAGGTATGATTATGGTCTGTATGAAGAGCCTCTACAAGTCTAGCCGACTAAAGTCAGACGTGATGAGTCCTCCACTCGGCTGGCTGTAAAGCGAAAGCAACGGCTGCTAAACGCGTTTAACTTTGCCATATCTCCTTGCGCCTTGTATTTGTGTATTAAACTCTGTAAGTAATACGGTAACTTGAACACCAATGTTAAACACTGTGGGTGTCATTGACTCCCGCGTGCAGGGCTCCCCAGTCGTCCCCCGACCGGCAAAGAAGCCTGGGACTATGTGGAGGTGAGGGACGGGGCCCACATGTTCTGGTGGCTCTACTATGCTGACAGCAAGGATCTGCCTCTGGTCATGTGGCTGCAGGTAGGACACGACCTGGTCCACTCATCACTGCTGACACACACACACACACACACACACACACACCTACATCTACCTAGGTTTAACTGATTCACAAGTCACATGCTCTTTTCCAAAGCATCTTGTATGGTCTTGGGTGTCTGGTTGTGTCCCCCCCCCCCCATGCATTAGAAAGCAGAGACTGACCTGTATAATGTTGTAAACCCTCTGTATGACGTCATTGCTGTGTGAGCAGCTTAAAGAGGTCATCTATATCAAAGTATTATGTTACAAACCTGGGGCCCCTTGATGCACTGTGGGAAAGCAATCTAACAACAAAAAAAGATGCTATTGAGTTGCATTCTGGGAAATGTATTTCTCTGACGCACATAGCAGGCTTTCTCATACTGTGTCTTGATTTCCCTATGGAATGTGGAAGTAAAAAGCTGTGTCAGCTGGTTCAAAATGACCACAGAACTAGTGACTGAATGAGCAATCGCAGTACTGCTTCTATTTTCATGTGCAGAGGAGGAACTGACTAATAACTAATGTTAGATGTTTATAACTGTACTGTAAGGAGCCAAAACCAGCCGCCTAGGTAGAAGATTGTCATTTGTGCTGTGGATGATATAGTTTAAACTCTAATACTATATAATATAATAGTTTCATTTCATATATTCTTCAGGAAATCTTAAATAATAGGTGATTAAAAGTACATATTAAGCAGCCCGCCTGCTGTTGGAGCGTGATGAGGATGTTTTCTCGTGTGTGTCTTCAGGGTGGACCAGGAGGATCAGGAAGTGGCTTTGGGAACTTTGCGGAGATCGGACCTTTGGACGGGGACCTGAAGCCCAGAAAGACGAGCTGGGTAAGAAAGGTTGCGGCTTAAGGTTTCGAAGGAATCCTCGTCTTTGTGTCCGAGCAGCTGCTTAGCGGTCAGGAGAAATGGCGTCCACGCCTTGTAGTCTCAGAAGAGTGTCTGCACTTCACTTGAGCATCTGTTCTGGCACAAAGGTCACTTTCTCATAACATAGCTCTGCGTCTACACACAGACAGCCACAGATAACGGGTTTTGTCTTTTATTTGTCAGAGCACTTGATGTATTGATTTTGGGACGATTAGTTTATTTTGGTCTCAATTGATTAAGATTTATTTTGCCGATTTTCTTTTCTTTTTCATGCTGAGACTTGTATCCAAGAAGCGTATCATCACATCTCTGCTAAACAATATTAAATGTGTCTCTTTTGTGGAGAAACTCGTACGACAAATTATTATGAGTACGAGTTTAAGTCGACTAATAATTTCTTTGGTCGAGGACAGCCCTAGTTTAAATGGAGGTCAACATGCTGATGTATATTGTGTGTGTTGGCTGTTTCAGGTGCAGGCAGCCAGTCTGTTGTTCGTGGACAACCCCGTGGGCACCGGCTTCAGCTACACCGACAGGCCGGACGGCTATGCCACCGATGTGGCCACGGTGGCCTCAGACATGCTGGTGCTGCTCCAGCACTTCTTTACAGACAGGGCAGAGTTCCAGGTATGTCCGCTGCTCTTTGATATCATAATACTACTCTACAAAGAAACGCGAGTCCCAAAGAACATGTTGGCTCTGCTTTATTTGAAAGCCTAAGCACCCAAACGAGTTTGAATGCAGATTGAATTGCCCAAACTTTTCAAAATGGCCATTTTTAGAGGGACATAAGATATATTTTATCATCTGTTGGAAAAATGAAATGGAATATAGAAAATGTATAAAAGCGGGTTATTGTAATATTGGATATAACCAACGACAACAACCTGGCTAGGCTGCATATGTTTGCTAGCTAGGTTTGAATTTTTTTTTACATTTATTTAAGCAAGAATAACCTGAGACGGGACTGAAAAACGTTACAAGCTGTTAATGACATCATTCACAGTGAGGACGAAGAAGAAGCTGAAAAGTAAAAAAAAAGTTAGCTAACATCACTAGCTTCCTGATCTCGCCCTGCTAGCTAAGTGTAGCCTGTTAGCCTTTTGTTTGCTAGAAGAGTAAAACTGTTGAAGGAATACTTCAACCCTCAAATGACCATTTGTACCGTGAGGCATGCGAGGAAAATGGTTTTTCCTCAAGAATTGAAGGAAACACGGGGCGACTGATTGATAAACAGTAATTTGGGCGGTGAAGTATTCCTTTTTATATACTGCCGTTTCTTGGCTTTTAAAAAAAATTAAAAAAATTCTGTTCCGTTAACATCTTGTCCTTCTGCGCAGAGCGCCCCCTTCTATATCTTCTCCGAGTCATACGGAGGGAAGATGGCGGCCGCTATCTCCTTGGAACTCACCAAGGTGAGTTCGCAGCACAGTGTCACTTCTCTTAACCAACATTTCCTCCTTTTGCAGGCCCGTGACACGTGAGCTCACTGACATTGGAAAGTCCCCATGTGTCAAACAACTGTCATGTGATGGATGAGAAGGCAATAAAAACCTGACCGTGTAGTGGCTTTCTCCTTTTCTGGAGAAGCAGAAGTGATCAACTTCAATGTTATGCTTTGTAGTAGTGTAAACATTTTTAGTTGCGTCTTCGAAGAAGATTGGAACAATCAACTGCAACCCAAATGACCTGGACTGGATCGGGGGCTTCCTTGATTGTAGTTTGTTACTGGTGTTTATAGCTCCTATTGAAAACGGTTTGTCTCTTGTCTGTCCAGGCCATTGCACAAGGGACGGTGAAATGCAACTTTGCTGGTGTGGCACTTGGGGACTCTTGGATTTCCCCACTGGGTCAGTATCCGTCACAAACCTCCATACGTGCTCGTCAAAAACAACCCCAACTGGAGATTCTTTTACATTACTCGACTGCAAGAGGCCCGCGTCAGCACAGGTTGAATGTACTGTGGCTCCCCATAGTCCTCAGTTAAAATCATTCATAATAAACCAGCTACTTAAAAAGCTTCAGCTAGACCTCACAAAAGATTTCTGTCTGTAAAATGTAGTCTGATAATCAAATAAGGTCAAATTTAAGAAAATATGCAAGGGAACCCCACGGAGTAACATTAACCATGAGGAAGGTAAGGACTTGTTTTGGGCCGACAGTAATGAACATGTTGTAGAATATGCTTTGTAGAATACGTTTGATGAATTTCTCAGCAGGAGTTCATTGTAGTTATTGCCTATAATATCCAATCACATATCAACGTGAAGAAGGTTAAATACATTAAGGGTTTATCTTGTAGCGTGAACGGATCCCGCCCCGGGGAAAGCGGGACAGGCGTGCGCACCTAACACGGTGGTTACTCCTTAGGGTTGTTTTTCCCGGGTGAGTTAGTCTCCTCACGGGGGTATCAGAACAATGCCATCGGCCTTTTATCTCACCCCGTAGCTGAATCGTTAGGATTTTCGGAATTAATTGTCTTTCTGAAAGTCTTGTACGGCTACGCCCTAGGCGCTCTCAGTAGGATGTAACCCTAACACCCAGTATGAATAGTTATGTAGATCGTCTATACTTTACTATTGCCTATTATGAAAGGTCTCACCTTATATGACAAACACTGCAAAGTCTTCACCCAGGGTACTCACCTTTAAGTTCCTCTGGTAGAGTGGGTCGTCACCTCATTATCACACGGGTAGCGGACAGGGAAGAGGGTCAAACTGTTCTAAAGAACCAGAGTCTTCAGTTTGGGTCCAGTCACTTACAAATGGTAAGGCTGTAGTTTTATTAAAGGTTTTCCAAAGCAATCACATAAAACAATTTAAATTCAATGAAACACTCTCAGTTCTGTTAAAACAAATGCTAAATATCCCTGCTTGTTTTCAGGGTCTCACTCAGCTCTCGCTGTGTGTTTTCCATTTTTTCTCATGCTGTCTTCTCTCCTATCTCTGAATGGGACAGCAGAAGGGTGTTCTACTCCCGCTCAGGGGGCAAGACCCCTAAGGGTCTATTAAAGGAAGTCTCTCCCTTTAAACCGGGTGTCTACTTTTTAAGAAAGAAGTCTGTCCCGTCTCTAAAGATGGGTAAAAAAGATCCAAAAGAAGGGAGCCCTTCTGTTTGTTTTATACTACTGATTCTAGTACCTCCCTTAATCACAAATACGTCACACATACAGGAAGCATCTTGTACCAGAGTTAACAACAGAATGGAACTGGTTGTAACTGGTTGGTCCTGGTAGAACCAAACCACCATTCAAGGCTAAAGTGACGATGTTACATAAGGCGTCTACGCAGTTCATATGTTTCTATCACCTCTATCATGAAATAAAACATTCTATGTTGAATCACATCTAATATGAAATAAAACAGTTTATGTTGAATCACATCTAATATGAAATAAAACAGTTTATGTTACGATGGTTATAAAAAGTGAAAACAAGCTATATGTTGTGATTCTTATAAAAAGTGAACAAAATATATGTTTGTGATGGTTATACTTTTATGCTTTCACATTTTCTACGATCCTTCAACAATCTTTATGGGATTTATTGGAAAAAATAACCCGACTGCTTCATCCACAGACTCTGTGATGACCTGGGGGCCGTACCTCTACACTACTGTGAGTAACGAACTGAAGTTTCTATTAAAAATGTCTGAAGCCGATCTGCTGAGTTCCCACCTGATCGTGGCCTCTCTGCTGTGCAGTCACTGCTGGATGATTACGGCCTGAAGGACGTCAGCAGTGCGGCGGAGGCGGTGAAGCAGGCGGTGGAGCAGCAGCAGTTTCAGAAAGCCACCGAGCTGTGGTCTGTGGTTGAGACGGTGGTGGAGCAGGTTGGTGCCACACGGGAGGATCCACAGCACGGTTTGATGCCGTCAGGGTCGCTTCTTCATATTCTGAGCTTTTTGTATTGTTCTGTTCGTCCGTGAATTCGAAAGACTAGTTATATCAACTTATTAGAGACTTTTTTTTTGTATTTCTACTTTCCCCTCTTTCTAAGTGCATTTCATACATAGGATGTCAAATGCAGTATGCCAAAAAACACCAGGATGTTCCGGTCGCATTTTGCAAACCAGCATGCTTTTCTGGCTATTCCGACCCACAATCCCTTTTGAGCAAAGAGGGTCAAAGTTCAAGGTGCCATGTTATGAGGATGTAGGACGTCCCAGTTGAATGCAAACCGCATGCAACAGTACGTACTTTGTAAGGGCAGTATGCAGAAAAAGTATGCGATTTTGGAACGCAGCTACAGACAGCAGCTGGCTAGCTTAGCTTAGCATTAAGACTGGAAGCAGGGGAAAACGGCTAGCCTGGCCCCAACATGTCGATTTTTAGACCTCTAACAGGATAGAAAGTGTAATCGGTGCGCTTTAGAGGTGCTGGAAAGTGGATTTTGTTACCTTTTGCGAGAGCCAGGTTACCTGTTTATGGAAAGGAAGTCTTGGCCCGGATATCCGCTGGCCACAACGGAACCACAGAAATAAAGCCCCCTCCATATTTCTCCATATTGCGTATTTAAAGTGTGATTTCCTTGCTGTGTGCATGGTTCATAGGGTTTGATGTGGTCTTGTATTGGTTTTCACCTCAGAACACCAATGGAGTGAACTTCTACAACATCCTCACCCAGGAGCCGGATGAGAGACGCGCCTCTGTGGCGGGAGAAGACTTTATCTGTAAGTGATCGCATTGACTCAGCAATTTAAAACAACAAAACAAAGAATAGCTGATTTGGTTTGTTGACATGAACTGTTTCATAACATGAGTCTAAATGTTAATCATTTAAAGAGGGTTAACGCGAATCTTTCCATTTTCACTTGAATGTTGTGTCTCCACCAGCTCTGCAGACGCGTCGCCATATTCGACCGCTCTACAGCCAATCGCTGAGCGAGCTGATGAATGGACCAATCAGGAAGAAGCTGGGCATCATCCCCAAGAATGTCACCTGGGGAGGTACCGTATCTCTGCAGTGGATTTTGTCCCTAGAAATCTTTTTCTTCTTTTCCTTGTCGTCTTTTATATGCTTGTCCTTCTCCTGTCGGTGTCCAGGCCAGGCAGAGGACGTGTTCAGCTACATGGCAGGAGACTTTATGAGGCCTGTGGTGGACGTGGTCGACCAGCTGCTGACCGCCGGAGTAAACGTCACCATCTACAACGGACAGCTGGATCTCATAGTGGACACCATGGGTAACGTACTCCGTGTATTCCCTCCTGTTCAGCTCTAGCAGCAGCAGCAGTGGTGTAAACCCATCCTCTGGAAAAGAGAGCTGTGCCACATGGGGTCTCTGCTTCCTGTCATAGGTCAGGAGCTGTGGGTGAAGAGGCTGAAGTGGGAGGGGCTACCTGGGTTTAACGGGCTGAGGTGGACCCCCCTGGATGACCCCACCTCCCCGGGCGTTACCGGAGCTTTCTGCAAGACTTATAAGAACTTCGCCTTCTACTGGATCCTCAAAGCCGGTCACATGGTAAGAGACAGATACACCCGCTGTGGCGTTGCCTTACATCCTTTTATTCTTATGTCTGCCGCGTTTTTAATTGCTGCTATATTAATAACCCTTTATTATTATTATTATCGACCACACAATGTTTGTTAACCGATTAAGCCAACGATTTAGCGTTAAATTCTGGCGGCAACATCCGGTTCTGAAAAGGGAAGCCATTGCGGAAGTGTGTTAAAGCATTCTCTCCAATGACCACCAGGGGGCGACTCCTCTGGTTGTATAGAAGTCTATGAGAAAATGACTCTACTTCTCTTGATTTATTACCTCAGTAAACATGTAAAATTATGGTCTCAATCTCTAGTTTCAAGTCTTCTTCAATACAGCATGATTTGATACAGTACAGATGATCATTTAGTAAATGATGGTCCATTGAGAGTCAAATGGACCATAAAGAAGTGTATGCTTTAGGGCGGGGCTACCTTGTGATTGACAGGTCGCTACCATGGCGTAGTCCGGTCCGAGTTGTTTTCATCTTAGAACTGTAACCCTTTACAGGGTTTTCAATTCATGAAAGTTAATAGTAGTACTTTTGTTCAAAAATGATCTCTGGTCTCACTTCTGGTTGCAACTTTTTGGTCACAGATTCCCTCAGACCAGGGACCGATGGCCTTGCAGATGATGAGGATGATCACCCAGCAGGTTTGATTCACCGCCAGCTGGAATGGCTCTGACAATCACAATGATCACATGATTTTATTTTTAATTTTTTTTATATTCCACCCTGTGCTAAACCAAAATAAATCTCACAGCTCTGATTACAGTAATGACCTGTGTCATTTTCAGCCATAAGAATAAAGGCACTTTGTTTTTTGTAAATGCTGCCGTGTGTTTTCTTCTGACTGTTTAAAGATGCTTGTCGTTGTCCTGACATATTAGAGAAGAGAGCTTTCCCCGAATCCTAAATAGTTTTTTCTTGAATGACAACTGTTGTAAAGCCAAATCTTTGATAACACAGGTGATGTTTAATCGACCGCTTAAGGGAGTGGCAGCAGGGTGAAAGGTCAATTGCACAAGTGTTAGTACTCCATTTACCATGATGCACTTGCATTGTCCAATTTGAATTGGACCTAGACGTGTGAAGGAAAAATGACCCCCCCAATGATCACATGTTTTGGTTTATTGTATATGTGACAGGATCAAAGTCATCATTTCCATTTCAAGAACTCTTTGATAAAACATTGAATGTTACTTTGCCAGATGTATTGTCTGCATACATATCGCTAACATGCAGTTTATAAAGAAACAAACCAAATCCACATATATATGAGAAGAAAGAAATAGTATATTTGGATCAGTAAATCTCTTTTGGCGAGACTGTGCAATAAGTGATATCTGACTCCTGATACATTCGACATACTCGTGTCAATCTTATCTCCGTCTTGATAAAGTAATTAAGGGAAGTTAGATCCTCTTGCTAATTGTTTTTCTGGATTTTTGCCCAGTTGCCATGGAGATGGATCTGTTGATGCACTCATAGCCCTGATGAACACAGCGAGTGTGTGGAGTGGGGATTGGTTAGTCAGTGAAACAAAGCAAGACACAATAACTCGAGCACATTAGCATGTTTTTTGGTTTATGGCTCCACTTTGCCTCCACCTAAATCTAAAAATGTGACATTCAGATTTAAAAGTTGCGAGGGGTTGTCAGTTTTATAACTGTCTCTTAACAACTCAAAGCCAAAAACATATCGGTGCTCCAACTTGGGAATGTTGAATTTTACATCAGAGCCATGAATGCAGCACCGTAACGTAAGCATTTATGTTGGGTCATTGCGTTAATGCCTCCGTGTAGCTGAGGCTTCTTCTTCCCCAGTGGTTCTCTGGGAGAGGGAGGCCCTTGCTGCTCACCGGCTCCACCACCAGTTCCAGCAGGCAGGGCGGTTCGGGCACCGCCAGCTCCGTCACTCTGAAAAGATTAGAGTATGCCCGGCCCACCAAAACGAGCTCACCCGGGGGGATCCTGGGATCGGGTCCTCTCAGCCGTCGCCAGTACACCCGGAAGTGACGCGTGAGCTCCGTCGGGTACTTCCAGCGCAGGGTGGTGTTTAAGTGCAGGCAGGGAGCGGAGGACTCTGGTGAGGTGCCGGCACCGCGCAGCCACACCACGTCGTAGATGCACAAGCCCTGAACCAGCTCAGTGGGAACCTGCAGACCTACATCCAAAAGCTGAGAGAGCGAGAGAGAGAGCGGGCACAAGAACCATTTAACAGGGAGGTATTCTCATACACTTATATTTAAAGGGCCAGCGTGTAGGATTTGGCAGCTGCGAGAGGCAGTTGAAGTGGAAATCCTGTATTTTACTAGTGCCAGTTCCATTGAATGAACATAGTTTTGGCGTTGAAACAGCCGAGCACATTGAACACAACTGGCTCACCATGATTTCCCCCACCCTGCAGCTGAACGGCATGTCCTGTGGAGGTCCGTCCTGCGGAGGTCCGACCCGCTGGATGCTGAGACAAACTTCTCTGAGAGCACAGCCACGAAGCTCCAGCTGGGAACACCTGCCCGCAGTGACACGACGGAAACAGACTTTAAAACGATAAACCTTTTAACTTGGCTGTTAACTCGGCTGTTAGGAGTGCCTTACCCGATAGTCCAGCCATCTTGAATCGAGTTGCCGCACAGCTGAGTGAACTGGCTCAACAACTGGAGCCCCTCATCCCGTACCTCAGGGGACCCGCTGCTAGCTGCGGAAACATACAATCAGTGTTTGGCAATATGGAACCCAGGAAGATAGAAATCCGAAGAAAACCTTTGCAACAGCAAGCATTGGGGCGGGGGTTGGATATTCCAGAAGTACCTTGGGCATCACGGGTATGGACTGTAAGGAACTCACGTGTGACATCCCGGACGTCCATGTGCGTGCAAAGACTGGCGTCTGTTGTCTTCATCTCCAGGGACACTTTGATCCCGGTGGATGGCTTGTAGATGAGGGTCACCAGAGTCTTGGATGCCAGGGGTACGTGGAGGGACAAGATCCTGAAAGAGATTCAGAACGAAGTACTGTGGATGCACTGCGAGACTTGTGTGGAAACTAAAGCACGGGGGAACGAGAAACACACACTTGGCACAAACTGGAGACGCGTGTGTGGCGGGGATGAGTCCGTCCAGTAGCAGTGAGCAGCCCCCATTCCAGGCGTCCTCTGGGCAGCCACGGCTGCTCAGCCAGCCCTGGCCCTCCAGCTCTGTGTGGTAGTACAAGGGCTGGATCTCCTGGGCGCTCAGGTTGAACCAGCTCCTGTTGGCCTCGCGCTGCACACACAAGAATGAAAATGTTACAATCGCCTCTAAAATGGACTGCAGAGATGCGAGGACTAGTGCAATGGGGATCAATGTTGCTCTTCCTTCCTAGAGTTAAAACAAAATGAATAAGTTGGCTTAGATCTAACAAATGTACTTCAGGACGATGTCCAGGTTATCCACTACATTCTATGTCCTCGATCATATTTACGTTATTGACTTATTGTACAAAATATGGACTTGATCTCGATCATATTACGTTATTGCTTATGTCGTATGACATATTCTACTGACCTCGATATCGTTCGAATTTGGCAAACAAGATTCCAGAATAAAGAGCTGGGTTTGTCCTTCCATTATAAGATTTGGGCATGTGCACATTTTTGTTCACAGAACCCCCGAGTGTACCAATGTCTGAATATTCTCACGAAGTGGGAGTGGCTTAAAATGGTCATAAAATGACAACAGAATATTATTTCTGGGACGATAAGATCATCCAACGAAATTTGTTATCGTGTCGGGCACTATGTACAACCGTTTAAAAGCCCCACACCATCTGCCTTTGGTTGCAGATCCACCTCCTTCAGTACCTGTCCTCTCCGGTAGATAGCCTTCCCAAAACCTTGGCAGAAGGAGGAGATGAAGGGGAGCGGCGAGGCTGGCCGATGGATGTACAGGTAGTCTGACAGAAGAGCCCAGAACCTGCCAGCAGGACGGGTCACGGTTAAATAAAAACATCTCCGCTTTCTTTCTTCTGCTTTCAAAGTTAAAGTTGAATGTGTGCATTCCCGTCACTGTAAATATTGTGTTGATCTCACTTGTCCTGATTCTTGCGGAACTCGGTCTTGTCGTTGAGGCTCTCGTACACCCAGCCCGGGGCAAAGATGGCCGTGGAGAAGCCGTGCTTCCGAATGATTTCCAGCGCCTGCGGGGCGACCGAAACAAGAGGGTGCATAGTACCGTCAATGATGGTAACGATCAACGCGTTCTTCAGAAGCAGACGTGTTCCACAGTGTGTACCTTATTCGTTTCCAGCATTCCTCCCACCACCTTGCCTCGGGCGAACACGTCCACCCCGATGTAGACGTCAGGCTGGCGGCCTTGGATCCCGCTGTAGTCCTTCATCCACTCCAGGTTCTGCTCTGTCCAGTTGTAGTTGGTGAAGAAACCATCACAAGCGTCGAAAAACATCCTGTTATGAAGAGATTGAGATAAAGTGTTGGACAGTTATCAATGAACTGCCAAATTGTTGTAATCAACTCTGGTTGTTTATATATCGAGTTCTGCTACTAATTTCAAATGGATCTACCTGTTGGACTGGTTGAGCTCATTTTGCCAAAGCAGCTTTCCGTTCTCAATCACGCTGTCGTACCACAGCACCAGGCTGCCTGGCACCCGCTCGTGCAACTGGTCCGTCAGATAGCGCAGGAACAAAGGCGCGTTCTTCACCGCAACCTCCTGCGGACACAGATGGCGGCACACACGGGGTCTTTACATGCTTCAGGCCAAGATCTTGAAGACACAGGCCACTACATAATGTGTATTGTTTTTTTTACCATGTTCACCGTCTAAGTTTAGCGTGTTAGCATGCTAACATTTGATAATCATCAGTTAGCATAAAGAACAGCAGAGGCAGATGGTAGCGTCATTAGTTCTGTAGGTGTTTGGTCATGAACCAAAGTGTTGGATGAGTTCTATTGTTGACCCGATGATGGCACTAGATGAAAAGTCAGAGGATCACTAAAGTCATTACAAGTAATCCTATCTCATTTCATGGCAGTTCATTCATTCATTTCAAGAATCCGCATCCCCAAATTCAGTAGAATTCATCCTCTTGGAACCATCTATGTACAAAATCTTCTGCCAAACCATCTTGCAGATGTTAAGATATTTCACAGGATGAGTGACATTAATCGACCTGATGGTGGCGCTGGAGGAAAAGTCGAGGAATCACAAAATTCTGTATCTTTCATCCTCGGGGGACCACGAATATTTGTACAAAGAAGAACAAATTCCAGGTCACTCTGGATGGGCTGGGATCTGCATTGCTTTTGTGAATTTACATTGATCTTAGGATAAAGGTTCCACCTGGAACTCTTCCAGAGGGTTCTTCCTTCAACCCAAGGGTTACACTTAGAAGAACCATCTGTGAAAGGTTCCACACAGAACCCCGTATTAGAGGCTCTACAGAGAACCCTTCCATGGTGTAATGGTTCCACCCAGAAACCTCTCTCAAGGTTCAATCCAGAACCTCTCCACCTTCTAAGGGTGCTAACAAGAGCCCACCCACAGGGTTCTACTGAGAACCCTTTTATATTCCAAAGGTTTCATGTAGAGTATTGTGTTGACTGCCAAGGATAAAAGTCTTACTCACACTGAGGGAGTTCTCTATGTTGATGAGCCAGCCATCGAAGCCGTAACAGTGGCTGATCTGGACTAGTTTATCAGCCACCGCCCGGTACGACTCCTCCTCTTTCAGGAAGGCCTCGCACGCTGTGGCTCCGCTGGTCCACTCTGTGATGAAAGTCCCTGAAAAAGCAGACCAATTACAGCAGGAGATTTTACAGATGAAGACAGGAAGACCTAACTGGAATTGTTCAGTGTTCAATTTCTGAATTCAAAATATGATACCCGATATCGAAGATATAAAACACAAATTCAGGATTCCTGAACTGGACCTGGTTTGGTTTACGTTTGGCTTTTTGACTCACCGAGAACAACGACTCCATGTTTATGCGCTGCATTGGTCCACACAGCAGGAGGGATAGTCACCATGTTGTGTGTGAAGTAGTTGAAAATATCAATGTATTGCCAGTGGTAGAAGGCATACGGGGCCTCTGCATTTGTCCCCTGGGCAAACCTTGACCACAGAAAAGAGCATGACAAAGCATTATGTGAAAAGGGTTTACATATCTTATAGCAGAATGAACGAACAAACTTATCGAGTGGTCCAGACATGTCGTATAACACCTTCCTCAGAATGTAAAATTAACACTCCATTTACCAAGAACCATCCTCATCATCAGCACTTTCATGGTGTGTAAACATACTGTGAAAGGGTTAAAGTTGTAAGACCAAAACCCCGGAGAAATCCCAGACCAGACAACGCTGTGGTAGCAAACTGTCAATCAAGAGGTAGCCCCGCCCTAAAGCATACCCTGCTTTATGGTCTGTTTGACTCTAAATGGACCATCATTTACTAAATGAACATCATGCTGTATTGAAGAAGACTTTAAACTAGAGACTGAGACCATAAACTCATGTTTACAATGTTTACTGAGGTAATAAATCAAGAGAGAAGTAGAGACATTTTCTCATAGACCTCTTTTTGCTACCAGAGGAGTCGCCCCCTGGTGGCCATTAGAGAGAATGAAAGTTTTAGGCACTTTTACATTGGCTTCACTTTTCAGACCTGAGGGATGCCACCTGAAAGTGTCACATCACCTACTCTCATCTACTGTACTGCTACTATTGTACTACTGTCCATAAGTAAGGAGCTGGAAGGCCATTTGTAGATTTTGGGATGACATTACAAGATCTGGGAGTATAACTTTTAGAAGCCAAAGTCTTAATAAACCAGAATTTGGTTTTATTCAGCACTAAATATGCCTCCATACCGGTCATCCAGGTAGCCTCCCATCATGTCGTGAGACACCAAGGTGCGACGGAGACATCTGGCAAGAGGAGGCTCCCGCGGTGCCAGGGGGACTGCCGCCACATTGAAGGGGTTCGCCTCGCTTCGTTTCCACAACAACAGCTCCTCCAAAGATTGGAGGCCACAGCTGATCGGTTCGGTGGTGTCGGAGTCGTAATGTTTGGCTGAGAGGGGGAGGACATGAAATGTTGCGTATGAAGTGTGGTCATCAAGTCATCGACTGCAGCGAAGGTTTTTTTTCTACTGCTGCCTGTAACAAAGACACCTCACCTGGCAGGGGGGAGGGCAAATACTTGATGACTTCATGGACACCGCTCAAATCCATCGGTTGATCCAAACAAGACTCCAACCTGGTGAAAGTACAAGGTGGCAAGGTGAGACTGGTGCATTTGGTTGAACATTAAACTGGTTCTACTATGATAGAGGAACACCATGCAACATCTACTTTCAACTATTCATTAGTCTGCAATGACAAATGTATCCTTTAAATGGCCACTAGACTTGCATTTCAGGGCTGTGCATTGACCATAGAGTGTATATAAGAAGTGGACGTAGTCATCGTGACGTCGCCCATTGGTTTGTGGACTGCCGTTTTGTGAAGCGTCGAGTTCAGCGATTTCGCAGTCGCCATCTTTGATTTACGGCCGTCGCCATGATGGGTTTTTTTTGCAACCGATGAACAGAAGTTACCATATTTGGAATGCGGAGGAGTGACAGAGACGCCTTATACGTCTCTGGTAGCGACAACGACCTGTCAATCACAGTAAGCCCGCCCTAAAGCATACCATAATTTATGGTCTATTTCAGTGGTCCCCAACCTTTTTTGCATCACGGACCGGTTTGATGTAAGACAATATTTTCACGGACCGGCCTTCAAGGTGTGGCGGATAAACACAACGAAATTAAATGATACGATCGGCATGAAAACAAAAATTAAATGCATAAAAAATACAACTCACAATAACGCTGAATCAGTGGGAGCCCTGAGCTTGTTTCTCTGCAACGAGACGGTCCCATCTGGGGTAATGGGAGACAATGACACCCGAAGTGTGTTCCTTATGTCCAGTCTACTTCGTTTAGTTTTGATTGCTGTCACTGCAGAACATCCCGCTTCACAAAGATAGGATGTTGGAAATGGAAGCAAGGTTTTCAGTGCTTTTGTGGTGATCTCAGGATATTCAGCCTTGATTTTAATCCAAAACACCAGCAGAGTTGTTGTCTCAAACATACTTTGAAGGCCACCGTCATTTACAATCTCCAGCAGCTGATCTTCCTCTGTCGCCACATATTCTGCAGAGCGGGCTTGGCGCGTCAGAATTACTCCTGATATTTAATTAGACTCCTGATATTGTCTGTTAAACGAAGTTTTCTTTTTCTTGGAAGTTGTGGGCTCTTCTTCTGTCTCCTTAGTGGGCCTTTACCCCTTTACAAAGAAGCGCTCCAAAAGTTTTTTACTCATTTTCACTAGCTTGTGGGCTTAATTTTTTAGGTAATGTATCATGTGACCGAGACGAGCGTCTTGACATGTGTCAAGGGCCACAGGCGGATGAAATTGGGAGAGAATCCGATAATTTTTCAAAATAGAACTTCTTTCAGACTCTGATAATCAATAAAACGGAAATAATATAATATTTATTCTTTCTGTGCGGCCCGGTACCAAATGACCCACGGCCCGGTACCGGTCCTCAGCCCAGGGGTTGGGGACCACTGGTCTATTTGACTCTAAATGGACCATAATTTACGAAATGAACATCATGCTGTATTGAAGACGACTTAAAACTAGAGATTGAGACCATAAACTCAGTCATTTTCTCATAGACTTTTATACAATGTCTTTTTTCAACATGAGGGAGTCACCCCCTGCTAGTCAGTACAGATTACGTAAATTTTAAGACACTTCCCTTTTATTGACTAGAGACACATCAATTCAACTTTTTCAGTCCCGATAGCGATACCACGGCTTTTGGGAATCTGCCGATACCGAGTACCGATCCGATACCAGTGTTTAATCAATAAGCGGTATGCCTCGCTGTGTGGTAGACACTTGGAATATTCTTTTATGTGTCAGGCAACATCAGGCCCTGACTTAAAAAACATTGCTTCACTAACTTTGTAAAACAAAATGTAACAAATAAATACATAGATCAATCAGTCAAATCATCAAAATTATAAATTGCAACTTCGTAAAAAAAAATTAACAGGAATTACAAATCAAGTGTAGAATGTCAAGTGTTTGATTGCCACCGAGCTCCTGTTAACTGTAAACATACTGACGTAATAAGTATCTGAGTACAGGAAGTTACCGGCTCGAGTCACTCGTGTCCGTCTTCTCTCCGACGGTATGATCCTCTCCGGCCTCTCCTCGCAGGGAAAGCTGGTTTCCATCCCCGGTCAAAGCCATTTCACTGACTTTAGATCAGTTGACAGACCTTTGAGGGAACAAACTCTATCGTGAAAGAGGAAACAGAGAGGTGTTTCCTGCGAGCACCAACAGCGAAACACTTCCGACCCCCAGTCCTTCAGAATAAAAGCGTAATTTCCATAAATTAAAATGACAAGAAAAAATACATTGTTACTTTATATAAAATGCCGTACTTAAATAATGAAATTATAACTTTCAACACCGTTAGGTATTGTGTTCCCCTTTAAAGACGCTGAAGTTGAGTTTTTTAACCATGCTTTACCACAGAAGTGCAACAACATAGAGGTGTACAGAGTTTATGTTAGAGGACTCCATGTGGTGTGTTGTCCATTAGAGCAGAGGTCTTCAACAGGGGGTCCGCGAAATTTTAGGTTGATTAGACAATTACAATTTTTTTTTTTTAAATGTCCCAAACATGAATCTGTCCATTATTTTAATAGTTCAGTATTGTATGCAAGATAACAGGTGTGTTTATAAATGGCAGTGGCACGGCCACCCTACTCACTGTACCTTGCACATGTTTAAAATAAAAACATGAATATATGAACCTGTGTATTATTTGAAAAGCTTAGTATTGAATGCATAATAAAGAGGTATGTTTATACATGGCACTACGCCCAGTTTAATATAAAACACAATTTTAGACAATATAAATAGTCGGGGGTCCCTGCTTCATCTCTCTATCAGTTTGGGGGTCCTTGTGCCTGAAAAACGTTGGACCCCTGCATTAGAGGATGGACTCAGTCCAGCTGGACAAAGGAACCACTCTTTTGTTGTTGTGCAGGACCAGACTCTTTACTTGGGAGAGATGAGCCCCTAAGTAAGCAACCAAACACGAACAACACCGGGCAATGAGTGAGGACGGCAAAGATGGCGGTCGTAAATAATACTCGTTCAGCGAGGTCAGTTAAAAAATATATTTATATATTATTTAAATATTATTTAAGTATTATTTATGGTGTGGAAGTAGTATTTATGGACACCATCTTTATATACGTATATATATGTATATATGTTTATATGTATATATGTTTGTATATTTGTTTTCTCTAACGCACAATACAATTGAACAGACTTATGGAAATACAATTTTGATAAGAGCTGATTTCATAATGTCATGGTTTTCAAAATGATACAGGCCCGCCTATCTACAATGTAACCATACCCGAGGAGGCTTCTGGGTCACAAACTGAAAACTTAATTAACGTAAAATAAAGTTCAGTTATGATAACGTTTAACTCAGCAGCCTCCTGCTTTACAGGTGCTCTGTTCTTTCTCTCCCAATTCAGGTCCACGCTGACATCACAAATTGAGCTTTTAACACTCATTTGGGAGAGAGTTGTTCATGTTTACTAATATCTTATACCGTAGGAATACCATGTATGATTCAAAATAATAAATTAAAATATTTATCACATAATTATATATATATATTATGATGTGATGTGTGATAAATATTTTATATATATATATATATATATATATATATATATATAAAGATGGTGGCCATAAATAATACTTCCACGCCATAAATATAATATCTTGCATAATAATATAATATATAATATAATAATATCTCTCACAATCACAAATTTGAGCTTTTAACACTCTAGTTTTTGGGATTGATAATATATAGTGGGATGTATAATTTAAATATAAGTTAAATATTATTTATGGCGTGGAAGTATTATTTATGGTCACCATCTTTATATATATATATATTATATATATATATATATATATATATATAAAATATTTATCACACATCACATCATATATTATATATATATATATAATGATGTGATGTGTGATAAATATTTTAATTTATTATTTTGAATCATACATGGTGTTCCTACGGTCTAAAACTAAATGATTAGTAAACATGAACATCTCTCTCTCTCTCTCTCTGTGATATCAGTGTGGACCTGAATCGGGAGAGATATTATGGGGGAAAAACTGAGAGCGCTCAGCTTTCAAACTCCACCTGTAAAGCAGAAGGCTGCTGGGTTAAACGTTATCATAGGTGAACTTTATTTGACGTCAATGAAGTTTTCAGTTTGTGACCCAGAAGCCTTTGAATTGACTGTGAAATTGAGACTGTGAAAATGAGACTGATAATCCAGATTGAATGAGTGATTCAATCAGTAAAGAGGGCACGGCGGAAATGTACAAGAAAACGTGGGGAAGAGAGCATAACCGTATCAAATCAATCAGTGGAAGGCTTCGAATTAAAAGTGTATTGTTACTTTTATCACAAGCTATTTCCGGGTTCAGTTATATCCTTAAAACTGTAGTTCTCGGTGCAGGGCCCAGTGAAGCTGTTACCGGTCTTGCTCTCTATTGACAGCTCTCTACTTCAGACGCTCTCTGGCAGCGTCCTCCCTCATCACCCAGCAGGGAAGTGACGTCAGACACCTCCCAGTGGACTGACAGAGACGGTAAAGACGGACCAGGACCCAACGTAACCTCCGCCAAAATCCATCTTCATCCGTGGACAATTAACGCGCATCCGTATCAAAAGCAGCGAGAGCATAAAGTACAAACTCAAACCTTTTGAACGAGCTGCGTATTAGCCCAATGTGAGATCAGCGTCGTTTTAAAACAATTGGCGAAAGATTGTGAGAGCTGACTTCATCCGGGAGACGACCTACAGGAAGACTCCACCATCTCTACCGAGAGGTTTTAATGTGTCGGCTGTTTCGCCTGTTCTGCTGTTAACAGGCTCGAGCTTTTAAAACCTGAACATTTTTTGGGGGATATTTTGGAGCTAGCGAGCGCGCTTGCTAGCCGAACACAGATCGCTAATCATGGAGTTGAGAGTGGGGAACCGATATAGACTGGGCAGGAAAATTGGAAGTGGATCATTTGGGGACATCTACCTGGGTGAGTTCGAGTCACATATACCCGCTGTTCTGTCTTTGTCTCCGGCTAACGTTTCCTCCATCGGGGACATGGAGCTCTGACAGTTTGTCAGCTGGTTTCCTAAACGAGCTCCATCAGCTGTTCAGTGTTTAGTGTTCGCAACGTTAGCCACTCAGCTAGCACTCTGTGTAGCTAAGCAGCTAGCGTTAACAAAACGATACCTTGACATTTCACAGGAGACGACGTACATGGTGAATTTGCTCGACTTATGGGGACACTTTGGCTGTCGTAACGTGACATGAATGTCCAAGTGAACCGTGTTCACGACAGGCATCTTTAACTGACGGCTACCCGCTGTGCAACGTGAGCTAAACCCTTTATCGGCTAACGTTAGCTCATATTTGAGTTCCCTTTAGTCGCCTGGAAGCAGCAGGACACCGGGAAATACAGGCCATGGGCTTTACTGTTAAGTGGTAAATGACATGAACCTAATCTAATGATGCTGAGGAGTCTCCTCTAAACACACCAGGCCGGTTCACGGTCGTCCTCTGATCCGTAAAAGAGAGATTCATCAGAAGGCTAACGTTAGCTTCATCGGTGCTTGTCAAACAGGATCATTTCCTTGACAGGTTTCCAAAAGGTTTTTTTCTGACAGTTTCATTGCGCAACCAATAGATTTATATCTGACAGTAACCACTATATGAAACGTGATGTAGTTGTGTGTAATCCGGGTCCTTCAGACCAGCTGTGGTGTCTTTGACGTGAAACTGGTTAATAGATCCTGCACCCTGTTTAGTGCTTGAGGGGACATGTTCACACGTTGCTGAGTGTCATATGCAAATGTCACCTATTGATCGTGTTTGTTTTCGAAAAACATAGACTGGGTGTGTTGCCTCTCATTGAAGGTGAAGGTGAAAGAGATAAGCATTAGCTGGACTGGTTAAAGATCACTCTTTAGAGGGTTAGATTGTTAGCAATGAGGCTGTTGTTATTAATGGTGGGACGTGCATCAATACTGACATCTGTGCGTTAGAGGCACAAACCTTTGGGAAACCTAGGTAATGGAAAACATTGGAATTGAAATTCCTTATATATTAAACAACATCTTCTTGGCATTATGTGCCGCCACCATGAATGCATCCTCCGGTGGCCACATCGGAGGTCACCATCTCTTGGCAACAGTGTTTGACAACAGCTGATCCCATTTCTGAGCTTAAGACTTAGTCATCTGGACAACAATGGAGAGGAGACATTATTAATTCATGAAGCAGGTTTTTCTTTTTACTCTAATCAACCCCGAGAGAAGAATACCCAAGTCTGACTGTTGGCACTCACTCACAATATGATTTAATTATGTGCCAGTGTTATATTATTGATTATTTTGGTATGGCGGAATTTAGTAATTGACCCATATACAGGCAATGGTTTACACAGAACTAGTACAGATAAGTTCTATTTAACTCCTTTTGGTAAAAGTTCTTTAAATATGTCTCATAAACTGCTCGTTGAAGACGATGAGATCTAGTAAGAAAACAAACAGTTTTTATCAGGATGGACACGAGAAGAGGGCTGCTACTGTTATTCTCAGTATTGGTGACTCGGTGGATTATTTCTGTCAGTCGTTTTCTGTGAAATGACAGAGAAAAGTGAAAATCACCATCCAATTCCAAAGTCACATCTACATATTGCTTTTTTTTTTTTTTAACAGTCTAAAACCCAAAGATATTCTGTTACCAATGTCATAAAAGCAGAAAACCCTGCGGTATCTTCAGTATTTTAATATTAAAAGTGAAAGCTTACAGAGGGCTTTATCTGTAGAGTGCTGGTTGATCCTGCTTTGTTAAAGGACTGTACCGTTAATGTAGTTTGTAGCCCATTTACTATAAATTGCATACATGAATCAACATTGACAAGATGAATTTCAGAGAGTAAACAAAAGGTACGCTCATTAAATATCTGCTTTTTGCCGCGTGCAATGTTACGCTCCCTCTCCCCCTGAGGGTTAATGATGTACTTCGTAAAAAATCTCATTTTTTTATGGCGTCAGTGGAGTTGTCTGCTCATAGCTTAACGAATGCATTAGTTAGATCTAGTCTGTTCCACATGACCTGTTGATTGGACTGAAGGCGAGACCTGCCGGCTGCTTGCGTGTTATTCCGGCTCCCTGGCTGGTGACTGATGTGACGCAACATTGGTTATTAGAAGTTTAGCGGAAATATTTCGTGCTCGTGGTTATATTTTATGCATGTACGCAGTATGTGCGGTAATGCTCCCATACAGAGCTTTGATGAAGTGTGAGCAGCTGGCTCACTGGGTGCTGGACTCTGCTGGACTCGGTGTGAGAGGCTGTTTGTGATTGGCAGGAGGAGGAGATGAGATCAGCTGTTGGAACGAAGCCCTGTACTCTCTGTGCTCTGACTGGGTGTAAACGTGGACTGTCAAGAAGTGGTAGAATAGTTAGTCATCATTTGAGAGGTTTGTCATGACAAAACATGACGCTGGCTCCGTCCAAACTGTGGTAACAAAATCCACCTGAAGCTCACTACCTGACACTGATGAAAACTTGCATTCTCTCTAGTGTCCATCAGGGGGCGACTCCTCTGATTGTATAGACGTCTATGAGAAAATGACTCTACTTCTCTCTTGATTTATTACCTCAGTAAACATTGTAAACATGAGTTTATGGTCTCAATCTCTAGTTTCAAGTCTTCTTCAATACAACCTGATGTTCATTTAGTAAATTATGGTCCATTTAGAGTCAAATAGACCATAAAGAGGAGGATGCTTCAGGGCGGGGCTACCTTGTGATTGACATGTTGCTACCAGAGTTACGGCATCTCTACGTCACTCCTCTGCAGTCCAGATACGGTCACTTCCGTTCACTGTTTGCAAAAAGCCAAGATGGCGACGGCCAAAACGCCAGACTCAAGGCTTCATAACGGCAGTCTACAAACCAATGGTTGACGTCACGACGACTACGTCCGCTTCTTATGTACAGTCTATGCTATTAACTGGCCGGAAGCGGCCACTTCCTGGACACTCTCCGCTGGGTCCATCTGCAAACAGTTGAACATAGCTCAGCGTATTGAGGCGTCATCTCACAACGCACTGCGCTGTGTCCGCTACACTCCTGGTAGATAACCTTTCTACTGCTCAGTGTTGTTTTGCATTTGATCTTCACTTGCTCACACCTCCCCCAGCCTATGAAAAACAATTGAACCCTCTTTTGGAGGGTTTTGTAATCCACTTCCCGCTCTAATTGGTTTGGCATGGGCCCACATTGGGTAGTGGGCCAGAGAGTGACGGAGGCTCAGAGCAGGGAGGTTGATCGGTGCAGGGAGGAAAGAAGTAGAGTTGTCTCACTCTCGTAGTAAATGTAAAGTCTCTGAATACATTAAAATGCTGTATAAAGGGAAGGTCAGCCCAGAAGTGAGCATCAACTTCCTGGAGGGAGAACAAAGTGTCCGCTGTGACCGCGGTCTGAAAGCAGAGGCACAGAGGCTTCGACTTAATCTCAATACCTTTACAGTTAGTGTGATGTGTTGCTCTAACTGACTGGAGATCGGTACCATTGAAATGTATTTTACATGTATTAATGATCTGCAGCGCTTTGCATGGGGAGAGTGACTTCATTCTCTGCTCAGTCAGACATCACTGCTCTATATCTTTACATAGACGGTAGTCATGTGCTGCTATATTAATGCTCTTAATATCGTACAGAGAACCTTTAAGTTAAGTCATGGTGATTTTTATTACATATTTACAACTGGGCGATAATTCCATATAATTTATCGTCTTTCAACGGAATCATACCGCGATGGACTCGTACATCGTGATACACAATTACGTCACAATGACCTACATAGCGATAGAAGATTGTTTGTCATATCGCCCAGCCATATTTACAAGTTCTAATATTCTACTGTACCTGAAGGTTTGTACATTTAAATAGCTCAATAAACATGCGTTATTCAAATGAACTCGTGCATCAATTTCATCTCATTTCCTCAGATGGCGTCGGCCCATAACCAGTGATGAGCCATATTATAGAAAGACTTATTGCTTGTGTATCGTGAATAATAAAGAAGCTACAAATCTTTTTTAAATCTCACACTGAATTGCAATTGTAATCGAAAGGAAAACGCAGATTGCTTTTTAAATTCTTTTTTTTAAATGAAAACTTTAGTGACGAGGAACGTCTCTGCTTCACTTTGTTACCCGTTTGACTAGGACTTGTGTAACAGATACTGTAAAGTGAGAGCAGTCGGTGTATGCTGAAAGGGATGGGTTGATTTGCATAAGCAAAGTGAGCAACAATCGCAGAGCAGTCGAGACACGCTGAGGGTTCCAGCGCTGCCGGTGACTCACTGCTCCTCTGGAGCTCCGTGGTTTGGTTGCGTACAAAGCGACTGCGTTCATAGCGGTCGTGGTGACGTCACCTCAGGCCGCTGCTTCTCAGAAACGTTGAGAGTTGAGAAATCTCTTTGTTGTTGTTGCTTTACAGTTGCAAAGCACCGGCCACATTGATCCACTTCAGAGTGCCACATCTTACGTTCGGGGTTTGATGCGTGTCCTCGTCCTGAACCACAAAGGCCCCACGGCGCCCAGAGGCCTTCCACCACATCAGCCTTCTTTATCTCGTTTGTGCTGCGGATCTTTATAAGTGACACTCCAGAGTGAGTTTAATCTGCGCCATGCTTCTGTGTTCAAGTCTGGACCGGTCTGCCCCGCCGGTGAACACGCACATACTAGTGCCAGCGTGACATGAGAGAGTGTGTAATTATTACCATCATAGAAAGTTTAAAGTGAAGTGACTCAGTGTGAATTGGGGTATTAGTAGTTTTACCTCTGTTGCTGTTCTAGTGTGTGTGGGGGGGGGGGGGTGACGTGACGTGTCCGGGCATGTTCCACCTGCAGCCGCGCTCGGGATAAAAACACACACACACACACGTCACATATGCACACACTTTTGTACCAATAACACACAATATCATAAAGGACATGGGCGGGGGGGGGCATTCCTAGGAAAATCTGTCGAGACAAATCTCATTCCTGTGACGCAAAGAGAAAGCTGACAAAACTCTGACATGTGCTGCTCCGACTGTGAAGAGCCTTTGTGCACATCTTCACTTGATTGGTGGGTTAATGGATTGGCCAATCACACGCTCTAGAACAAGTCATTGTGAGTGAAGCGTCTTTGTGCTGAAACTGAAGTAGAAAAAACCGACCTTGTTTACCTATCACTCTATAAGAATACATGCATTGGACATAATTATACATTTCTCTCGTGATTGTTCATCTATCCATTATCTTCTTGATTTCAGAAAACCCCCTTTTTTAATATTATTTGTAAAGGAATAAAATAAATAAACAGCTTCCACACAGCTCTCAACATGGCGACGGCTGAGCTAGCAGCTAGCAGCGCTATCGGTGCAGACTACGGCAACAGCGCTGACAGAGCCATCGGTGTTTACCGCTCCGTGTCTGCGACGATGTCCGTCGGTCCGAACGCCGTTATCAGCTGTGACCGTCGTGTGAGCGCAGCGGGGCCGTTAGCTAGCCGGTGGGGCAGGCTAACGTAACACACAGAGGGGCGTGTGACAGACATTACCCCACAATATATCTACAGAGTAAATAGTTGTTTGCTGCTATATTAATGCTGCTTTAAATCTCCAAAAGAAAATAAATGTAAAATTTAAAAAAGCGTTTTGAGGGAGGTTTGCGCTGCCCTATCTGAGGCTCATTGATAAATACTTCCCGTTTTTGCCCTCTAACATGGTCCTCTGCGGGGAAACAAAATGTCGTCCCTGATGCCGTGCAGGGAAATGGAATTTGTGGTGGACTGACCCGTTTAAAGCTGCTACCGGGACTGATATGGATTTGGGTAGCCGGCCAGAGGCAGATCAATGTCGTCTAATTTGGTTGCATATAGATATGATCTGCAGCAGATCGGCCCCTTTGTTTTCCTGCATCGTTGCGACGCCCTCTCACATGCTGCACAGCCACATACACCCCACCGCCTTCTGCTCGGCATGATTTGATCAGTTCTTGTGTGTAAACATTAAACCATATAAGCTTTTAAAGTGAGTCATGGCTGCCCCCCCCCGCCCCGCCCCGCCCCGGGGAGTGGTGCCCCGCCCAGATGACCTCATACGGAGAAATCGATGATGCTCCATTGGTGCCGCTTTGAACTGCTGCCCGTGTGAGACCATGTGTGTGAAACGGGATTATGTAACCTGGCGTTCAGTTGCCGTGTTTTAAGTGGAAGGGAACTGGAACCCGTAACCATGTTAAGGAAGCGAGCAAGCTGAAGCACCGCCGCAGCAGAGAGCGGACTCGCACGCAGACCCTCTTGTCTGATGAAATGTAATTATAGCTGCGAGGAAGTCGGGCTGCACATGCAAGGAGACACTCGAGAGGAGAGCAGGGTACATGCAGTGCACGCTGGTGGTGTCTCTTCCATGTTGACTGGCTTTAAGTTTTTATGAGTTACTATGAAGTTTGAACTGATTATGAAACAGTCTTGATATAATACTGGTGACTCTATTTGACCTCCATAGGCGAGAAGAGTGGCTATTTCTATCAAGTTATTTTTAATGCTCGTCATCAGTGTCACCAGGTCGGATATTGGTCAAATCAGACGAAATGTGGGTTCATCAGAAACTCCTTTAGCTCAGATTAGCTGCTCCGCTAGGGGCCAACACGGGCACCACGCTGCTGGGGGCCCAGGCCGTATTGCTGGGCCCCGCTGGAGGGAAGGGAGAGACGGAGAACCAGGCCGGCGTGGGGCAGCCTGTCAGACCACCGCTGCAGTAAAATGAGAGGTTTCCTAAAGGGAGTCTGGTGGGTTAGTCTGCGGGTACCGCCAAAATCAACACAAAATTAAAGTTCATCATAGTTTCTCCTCCATCACTTTAATTACCAACCACACAAGTGATGTGTATATATGTATATATATGTCACTATGAAACTTTTGGGCAAGTGAAATTATTACCTTCATGTCAAGTGAGCTTCATTGAATTAAAGGACTTGGTTAAACGTGACTACACTGGACTTTGACCCGACGGCAGTACATCTTCGACTGGTCCACGCTCCGCTGCAGATGAGATACTGTTACACGAGACAAATCGATAGCCGTAGTGAACGTCTGCGTACTCCGGTTAACATCCTGCATTCTGTCTGTCCCGTCTAGGTACGGACATCTCTGCCGGGGAGGAGGTCGCCATCAAGTTGGAATGCGTGAAGACCAAACACCCACAGCTCCACATCGAGAGCAAGATCTACAAGATGATGCAGGGCGGAGGTACGGTACACGTGCACACGCATCCTGTCACTCTGTAAAGTGTTGTTTGTACTTTAATGAACTATGAACTATGTACTCCACGTCAATACAGTTGTTCTACAAATGCTCAACATTTTGAATTTAGCACCTTTTTAAAAAATTAATTTATTACATCAGCAATAATATAACGCAGTCTGCTTGACTGCATGTACATGTTTGTTACAAATGTGCCCACGCATGCAGTTGTATTTTTGTCCCAACACGCTAGGATATATCAGGGCACGCCGGCTGACCCAGACCAAACTGTATTTGCGTTTGTACCTATATAAATAGGTGTGTGTGTGTGTGTGTGTGTGTGTGTGTGTGAGTGCGCTGGGTGCTGAGCAACATCATTTTGTTGCCGTCTGCCTATAGAAGGGAATGCCAGATGGCCTCTTTGCCTTGGCAACGTCAGCCAATTACCAGCTACTACTAAACCAGCTGGCCTCTGCCTTCACACTGCTCCTGTGTGTGTGTGTGTGTGTGTGTGTGTGTGTGTGTGTGTCCGTGTCAGCATTTTATTCTCAATAGTAACATTACACCGGCCTGCACCAGACTACTTTTAAATTGTGATTTAAGACTTGTATCACATTTAGCCTTGAACCACGATAGAGTACAAGAAACTATAATATTCAGTATATTTACTCTGAATTTTGAAGATATTCAAGGTACCTGTGGAGAAAACACCCATCTTTTGGTAACGTAAAGAGCCTTTTGCGTCACAGTACTCCTTCAATAAGCACTAAATATCTCCTCCAGTGGGCATTCCTACGATAAAGTGGTGCGGGGCCGAGGGCGACTACAACGTGATGGTGATGGAGCTGCTGGGGCCCAGCCTGGAGGACCTGTTCAACTTCTGCTCTCGGAAGTTCAGCCTCAAGACGGTCCTGCTGCTGGCCGACCAGATGGTGAGTCCCGATGGTCTCCGCGTAGCGCCCGCTCATCGGACGTCGTATCGGAACGCATGTCCTCCGTGTTTGCACGCTTAACGACAATCGCACCCTCTCTCCCGCTTCTCTCCTCTAGATCAGCCGCATCGAGTACATCCACTCCAAGAACTTCATCCACCGAGACGTGAAGCCGGACAACTTCCTGATGGGGCTGGGCAAGAAGGGCAACCTGGTCTACATCATCGACTTCGGCCTGGCCAAGAAGTACCGCGACGCGCGCACACACCAGCACATCCCGTACCGCGAGAACAAGAACCTGACCGGCACGGCGCGCTACGCCTCCATCAACACGCATCTGGGCATCGGTAAGACCGGCCTCCACAAAATCCTCCGATGAATGGATGGAACCCCGTCCACGCCGCCGGTCTGACTTTGTCCTCTTGCGTCCACAGAGCAGTCCAGACGGGACGACTTGGAGTCGCTGGGCTACGTCCTCATGTACTTCAACCTGGGCTCTCTTCCCTGGCAAGGCCTGAAAGCCGCCACCAAGAGGCAGAAGTACGAGCGCATCAGCGAGAAGAAAATGTCCACGCCCATTGAGGTCCTCTGCAAAGGCTACCCATGTAAGTCTCTCCGCTCTTTGTTAGTTCCATGAGTCGTGTATTAACGTTGATCCGAACCGAACCCTCACTGCTCATGTGTCCCGATCCCCCCCCCCCCCCCCCCCTCTCACAGCGGAGTTTGCCACCTACCTGAACTTCTGCCGCTCCCTGCGCTTCGATGACAAGCCCGACTACTCGTACCTCCGCCAGCTCTTCAGGAACCTCTTCCACAGGCAGGGCTTCTCCTACGACTACGTCTTCGACTGGAACATGCTGAAGTTTGTAAGTATTTGGTTGCATTATTGCATTATTAGTCCGGGTTTCTTGATATGTAGCCAGAAAGGTGCAACGTGTAGTACCTGCGCCACCTGCGCCAAAGAAATAGGAGCCATTCAGAATTGAATCAAACAAACAAAGTATAAAACAAACACGGATGGATGTATTCTTGGTAAGCCCTCAGGGCAGCTCTGAGGACGCTACAGTGACTCACTAGTGACTCTGGAGACACGAGCGGTTTTACAAGTCACACCGCTTGTAAATGTTTTGAAACCGATTGCACCTTTTTAAACAAACTGACTGTGTGTTTAGTTTGAAGATCTTGTTGACTACATACAAACACTCTTCTGACTTTTAAACCACTTGTACTGTGGAGAGAGGCAGACCAGAGGGCCGGCCTGGACCACATTCATTCACACCAAAGATAAAGTTCTAACTTCAACAAAGTTGAATGCCGAGGCCGTGGTGATTTAGCCGGTGACAAATTACAAATGAAATCTGTTGTAGCTAGAAAGCTGAAGTTAGGAGAGTTTGCACAGAGTTAACCGTGTGTGTGTGTGTGTGTGTGTGTGTGTGTGTGTGTGTGTGTGTGTGTTTGTGTGTTTGTTTTAGGGCGCCAACAGGGCCGTGGAGGACGCAGAGAGGGAGCGTCGGGAGCGGGAGGAGAGGCTGAGGCACAGCAGGAACCCCGCGGCCAGGGGCCTGGCCTCGGCCTCAGGAAGAGCCAGGGCAACTCAGGAGGTCGCAGCCCCCTCACCAGTCAACCCCGCCACAGGTCAGCACACACACACACACACACACACACACACACACACACACACACCCTTAACAGTAGAAAAGGAAGCTGAAATCAGCTGACTTGACATAACCCAGCTGTTGTAATTTAATGTGCAGTTTGAACACAACAGTCGGGGCTTTTCCATCATTTGACCTCTTGTGCCCTTTTCAGGTTTGGAGAAGGAGAGGAAGGTGAGCATGCGTCTTCATCGCGGGGCACCTGTCAACATCTCCTCTTCGGATCTCACGGGACGCCAGGACGCATCGCGCATGTCCTCGCAGGTAACGCACGCGTAGTTATGTAATGTAATGAAATCCACACGGTCTGACGAGGGCTGTCGCATCATGAAGATTTAGTTGAAGATTCGTTGTCATATACGGATAATTGTGATTCATTTTATGGTGCACAGAAACATTGTTTCACCTCTCGTTCCGCTGCACAGATCTATCCTAAATAGCTCGTTCTAAAGCTGTCTAAGAAGACGCAAGACGAGACGGCTTTCATGTGAACTGTCTGATCAGTAAAGCTGGATGGAAGCAACTCCAGCGACACACTATCCTTAGAACCGTCCAACACGCTGCTGATCAACCGATTTATCAAAGCAGCACTTGTGGTTAGCTAACGGCTAACAGCTGAAGTTACTGAGAACAATGTGTCATTAATTACAGTTACTAATAAAAATGTCTGAGTATATTGTTTTTGGGTAAAAAGTTTACATGCAGAATAAAACATCTGTTCCAATCTTAACTCAAGGTATATTGTAGACAGTGGGTGTTGAGTACCGTTGTGAAGCCTCGATTTTGAAATTCTGTCCGTTGCCATCTTGGTTTTTTTCTTTGTTTGTGAGGTTTTAGGGCTTTTCAGCTGTATTGCCCAGTTTAAAACACTTGTTATAAAAGTAATGAAATGTAACGTCTTACGTTTTTAAAAGGGTAACCTGTAACTTGTTACAATTCAAAAGGAACCATCCCAACGCTGTCGTCTTTCACAGTAGAGCAGCAAAGGTTTTGTTGGGTACAAGAAATGAGAATTAAGAAGAACAAAGGGAGGACTTTGCATTGCCCAACAGTACATATTGTGAAATCTACTATTGCCTAACAAAGACTGACAAAAACGGAACCATAGATTACAAGAGAACACGCAGTGTGTGTCGTCTTCTATACACTTCCCTTTTTCAATGATACCTTGATCCCTTTTTTTGCATTTTACATTCACTGACAGGAAGCAACCCAATATCTGCACTAGTTCTGTTAGAGACAGATTAACGAGAACAATGTAGATAAGGGTGTTTTTAATAGCATGGGGCGAATAAGTACTCTTTGTCCTAGTTTAAGATCGTCTCCTGGCGTCCAGCTGGTAGTGTGGATGTGAACAGCAGCGCTTCATCAGCTGCTTTAGTTCTCTGTAGACCTCGTGCTCCTCCAGGAGGTCAGAGTGTAGCGGGGGGGATGTTTTGTTTTATATGTTTATATTATTATAATAACTAGTGCAATGTTATTGTTACATTATTACAAAAATATCAATGTCTGCGACTGGTCTATTTATCATAAGATGCTGTTAAACGTTAAAAGAGTGTCTTATCTCTGATGGAAAAAAATAAGTCTCTTCCATGTGCCCTCTGCAGGCTCTGTCCCGGGTCACGCCCAGCGGCCTCCAGTCTGCAGCGCCGCGGTGAAACCTTCCCCCATCCACCTGTGCACCACGGAGGCCTCAACACGCACCGCCTGCAACACACACACACACACACACACACACACACACACACACACACACACAGGACTCTTCAATGACACCGAGGACTACCAACCAATGCACCAGAGTCTGGCTGCCCTCCTGTACACCTGACAGAGGATGAGGCGCACAACCAGGAGTGTGTGTGTGTGTGTGTGTGAGAAAGAGATGGGTGGAGTACAGTTCGGTAGCAGCCGTGGCCTCCCTCCTCCTTACTGTCGATGAAGCCATGGAGTCACTTTCCTCTGGCATCTTTTTAAAACGTTGGTTTTACTTATTTTGAAAGCGTCTCTTCACGAGGGTTTGAAAAGGACGAGTGTTTGTTTGATAGTGTGTGGGACATTTTTGATCACAAAGACATTTGATCCGTCACGACAGCGTTAAAGGACGGTGCCCAAACTCCGTTTTTGTGTCCTGGAAGAGTTTTATTTTCATTTTTTTTACCTTTTGCTTTCGGTGTTTGAGGTGTAAATGTGTTGGTAGGACGACCCCCTTGTTTTTAAAATGTGAGAAAGGCTCTTTTAATGTTCCATTTCCACTGGTGGTCCCACAGTACGACTTTTTGTTTTGTTGTTTTTGTTTTCCTCCTCCTCAGGTGCGTTGGAACCAGGACGTGGTAGTAAATCCAAAAACACGCAGCACATTTTTCTGTCTTCAGGTCGTGACTGCGGTTGCGCCGCTTTGGGAAAGCTGTGAATGGAAACGGTCCGTCGAGCGGACGAGACGTTGTTTTTAACCCGGTGCATAGTGACGTGGTTGTTGTGGTGTGTGTGTGTGTGTGTCTGTTTGCTTGTTTGTGCGGTTCTGTCTCGGGGGGGGGTTATACAAGCTCAAAGGGGTGGGGGGAGGTGAACATGTTGAGGTGGTATTTTCTTTTAGGGTTTTCACTCCTTTGCCTCCTAAGCTCACTCTAGACCACCTCACCCTCTGCCTCCATTGTTTGCTTTGTCCCCCCCCCCCCCCCCCCCTTCTTTTACCCATCTGGGCATTTTCTACCTCGACCTCGTCAGACGCTCACTGTCCGTCTTCATTGACAGACGGGGGCCAACATCTCTCTACGTATTAGCCCAGTAGACTCTACAGAAAACTGTCTTAGCCAAGACGTCATCAAACCTCCTCCACTGGAGACACGATGGCGGTTGTGTTTCGTCCGCTTGCAGGGTGACGGAGAAGTGCATCCTGGTGAGCAAAACGAACGACTTCATGAGTTTGGTCCAAAATCGGCCAACGTCCTGATCCGTTACTTCTAGTTTTATCCCAATCCAAGGCCAGTAAGCTCAGATGACGTATGACAAAATGAAAGGCACGCTCCACCATCTTTGTTCACATCCAGACCTGTCCATTCGTCATGGAGAGTGCTACTAGAATGCCTTCTGTAGAAAAGACTGTCTCGTTGCATTATGGGAAATGTAGGACGGAGGGTTTTTGGAGATCATATCCTCAATTTTTTCGAGCGCTGCGAGAGTCCGAGGTAGAAAATGGGCCGATGAGCTTTTCAAGGGCCGGTTCACCAAATCAAAAATACAGGAGTGCCATATAGTCCCATGTCATTGGAGAGAAGACGGACATCTCTGCAAAATGAGGCAACTCGCACCGAAACCCATCTAGATCGATGAAGAGCACTGCAGCTAAGAGGAAAAACATGTTTGTGACTTTTGGGGTGAACTGTCCCTTTAACATCAGGCTGAGTGGACGTGAGTGAGGGCGCTTCTGGAGAGCTATGGTGCTGAGTGTTTGTCTTAAGAAGGGAGGAGGTCCCAGCGGCACCGGAGCCTCACGCGGCTCTTTATTTTATTCGGTGACCCCGTGTCTCCTTCCGCCCGAGCGGTTTTTTGCCGATGAGTCCTGCAGCTTTTGGAGTAGAAAGTCCTCGATGTGGTAGACCGCTTGCAGGGTGTCATCGGCCGTTTTCTGTAGTTGGAGGGTTTTGGGGGGAGGGGGGTGGGGGGGTTGTAGTGGTGATTTGTACATGTTGGTTCTGTTGTTGTGTATAGGATGTGCTTACGCTCCGTCTACCGCGTCCACATGAGCCGCTGTACGGCTCAGGATGGCGGCGTTTGGAGGGGATGGGAATGCCTCACTCCATTTTTTTTTTTTTTTTAATATAAAAATATACCTCACCTGTGGGCTTGAAAAACAAACAAAAAAGGCGATTGGATTAACTTGTTTGTCTCACTGATGATGGCTATGATAGATGCAAGTACACTTAACAAGGGATAATAGATTGTTTTTTCAGTCTGTCGTGTCTGCTTCTCTCAGTTCTTTCTACTTTTGTCACTTCCTGTCTAATTTTTGCTTTTAACCGTGCAGGGGGGATGCGGGATGCTCATGTCCCACAATGCATCTCTCACCGTGGACTCATGGGAAATCTTTTCTTTCCACTCCACACCTTAAGACTTTCGCTCCTCATTTGTAATGCCACTGTATTTGTGTATTTTAAAAGTGTAAATAAATTAATAAGTACTTGTACATGTTGCTTCTTATTGGTCGAGCTGGCTGACGTGAAAAGCAGAGAAAATGATTTTTTTTTATATTGTGGATGGGATTGCATATTTTTTTTGGTTTGTGATGTGGGTGAACTGATCCTCTGGGGACCATGAATATCCATGGTCCTCAGTGTGTTGTGATTTACCGATATTGATGATAACCACGATATTAAAAAATGTAATATTGATACCATGTTAATGATGCACATGATGTTGCGTAATTCAGCGCCTCTTAAATAATTTCATATACAGTATAGTTTACCTCGCACTCGTATTTTGAGTTTAATTAATTTGCCCTTAAAAGAGACTTCTTTTTTGTTAGAATTGTGTAGTGAAAATCCAATGTAAAAGATCTAATTTAATATTTATTAATTTAAAAAAAATGACCCCAGAAAATCGTTTGTTTCTCTTTTTTCCACATTTGAGGTCTTTCCCAGTGCAGCATAAATATATAATGCCAAACCATTACAATAAAGCTTCCGGGTGTCCTGTTCTATATTAATATAGGTCCTCGCTGCAGTGACATGATCTGACCACTGGGTGGTGCTGTGGGGCGACCTGAACACCTGCCTTGCTTCACAGAAAGGACGGTTACACAACAGGTCACGACGTGAAGAGATGACGCAGTGAAAACTCACAAAGCAACAAGAGAAAGGATACAAAGCAACGTGGGGGAAAAAGTAGAGCTGACGTTTGGATTGTAGCGCTTTACGTCAAGAACATTTCTGGGGTGTATTTTTATTGCATATTTATGTATTTTATGTAATGAAATGTGAGCATCTGGAGTATTATTCCAGGGGGGGTGTGAGTCGAGGGCGTGCATGAGAGAATAAACACGCATGCTCCCTGTCCAGGGGTAAAGGAGGGGTGTTGACGTCAAACAGCAGTCTCTTCCAGCACAGTAGTTTTATTTATTCCCTGATTATTAACACTCGGTCAGTCAGAGCATTAAAGGAAAGAGCCACAGCACAGCAACACACCTCCAGGAGCAGCACCGCTTCTGATCAAAGCAAATACAGCTCAAATGCACTTTATACGGTGTGTAGATGATAACTTAAGGCTGTGGTGTGGAAGCCTGTAAGTCATTATAATGAGAAACCATCACAAAGTAATGAGTTAGCATCTCAAAATAATGACTTAATATCTAAAAATAATGAATTGGTATCTCAAAATAATTACTACGTATCTCAAAATAATTACTACGTATCTCAAAATAATGAATTGGTATCTCAAAATAATTAATTGTTCTCAGAATCTTGGCTTATCGTCTCAGAATAATGCCTTTGATGATACTAAATCATTTGTTTAGATACTAAGTCGTTCTTTGATAGCATACTAAGTCAGTATTAAGAAGTACAAGGTCGTTATTTTGAGATGCTAACTCATTGCTTTAAAATAGTCAATTGAATTACTTTTCTTTTTTCATCAAAGTGCAGAAATGGATATATATAATTATTTACCGCAGTTTTACATTTTGTGTTTCGAGTTTTCGTTTCATATTTTTGTTTTGTTTGATAATGATAAATAAAGGGTCAACCTGCCTTTTCACTCACACACTTATTCAAATTATACTAATCTATTGACCTTGACATCAATCTTGTTAGAAACCCTTCGCCCCAAGACATAAAAGAAGTGTGCCAACCGATCCCGGTCTCCCGTACTCCGTAAATAAAACAAAAGGCCAGAAATAGCAGCGAGGGCGGTGCTCTCATTGGTCACTGCTGCGTGAGGACGCTGAATCAGGAGGCGCTAGGACCCAGCAGCAGGAGCGCTGCTCCTCGCTGCCCTGCTGATGGTCTGCAGGCAGACGTGAGGAGAGAGGAGAGCGCAGCATCATCACCCGGTAAGAGACAGAGGCAGGAAGCGGGAGGAGGTAAGAACAGTTTGTCAATGCGTGCATTCTGACATCACGACCGCATGCCGCATTTGTATAACGGGTCCCGTAATATCCGTCACATCGCGTGATTTTTTTTTATTTATGTTTTTTTTTCGCACAGTGGTAGCCGGCTGTACAGGTCGTGACAATAGTTGTGACATACAGAGTGCAGAGGGCTCTCCGCGGTGCAGGGATGCAGGGATGCTGTGTGAAATGACGTTAGTTCAATATTTAAAAACCTTTTATTTTGAAATCACATATTCTCTAATTCTATGTGGCAACCTCCGGTTCTGCCGAACCTGCATTCTCTCTACTGACCAGCAGGGGGCGGCGACTCCGGTTGCAAAAATAAGTCCGATTGTATAGAAGTCTATGAGAAAATGACTCTACTTCTCTCTTGATTTATTACCTCAGTAAACATTGTAAACATGAGTTTATGGTCTCAATCTCTAGTTTCAAGTCTTCTTCAATACAGCATGATGTTCATTTAGTAAATTATGGTCCATTTAGAGTCAAATAGACCATAAAGCAGGGTATACTTTAGGGCGGGGCTACTGTGATTGACAGGTCGCTGCCGCTGCCATAGATGTATACAGCGTCTCTACGTCACTCCTCCGCATTCCAAATATGGTAACCTCCTTTCATTGTGGTCGATGAGGGGCCAAGAATGCTGCTCATAAAAGAGCTTTGCTTAATGACCAGCAGATATATAATGCTATACATATCAATGGGCCACAAGCCCCCCATCCTCTAAAGGTGCACTCAATACTGTCCCCATATTGCCGGCACACTGGTGATGTTTTAAAATGCAGGACTTTGGGTCTGCTTTTACAAAATCAGACAGTGTACCTGAGTAGTTTGCTAAACAGCATCCATCAGTTAGATTTTTGGTACTGGGTCTGATATCCAAGGAGACTCAGAGGACGATTTTTATGAAAGTAGATAATACAGTCCAAACAATATCCCCAACAATAAAGTCGTACGACTGTAATAATGCAGCATATTGCCCCCCGGGGGGGTGACTAGCCGGTGTCATGTCACATTCCCGTCAGCGAGGCCTGAAATGTTAATGTTACCCGGAGACACTGGATCGCCGGCTGTTTTGGCCTGAGCCCAGCCTGTGTTTTTGTGCACACAACTCGCTCCTTGGGCTCTTTGAGAGGTTGTAAATTCACCGTCTGTTTCCTTCACTGTCCAAACAGCAGCTGAGTGTCCGTGCTGCTTTATTTGTAGAAATCCAGAGAGAGAGAAGTGCCCCCCTGGGACTTGTTGATGTTAACAAATGTGCTACAAAAACATCCTGACCGTCAGCATTCATGATTTGGACTCATATACACATATTTACTGACATACATGTATTATACATGAACCTGCTTATTGAGGTTGTCTCGGCCGAGGTGCTGAGTTGTGGTTGTGGTGGTAAAAGCCTCGCCTGGCTCCGGAGACCCAGTGGGACTATGAATCACCCAGTGCTGGCCCATCACGAAGATTAATAGGGAGCAGTAATTCTCACTTGCTCTTCTGGTTACTGCTGGCTTGTAAATACTGGAGGCGATGAGGGAAAATGTTAGAATCAGTTCACGAGTATTAGGACAATGCTCATTTGATTTGTAAAGAAATAATGAGATTAAAGTGCTGACCGTCAGCTTTGCTTTAGGGTGTTTCCAGTTGCATCGCATGAACAGTGTAGTACTTGTAGCCCTTTTTATACATAGTCTGAGCTTAAAGTTACTATGAGGACCTTATAACTGGTTGTAAAACAGTCTAAGTTCAAACCGGATGCCTCTGTATGACCTACATAAGTAAACTAGACCATCAGCGAGAAGATTGTCTATTTCTATATATTTATTCTTAATGCTTATCGCACCAATGACAATCACAGGTGAGTATTTGAAGTACATGAAGTACTCGGTGGGTGAAGGCCTAAAGTCAGTCAAAAACATTCTACTGATTGCCGACTGCACTCGGCGGTTACCCCTAATAACACTTCCTCCCCAGGTAAACACTGTTCTGCTCTGTTGGCACCGTTGCCGTCGTTTGCACTGTTTTGTGCTGTTAGCACCGCTTCTAGCCGCTGGCTCAGCCGTCGCCATGTTGAGAGCTGTGTGGAGGCAATCCTTCAATCTTATCACTCAATACCTTTTAAGAGTTTCTAGCAATTCCAGTCAATGATACACAAAATGTTAATGGTAAATCGAAATGTTAAAAACATGGCTACTTTGGCTAAATATCTTCAGTCTGGGAGCCAGCTAATTGCCAATGGCCAGTATTCATAGTGCAGAATTGAATTAGATGCACTTAAAGGAGCTCTATACGGAATTCAAAGCAAATCGGGGGGATTGGGGGATTGCTTCCACACGGCTCTCAGCGCGGTGATGGCTGAGTCGGCGGCTAGAGGCTAACAGTGCAAACAACTGCAACAGTGCTAACAGTGTTTGCCTGGGGGGGAACCGGAGGGTGGGCGCTACACTTCCGCAACAACGCCGTCGGTAGGGACAAAGTTATTAGTGGTAACCGCCGTGTGGGTGCAGTGCGGAGCGGCGGCCATTAGCTAGCCGATGGCTATGGAAACAAAGCACAGGATTACAGCGCACATTATTCCACTACATCTGTACATAGCACTCTGAATGTTGTACAGACAACCTTTAAAGATCAACTCAATCCAACTGCTTGTCTTCATTTTCATTTGTTTCTTCTAGCTTCTCTGTCTGTTTCCATTAAAACACAGCCCTAGAGCACCATGGGAGGCGTGGCGCCGGACGTGGGTGCAGAGGGGGTGAAGGCCCCAGACGGCGGGTGGGGCTGGTCGGTGCTGTCCGGCTGTTTTGTCATCACAGGTTTCTCCTACGCTTTCCCCAAAGCGATCAGTGTGTTTTTCAAAGAGCTGATCAGGGAGTTTGGGGTGGGATACAGCGACACGGCCTGGATCTCCTCCATACTGCTGGCCATGCTCTACGGCACAGGTGAGCTGCCGCTTTGCTTTGCTTTGCTCTGACAGCAAATCAAAATACAGTTTCAGACAAAGCTGAGACTTTGTGAAATGTGAAATTTCTGTTGATATTAAAGGTATAGCAAGACATTTTTTCGACTGTCATTCCACTTGTGTATCAAGATTTTTATACTCCTATATACTGATTAATAGTATTTTATTATTTTTGTATATGATTAAACTAAATACTATTAGCTGTAAAAACCTTTCTTGTTTTCTCTTCCTTTTCCTTTTTTTACGAAGCCCAAATATTTTCAGCTTTATTGCCCCAAAATGTCAGAAACAAACTAGAAAACAAAATCTAAATACGTGTCCAGTAGCTCTGAAACTTAATGTGATTTTGTCCTTGCAGGGACTGTCCTCTCACTTGTATGTACTGTACATTACGTTTCCCCTTTTTCTGACTCTGTTCTCATAGAAATTGCACTTAAAGGAGACATATCATGCTCATTTCCAGGTTCATCCTTGTATTTGGGGTTTCTACTAGAACATGTTTACATGCTTTAATGTTCAAAAAGCTCTTTATTTAGGGGCCGTCCAGAGTTTTCAACATTGTCACGGGGGGGGGGGGGGAGCGCCGAGCACCTTGCTTGTGCATGGAGGAAAGCGAGGCAAGGACGATAACAACAACAACATTGGGGGGAAATTGCACCAGTGGCCGGTGTGCAGTGAGCTGTTCCCGACTCGCTATCAACTTCTGAAACATCAGAAACTGACTCAGCACAAACTAAAAAAAGGAAGACCTTCAAATCTGTGAACATCATCAACTATTAAAGGTTGTGACTTGAACTACCATGAACAATATTAAAACATCATAATTTGTTTATGGTTGGCGACATATATATTGAATACTTTTGTCCAGGTCTGTTGTAGAGTGTGGGTTGCACTTTTAAAGTGGTTTTAATAATAAATTGTTGGATACATATCTTCTATATACATATTATTGTGTTTGTGTCTATAGTTGGGACTCCTAAAATCTAGACCTCTGTCATGTAATGTGATAAAAATGTTGATATGTACTACTTTGGGGGGGGTCTGGAAAAGTAGTACTCTTTGTACTACTGTGAAAATGTTGATAACTTTGGATGACCCCTTATCACATATGGTCTACCTAAATTCACCGGTATTCATCCTCTGTCTGAAACGCTCCATTTTAGTGTCCGTCTCTTTAAATCTCTCTCCTGAAAAAAAGCTTTTTAAAAGGCACAGTTTCCGAATACGGGCTGTGTGCATTTCTTCGTGGATTGAGCGTCTTGATACACAGTATTCATACAGCACCTAGAACCTGCTTTATAATCAAAAGAGACATGGAAATCTCACTTTCTACAATATGGAACCTTTAGAGGAACAGTCAAATTTCTTTGGTAAATATGCATGTTTACCGTTTCTCCCAGAGTCAGACGAAAAGATCAATTTTCACAGCTTTTTAAAATCTCCAAATCTGTCTTATTTTCCTGCTGTATCACACACTTATAGAAGAACCAGACAACACAGACAGACACAGCTCGTCTGATTGCATTCCACTTTATCCAGGTCCTCTGTGCAGTGTCCTGGTCAACCGCTTCGGCTGTCGTCCAGTGATGATGGTGGGCGGCCTCTTTGCCTCGCTGGGAATGATCCTGGCCTCCTTTTCCACCAGCATCATCCACATCTACCTCTCTACTGGGGTCATCACAGGTCTGACTGTCTGCCGAAAGTTTGTATCGTAAACTCTGACTTCTCCTAACCAAGATGAATGAGCAAACCTACACCTATCTTAGGCTCGCACCAGTCCTTGCAAGCGTGTACAGTATTTTGGTATGTGACAAATATATGTGGAAACATTCTTTTAAAGCCTCTCAGAAGAATTTGAGGGTGTTGTATTCAACAATAGCAATCAAGGCATAGCACACTGCCGTATATAAATCCATTAGAAGCAGACCCTCTTGAACTTACAAATCCCAGTTTTGGCACCAAAACAATGGATCTGGGGGTGTTATGGTTGGGTGGGATGGTTAAATGTATGTTTGAATAAGGAAAGTCAAAGAATATAAGAAGCTTTCCTTCTTTTGCTGCAGGTTTGGGGTTAGCCCTGAACTTCCAACCATCTCTCATTATGCTCAACCGCTACTTCAGTGAGAAGCGTCCTCTGGCCAATGGGCTATCGGCGGCAGGAAGCCCTGTGGCCCTGTGCTGCCTCTCGCCACTGGGCCAGGTCCTCCAGTACCACTACGGATGGAGGGGGGGCTTCCTCATATTGGGTGGCATTCTACTCAACTGTTGCGTGTGTGGGGCCCTAATGAGGCCTCTGGTCGCCCCCAAGGCGCTCAAGTCCAAGGACCTGGAACAAGACAACGAGGAAGGAACAGAGAAGAAGAAGAAGAAGCCCAACGCCAAGCTGCTGGACTTCTCTGTGTTCAAAGACTCCGGATTTCTTATCTACGCTGTGGCTGCGTCCATCATGGTTCTGGGGTTGTTTGTGCCTCCGGTGTTCATCGTGAGCTATGCCAAGGAGCTGGGGAATGAGGACACCAAATCGGCTCTGCTACTCACCATCCTGGGCTTCATTGACATTTTTGCACGGCCCACGTGCGGCATAATTGCCGGACTGAAATGGGTACGGCCTCGTTGCGTCTACCTCCTCAGCTTCGCTATGCTCTTCAATGGAATCACTGACCTGGTCGGATCACAGGTGAGTGATCGCTTATGGATCTGGAAAGTCCACAAACGGGTTGCTCTTCCTTCACAATGCATTTCACATGTGTTACCAGGCCAAGGACTACGCATCGCTGGTGGTCTTCTGCATCTTCTTCGGCATCTCCTACGGCATGGTGGGTGCCCTGCAGTTTGAGGTTCTCATGACAATAGTTGGCACTGAGAAGTTCTCCAGTGCCATCGGCCTGGTCCTGCTCATGGAGGCCATTGCTGTGCTGGTGGGGCCGCCTGGTGCAGGTCAGTCAGCACAAAGACATAATTCATTTTAAAGGTTTTTGCTGATAGTAGGTTACACTCTTATTAGAGATAATGCTGCTAACTAGAACCATAAGAACCAAAGGTGGTTATATTTCCTGTAGTTAGGTTAACCCACAGACTGTATATAAAACCCTGTTGGTTTGTGCACTTCAGTTTTGAAGCCTCAAATTTGGCATTTTGACCCACGCCATCTTGTTTTTTGGAACCAGAAGTCAACATATTTAAGAGGGATGAGCTAGGTAACAGCTAACACTACCTAGTTAGCTTGGCTAACAAGGTGCATCTGTTAGTTACTTTAACTGTGATATAAATGGGTGCTAATTTTTTCTAGTGAAAAAAAGCTAAATGTGCATACTGGAAAAAGATGAGCAGCCGACTGTTTGGAGTGTCTTTTTGAACAACCGAACACTAAATTATGCTATGATAGCAACGCCATGGTAGCGACAATGTGGTAGCAACCATGTCACGCAAAGCGACCACGCCCTTAATTATGCATTACTTTAAGCCTTAGTATAACTTAAATGGTGAGTTATATAAAAATGCACACCATGTACATTTTGTCATGAGCGGGAAAATTAGCTATAGAGACTACAACTGTTTTTTGGCTGTAAATGTGTATTTCTGCTGTTAAATTGGGCATTTCAACATAGGGGTCTATGTGGATTGACCAGGCGGCAACCTCCGGTTCTGCCGAGTGAAACTCATGTGGAAATGTCTTAAAACTGCTATTCTCTCTACTGACCAGCAGGGGGCAAAAAGAAGTCAGATTTTATAGAATGACCCTACTTCTCATTTGACTTATTACCTCAGTAAACATTGTAAACTTGAGTTTATAGTCTCAATCTCTAGTTTCAAGTCTTCTTCAATACAGCGTAATGTTGATTTCGTAAATGATGGTCTCTGTTAGAGTAAAATCGACCTTAAAGCAGGGTATGCTTTAGGGTGGGGCTACATTTTGATTGACCGGTCTCTACCATTCCAATTATGGTAACTTTCGTTCATTGGTTGCGTAACAAACAACGTGGCGGCGGCCGTAATCCAAGATGGCGACGGCCGAACTCAAGGCTTTAAAACGGCAGTCCACAAACCAATGTGTGACGTCACAATTATACGTCCATGTCTTATATCTTATATCTATACATCTATGGGATTGATTCACTTTTGGAGTCAGCCTCATGTGGCCCTTTGAGGAACTGCAGTTTTTGGCACTTCCATGTTGGCTTCATTTTTCAGACCTGGAGGTTGCTGCTTTGTACATTAACCCCAAAGATCTTTCTGTATCTACAGTATTGGATTGTTCAAACATATCATACTCACACCAAACCAAAAATCCAGTCAACTAGCCATATGTTCCTCGTTCCTCTCCCCTGTTATTATTAGATACAGTTAGGGCATTTCTGCCATACTTGGACAGACTTGGTGTGACAAATCCACTGTAAGTACTGCGGGTTGTATGATGTTTGTACAGAAGGAGTATGTAAACTAGCATTATATCTGTATGTCTTTTTCTATTTCATCCTCTCATCTGTTTCCCTGTTTCTCCGCCAGGCCGCCTTCTTGATGCCACCAAGAACTACATGTGGGTCTTCCTGCTGGCAGGAAGCGAGGTGGTCCTCTCAGCCGTGGTTCTGGCCACTTGTAACTTCCTGTTCATCAGAAACAAGTCCTCAGCTTCGGCGGAAAAGCTTGAGTGCATCACAGTGACGGACGATGCCAAGACAGAGGAGATGGATGAGGAAGAGGAGAAGGGAGCAAGAGAGGGGCAAGAGAAGGAGACAAAGGAGGAGGTGATAAAGGAGGAGGAGGAGGAGGAGGAGGAGGAGGAGGAGGAGACAGACAAAGAGAGAGTAGAGGAGGTCAGGCCAAAGAGTATAACAGTGGACTCACAGGAAGTGGAAAGGTTCTTAAAAGAGCCACAACAAAATGGCGACATGGCCAGTAGTCCTGAAACATCCCTGTGATCAGAGACGAGATTATAGTCTATGTTCATGCCTTCTATTAAAAACAACAACAACAGGATGAAGTGAACTTTGAAGTGTTATAATGACACTATTGGATAGAAATTCCTCGAAATCAGTCTCTGGCGGGGGGCTGATTCGTGTTACTGCCATATGAAATACTAAATGTTACATCAGCAATATTTTATCACTAGATATTTCAGAGAATAACACAGTTTTAGCACTGCCTTGTTTATGTCAATAGTTTTATTTTGATGTAGCCACCAGCAAATAAAGTTAAGGGGTGATTTTGAGGATATTCTATGTTCGTGTCAGTAAATCCCATAACTACAGAGGTTTTACCTGTAGGTGGTGAAATAAATATGTTGAGCATTGTCCCTGCAAAATATAAAAACACATTAAAAATAAAACAACAATCAATTTATCCTACACTCTTAGAAATAAAGGTGCCAACTAGAACTATGTATCGTTCTTTGTTTTTTCCCGATTGGACAAAACAAAGAACAAACTTTTAGTTCTTTTGGTAGAACCATTTATAAATGTTCAATCTTAATCTCTTTCAAATGGTTCTACCTAGTTCCAAATGTAAAAGGTTATACCTAGAAACATCTGTGAAAGGAGCCACCCAAATCCTAAGAGGTTCTAGAGAGAATGTGTATCTGGTTTATTGGTTCCACCAAGAATCTTCTCTGGAAGTTCTGTCCAGGTGGTACTTCCAAAACCATTTTATATTCCATTGGATTGATCTAGGAATTGCCTAGGGTTCCTCATGAGACCTCTTAAAGTGTCAGGGCTGATGTTGTTGCAGCGCAAACCACAACAATCACGGTTCACAGTCACAGCTTTTGGGGGGGTGTTGGATGGGAGGATCTTTTAACAGAAACGCTTTCAACAGTCATTGAAGAACTCTTTCTTCCAAAAGGGGTTCTTTGGATGAAAAGGGTTCTTAATGAAACCCTTGGTCTCACAAAGAACTCTTGAAAAAACACCAAAAAGGGTTCTCCAGAATGGGCAGAACATCAGCCCTTCAGGAACAACTCTTTTGGAACTCTTGCGAAAGCGGTTCTCTTGACGTCAAATTAAAAAGTACAGTTTAAAAAGTTGCGCTAAACCGCTAGTGGCATAGCGACGACTAGCGGGCTAACCACTAACTCAGCCAGGAACATGCTAGCACTGGTCAGTCACAGTCACGTGTGAGCTAGTTTGCATTCTTGCTAACTATCGATTAGCAAACCATGCCTCAGTCTAACATGCAGTTAGTTTTGGCGTTTTCATTAGAATTGTTGACAATTTAACAAAACGATAGAACTATCATCCTAACCCTTTAAAATGAAAGACTGCTTTTATGCTTAGAATGTGTAATACAGAGTCAGAACAGCTTAGTTGTGTAAGTAGGAACAGCTTTCTATTTATGCTTAAAATGGTAAATGTTTGCGGTGAAAGGCTCCCCTCACTTCCTGGTATCATCAAAGTATATTCTACTGTGGTCTGTGCTTTCACAGTTAAGGTGGATTTGATGTTTTAAGTGAGAAGTGGTTTCTGTCGTATCGGTACTTAATGGTTGCTACATGCTTGTTGTTGGTCTCGTATAGTAGCTTTGTGAATCCTCCTCGGGTTCTCAGCAGGGCCCGAATATTCTCCACATCTTTGTTATGGTCTTCATCATCATGTCTCTCTTAGATGAGATGTGACATCTAAACTTAAGAGTTTGTGATACGGTAAGGGGGGAAAAAACGCATGCACGTGACTGTGGTTTGCCGATATCGAGCTTAGCAAGTTGACAATTTGTCCCCAAAAAGCTAACGTTGTGGCCAAAGAGTTTCACAGGAGAAAAGAGAGATAAGCTGTCGAGATTCAGGCCGACAGACCCTCTAGTGGGGCTCTAGTATCTAATGATATGCAGTGTTTGTGTGTGTTTCAGTGACGCGGGATATTGAAAGGAAAAATGTAGTTTATTTACAACTTGGCTTGTTTTTCGGTTCCATAGAAGAGGGCGCATTAACACATTTTAACAGGGTTTCCTCCAACACTGCCCTAACGTGTAGTGAAGTTAACATGAAAGTAGAAAAACATCGCTCTCTTGCTGTTATAGTACAGGCAGTCTGGTATCTATTTCATAGCACACTCGCTGTTCAACTCAACAGCTGTGTGAGTGATGCATCTATCAGTATCCATGGTGACGGATGATTTTTTTCCAGTGCAGACCAGCGCGTGGGACTTTGTGTGAAGTGTCACTCAGCTTAGAAAAAGGCCATAAAGTCTTCATTTTATCTTTCAATGGTGAGGCTGGTCGGCTGGACAAGTTACAAAAACAATGGTGTGTTTCTTTAACAATGCACCTGCAATATATGCTGGAAAAAAAAGATGTATTTTATTTTTTTAATGCTTCTATATGACTGGTCATTAAATTAAATATTGTATTTATTTTCAGATGTCATAGATTATTTTATTCTAATGTAAAACAGCTGAATATCATGCGCTCTCCTAGATTTATTTAGTTGTGTCTTATAAAAATGTGACTCACTGTAATATAAATGTGCAGTATATGTGCATCTACGTCTGACAGAAACCCTCACATCTGATCCTGGTACATATATACAGGGTATGTACAAATTCCTACTGAATGTCACTGATGTCAGTCCAAACAGACTAAATACTTTTTTGTGTAAACAAATACATATTCTGATAAACATCCAGGTTAACCCAATTGTGTAATTGTCCTGAGTGTAAAATAATGTTATAAGTCAAATCTCTTTCCTGTGTGTCTCTTCTGAGCACTATTAGCAAGCCCTTCATGACACGGGCTGGTCTTGTTCATTTGGCTATTAATAAATATGTGATACTTCGTCTGTGTTCTTGTTGAAATTTCAAATCCCAACGCAGTTGCTTATTCAGCAATGAAATAATGAATTAGTTTATTTGTATAGCAGTCAAGCGGGAGATGGTTGTGAATAAAGATGTTTGGAGTAACGCAAAAAATAAATTCTGATTTTAATATACTGTACAAAACATGAATACATTGTTACAGATTAGACTGGCCGCTCCACCTATACTGGTACACACGGAACAAGTTTTTCTACCTCTGATACTTAAAGCACATTTAGCTAATAATACAGCAATAATTAAGATTTGTCTTTTCCACCCACCGTTTCATCACCACGCCATACGGGGGCGACAACACAGCAAATTAGATGGATACCAACTACTATTTGTAAAAAGAAGAAGAACGCCCCAGGTAACGTTTCCCACCGGTCCTATTTCGCCGTTGCACACATTTGGAAAGTGCTGCGCAAGGAATACTCCACTAACCCCACAATATTACAGGTGAAACAACAACATATGAAATATATAACGCTATACGGAGACGTAACGTTACAGTGAGAACGTGACCGGAGCAGCGGGGGAAGCTGCCCGAGGAGCAGAACCGTGCTCCGTGTTCTAGTTCTGTACCGCGGTGGTGCATCATGTGCTACATGTCAACTGACTGCAGTTAGCTCTGCTAGCTAAAGAGCAGTACAGGCACAGCTTTTTATTATGTTGCTTCATTCAAGTGTACTTCTCCGGGGCCGTCCTTTTAAATAAACATGACAGTAAATATGGTAGAATTAGCCAGGAGGTTAGTTCTCGTCTGTAGTCCCTGGTCAGGTGTGAAGTTGGCAGCCTTAACATCGAGAAACACGGTTACAACAATATTCATGTTGTATCTAGTACGAATAACTATATGTTGTTAACTATGGAGGCCGGCGGTAAGTCAAAGGCAGAAACATTCAACAAAGTATTGAGCTGTCAACGTCGCTCATGCTAACGTCGGGAGACGAGTACTCATTAGTTAAGCTACAGTATTCTACGTGTGTCGCTAGCTAACGTTGCATTTAGGAACTCTGCTTTACGTCAGTACACGAACAAGTAACGTTAGCTGAACCGTGCTCGATGCAAGATTATAATTCAGTGGCAGTAACTTTAGACACCTGGGGGGGAAGTCCATGTGTTGGTTGAAACCTTTAAACTAACTTAAAAACCAAGAATTTTTTTTTTTTTAAAGGAATGCTAAGTAAGCTAACCACACCGTATCACAACATAGAGGGAATGAGTAGAGTAGATGTTGGAAAGAGACGTTCAAGTGCCAGAGAAAATCCACAGACCCAAACATGTCTGGGGTAGTAAAAGGTTGCACATTTAAAGGTGCAATCCCTTATTTCTATCATCAGCTTTTATGTTTTTGATTATGTTCACTTATTTTATTTATCTCCTTAGTCTGTCCATTATGTCTTTAATGATCTTTTTTCTCCCTCCTGGTCCGGCAAAGTCGATGGCCAAGCTTCAGGGCTTCGAGTTCTGGAGGAAGACCCTGAAGGAGGCCCGCTTTGTGGTGGCACCCATGGTGGACCAGAGCGAGCTGGCCTGGCGCCTGCTGAGCCGCCGGCACGGCGCCCAGCTCTGCTTCACCCCCATGCTGCACGCCCAGGTGTTCGTACGCGACGCCAACTACAGGAGGGAAAACCTCTACAATGAGGTGTGTGAGGAGGACAGACCTCTCATCACACAGGTGAGCGTCCACACGGACAAGGACAACATCGTTGTTTTTCTTACTTTAAAGGAGTGACTTTGGTATTTTTCAACTTGGGCCCTATTTTCCCAAGTAAATTGTCGAACATCTGCTGCTGCTAAACAGGCTTTAATGTAATCAATCGAGGCAACTCCTTACCGTCAATGTTCGTCCACTAAAAGTGTTAGTTTTTGCCACTGACAGACTGATATTGTTATTAAAAGTGTCTGACTACATTATGGAAAGAACCCTACAGGGAAATAAAATGTTTTTCTTTACGTTTTGCTTGTTCCGGCCTCTTTGTTCTGGTATCTTAACTAAGTCTCGCTCTGAGAAGTCTCGTTCTGAAATCTTGCGTCGCATCCTCATTGTGGAATAAATATCCAGCCATGACATTGAAAATCTTTTCGAAAACACGAAGCTACGCTTTCTGTGTCCCGACACAACAAACTCTGACGACACCGGCACGCCTCTCTCCAACTGTCACTTGCATTTCTACCCGGCGGCAACCTCTGGTTCTGTAAAGCGAGGCCTTAAACGTGCATTCTATGTAATGGCCAGCATGGGGCGACTCAAAACCGATCAGATTGTATGGAAGTCTATGAGAAAATGACATCACTAGACATGAGATTATGGTCTCAATCTCTAGTTTCACAGCTTCTTCAATACAGCATGATGTTCATTTAGTAAATGATGGTCCATTTAGAGACAAATGCACCATAAAGCAGGGTATGCTTTAGGGCGGGGCTACCTTCGGATTTATCGCTGTTACCCGTTAACATGGTTCCTCATGTAGTGCCAGTAAGTCTCGGTGTTGCTCTCCCTGTGTGTCAGTTCTGTGCCAACGATCCGGAGGTGTTCCTTCAGGCCGCTCTGCTGGCCCAGAACTACTGCGATGCCATCGACCTCAACCTGGGCTGTCCGCAGATGATCGCTAAGAGAGGTACGCACAGTTCACACCGAAATGAACCCCCCCGAATACTGACGTAGGCGACTGCTGGTGGTTGTGTCAGAGAAGACGCTGACCTGCATGCAGACCGAGCGAAACGAAAACTAAACCTGTCTTGACGCTTGTTTCTCAGGGCACTACGGAGTTTTCCTACAAGACGAGTGGGAGCTGTTAGAGAAAATGGGTAAGTGTGCCTTTAATTGATTGTAGGACTCTGGGATGAGCTGTGTCAGGATGTACCAGCGTAGTGCCGCTTGTCAGCTAACATCCCCCCCCCTCTTTATGTCACAGTCAGGTTGGCGCACGAAAAGCTCTCTGTGCCCATCACATGCAAGATCCGTGTGTTCAAGGAGCTGGAGAGGACGGTCCGCTATGCCCAGATGCTGGAGAAAGCTGGGTGTCAGGTGTGATCAATGCGCAAACAGTGATTGATGAACTGTCCTTTTACGGAGCTTATTCATATTTATCTGTAAAATCTGCCAGTTTCAGGAAGCATTAGAAAGGTGTCGAACTAGTCCTGAATTTTGTCTTTGTCAAATCTCTTCCCAGCTGCTGACGGTGCACGGCCGAACCAAAGACCAGAAAGGGACCGTGACGGGCATCGCTGACTGGGAGCACATCATGGCAGTACGGTGAGCTGCCATCGCCCTGTTTCACTCATCGGGAACAGAAACATTTGACCAGCCCTCGCGATAGCATCAAACTAATGATTTAGTCGGCTCACAGTGCTTAAAGGGACAGTTCGCCCCGAAATCAAAAACACATGTTTTTTCTCCTCTTGCCTGTAGCTCTGGTCATCAACCTAGATTGTGTGAGTTGCCGAGTGTTGGAGTTACGTATGGTTGAAATAAAATGGTTCCTCTGTGAAACTGCTCACAACAAGGTCTGGTGGATTATCTTGAGTAACAGAGTCGTGATTTCTGGAAAGAGACATCGCTGTTGAGTTTTTCAAATGTATTGTAAGCCGCGTGCCGCATAGTGCCGTTCTAATTGAGAGAAGGCAGTCGTCGTCCATAACCAGGCAACTCGCTCCAAAACAATCTAGATTCATAAGTAGCACTACAGGTAAGATGTTTGCCTCATCCTGGAAAAAACCTCTTCATGAACTGTTTGGTGTGTTTTTTTTGTTGTTTTTTTGGCTGCAGGAAGGCAGTAAATATTCCAGTGTTTGCAAACGGCAACATTCAGCACCTGAGCGACGTGGAGCGCTGCATTCAGGAGACGGGAGTGCAGGGAGTCATGAGTGCAGGTCTACAACGTCTCATTACACACTGTTTTAGTCCAGAGGTGTTAATAGATGATATATCTAATGTACATTCGTGCTCAGGATATGCACTGTTTTGAAACTTATGTACTATTATTTTCTTTAGAGGGGAACCTCCACAACCCGGCGCTGTTTGAAGGAAGCAGCCCCCCCGTGTGGGAGATGGCGGAGGAATATCTGGAGGTGGTGAAGCAGCACCCCCCCTGCACTCTGTCCTATGTACGAGCACACCTCTTCAAGCTGTGGCACCACACGTATGTATCTCTCTCTCTCTCTGTGTGTGTGTGTGTGTGTGTGTGTGTGTGTGTGTGTGTGTGTGTGTGTGTGTGTGTGTGTGTGTGTGTGTGTGTGTGTGTGTGTGTGTGTGTGTGTGTGTGTGTGTGTGTGTGTGTGTGTGTGTGTGCGCGTGCGTGCGTGCATATGCCTGTACCGTAACACCTTGAATACAAAACTATGTTCTCCATGCTATTAGTCCAAGATAGATAACATAGTACTCATCCTTATATTATACTAATAACACATTTAATTTAAACAGCACACGCAGTATTTCAAATACACGAAACAAAATCTCACGGTGCTTCGCATACAGGGTGAAAACAATTATAGTACAAGCTTAAAACTAAACAATTCACACAAACGAACCGTGCATTTAAAGTGGTTGAAATAGGATAAATAAGTGTATATACCAAATATTTCAAGACCCAAGTTTAAAGCTTATTCCACCAGCATGGCCTTAACGAGGAGAATCCCTGATTCTCCCATGCTTGTCAGCTTTGTCCGTGGCACAACGAGGGGGTTTGAAACATGAATTACCCACATTAAAGTCAGAATCCTTCGGTTTCAGCCCTGGTTGATTTGGCAACCCCTCCCCCCCTTCCCCTCGCGGTTACTGCGGCAACAGCAAGTGCGCTCCAGTACTACAGCAAACACTCCTTGAGCAGCTACAGCAGAAGAGCAACCGGTTCATCTGTTCACAGTGAAACATACACCGTGTCCCTGTGGCTGCCTCACCAGTTGAGTGCTTTGAACGGGAATTATCAGCAGTAGGAAATGTCCGGTTAGCATCAGGCGGAAACCTCACGGTTCTCCATTGGTGAAGCCATTGCAGAAGTGTCTTAAAACGTGTATTCTCTCTACTGACCAGCAGGGGGCGACTCCTCTGGTTGTATAGAAGTCTATGAGAAAATGACTCTACTTCTCTCTTGATTTATTACCTCAGTAAACATTGTAAACATGAGCTTGTGTTAACCTTATTTAAGGCATCTAAAGGAGGCAACCTTTGCAAATGCAAAAATGCGGACTCATTTTCCCTTTTTATGGACTCATTCCTGCAGCACTCTTTTAACTACTATGGGTGTTCACTGACCTTTGGCCATGTAGTGTATGGACTGTGTCCTGGGAACACATCTAACATTTCTGCTGAATTTTAATTGAGAGATTTTTGTGACTGTGTGTGTGTGTGTGTGTGTGTGTGTGTGCAGGCTACAGATCCACCAGGACCTGAGGGAGGAGCTGGCCAAGGTGAAGACCATCGAGGGTTTGGCCGGTGTCAGCAAACAGCTGAGGCTGCGCTGCCAGGTAACCTGACGCAGCAGAGTTAAAAACGATCCTCTGAGGAAGCGGCGACAGTGAACTCTGTCGTTCTGTAGCTAAATTCTCAGCAGCAGCGGAGGGAGAAAGAGGAGGAACAGGTAGACTTTGAGCTGCTCTGAATAATCCCTATTGCATATGGCCCGGCTGTCAGTGTGGCTGGCTTTTCGCTAGAATTAGCCATTTTCAATTATAGTGCTGCTTGCTGCTCTCATTGGAAATAGAGTTGGCAACACTGGGCTCGGTTTTACAATTGTATCATTTTTTTAATCTAGCGTACTCTTGCTAGCTTCTCCAGATTACCAACCCTAGCTTTCAGTTAGATTCATTATTTCCGTCGTCGTTGTTTGATTTGATGGCCTCTCTGTCTGCTTTTGGCCTTTTGTGTCCTCAAAAAAATTAATTGTCAACACCAAAGGCCAAGTGGCCTCGCCACTAAAATGAAGAAATACCAGGACGGCATAACGATGTTTTCATTAGTGTATAATCACTTGAAACTAGGAATCGTTGGGCCCTTCGTATCTACATGGGGAGCGGGTCCTCTTCAGAGTGCACCATGTTTCTACAGCAGCCCGTAGTACCACGAGTTCGGGCACAAGGCTAAACTTTTAGAGAGACGGAGAGAAAATGTTACTAATCGTTTAGCTTTTTTGTACCCATGAGCTAGCTAGCTGCGGTAAGCGGAAGGCTAATCTGTTAGCAACATTTTTCTGAAAACGCTTGACGTTGTTAGACTCTTCCTTTAGACACTTTTTCTGAAGAATATTCCGCTGTTGAATCCGGCTTTCACCATCTGAAGAGACGAGCATGCACCTGCAACGGCCAATAGGAACGCCTTCTCTCTGAAATGACCTGTGATTGGCCAAAGTCTCCCGTCAGGCGCTAGATTTTCTAAAGACTGAAAATGGATCCAAAACGGAGGAGCAGAAGTCTAGTCTTCCCTCAGACCACTTGAATTGCAAAATGATGAAAGGTTGTTATGGAATTCTTGCCCAAAGGTGCAAAAATCTAAAAACCGCCTACCCCAGCTTCTAAATGAGCAACAACGATCTAGCTTATCAGAGTGACATAGAGCCTTTTAATGAGTGTTACTGGGACAACCAGGCATGGATGTATTGCTGATGGACACAATATACATAGTTTCAGGGTGATGGAGAATTGTTGAACCAGTAGCTGTACCGTATGTGTGTCTGTGCAGGAGGAGATCGCCAGAGGAAAGGACGCGGAGGAGAAGGAGGGCGGCCTGCCGTTCCCCCACTGGATCTGTCAGCCGTATATCAGACCAGCGTGAGTCTCCGTCCTTTGTTGTTTTTGACTTTTGCTCTATATGATCTTTTCACTTTCATACAGTTATCATACAGACGTCGAGTGAGCTGCAGTCTCACTGCGGGCAGAAAAAAACAAAACGGTGAAGAAGAATCGTGAGCACCGGTCAAAAGTTCTCTAACCTTACTGGTCCATACAGGCCAAAGGAGCCAGTCGCCAACGGCAACAGCCGGGGCCCAGATGTGAAGAAGGCGGTGTGTCAGAAGAGGGCGCTGGAGGACTCGGACGCGACGGCCGACACGCTCTCCAAAAACAAGCAGAAGAAGAGATCCCGAAACCCCCACAAGAACTTCTGTCCCGAGCACAAGCGTGAGTCCGACCCGTCGCGTTCCCCTCAGACTGCCCAGTTCCTCTTTGAAACAAGTAGAATGCTTAAAAACGGTGTCCCTCTTCTCTCCCCCCCCCACAGCCAAGTACATCAAGTGTGAGCAGTGTGGGAACCCAAAGGTCAGTGTGCGCTCGTATCGAAGACGTTGTGATCTCTGCGGGACATTCTGTGCGCGTTGCCTTCGGAGGACATTTCCAGAGCGTTGGTTTGATCTCCAGCAGCTAATGCGGTTTATTTTGCTCCGCAGGGAAACAAATGTGTCTTCAACCTGTGTCGAGGCTGCTGTAAGAAGAAGGCCTTCAAGGAGGTGGCCGACTGCCCAAGTCAGTACATGCACAGATAACGCTGTCAGAAAATATTACATGAGTGCGAATCACAATTATATCTGATTAGTTTAGCTTGTTTCTCAAAGTCAAGGATGCGTCCTTTGTAGGTCGGGTCCTTCCATGACGTAGCGTCCTTGAAATTCAGCGGATGACGGATCCTTCCTTGACTTTGAGAAACATTTTGAACTGCTGATTGGTGACGCACATCGTCAAAATGAATGTTGAGATTTAAGGTCTAACGAAGGTCTCTCTCATACCTGTAGTTTGGTTTGTTTGGTCCAGACCGTTGATCGTATATAAAGATGGACGACGCGTCTCTACTTCCTCCCACTGTACAAATATGACGATGCTAACTAGTGAAAATGTTGCCACGCTAACTAGCGACGCGCTCGATGACCGTATAGTGTACAGAACAAACCAAAATCTAAAAGAAATGTATTTGATGTGTTGATTTGTCAACATGCTTATTTCTGCTGTAAAGTTGGGCATTGTAGCGTATGGGGGTCTACGGGGAACTGCACCTTTTGGCACTCGAACACTTGAACAGCCCCCATTTAAATCATTAGGACCTTAAAGTTGTTAAAAGCAGTAATAGACAAATCCAAAGAGTTATTTTCCTTCCTCCGTTAATATGAATGAGAACGAATGATTTCAACTGAATTTTATACCCTGAAGTCAACGTTCATAGGAATGAACAGGGCCCCGCCTCCAACGCTGTCTTCGGTTTTCTTTCTCTATTCATCGAGCTGTCATGTCGTCCATCTTTATTTACGGTCTGTGGTCCAGACCAGTGCAGAAACAAAAGATGTATTTAACTTTGTTCAATAGAAATAATCCAACCTTCGTTTGACAGGCCACGGGTTGAGGTTCAAAACCAGGGCAGAGAAACAGAAAGCTGAGGAGGACGGGAGGAAGGAGGACGAGAGGAAGGAGGACGGGAGGAAGGAGGACGGGAGGAAGGAGGACGAGAGGAAGGAGGACGAGAGGAAGGAGGACGGGAGGAAGGAGGACGGGAGGAAGGAGGACGAGAGGAAGGAGGACGTGTCGAAGGAGGACGTGTCGAAGGAGGACGGGAGGAAGGAGGACGGGAGGAAGGAGGGCTGTGCGACAGAGACGGAGAGAAGCAGCAGCTCTCCTCAGCCCCCCTCAGATCCAAGTACAGAGCTGCAGGTGCAGTCCGACACACAGCTCCCACTATGAGCGGGACTCAGGCCGTCTCTACATGCACAAACCACACTCCTGTTCATACAGCACTCGGCTGTCACATGTCAAAGAGTCCCAGCTGGGTGAGCCGAAGCCGTTTTCAGGTCATTTCTCTGACTACAAGTTAATTTGAAACATTTTGAACAGCTGCTAAGCAACCTCGGTATGGAAGAGACTCTGATGGACACTGATCAGCAGACCAAAACCATAAAGTAACAAAAACCTTTTTCTTATGTGATGTGGATTAGTTTGGGATTTCTTTCTCCTTTATTTCTGATGGGACAGTTTGGAAGACTTTCTCAACTCATTCTGGCATCTTTTATTTTTAAGACAAAGACTTTACGAGGCGTTCCATCATCATTTAGCCAAATTTGTTACTGAGGTGAAGTAAAGTTTGCCTGCAGTGCATTGACGTGTTTGTGCCTTTTTAGATGAGAAGTACCGCTGCCTATCCAGAGATGAACTTGAACAAGTGGAGAGATCAAGGTAGTGACTACACGGTCTATTTAAAGGTGCTACCTGTGTAATCGTGCATGCACTGTTTTTTTTTCTCCCCTGTATATCAAAGTGATTTCTGTAAGTGTTTAGCCTAGCTTAGCACAAATACTAGAAGCTAGCCTAGCTCTATCAAAAGAGATGTGTTGACTAGCTTACTTGCTAACAAGATATTTTCTTTGCTTTAATGGAGGATAGCTGTTCTATTGTGACTCTAGTCTTTGTGCTAAGCTAGCCTCTCATCTCACTTAAAGCACCCGGAAAACTAGAAGTGTTTCTCTGACTGTTCTTTTTGTTTTGAATATTTAATGTCACAAAGTTGGTGAGAAAATCATCTTTTAGGTATTATTAACTAAACTCTGACACTCAGCTGATCTGCTTCATCAGGACAAGCGCGGGTGTGATTTGATGTTGATAATCCTGATTGGTGCACGGATGTTGGTGACATCACGGTTTGTCAGTTTAGACCCGCCTTCGTTAAACCAGCGAAAGAGGCGCAGACGAAAACAGAAAAAACAGGAAGGAACTATTTTCAGAGCCTTTAAAACTGCAGTTGCTAACCTTTTAAAACCTTTTAAAATTAAAATCACTTTATTTCATATTTGCTCAAACTGTCACTATATCCTGACGGTATTGCAGGAGATAATGCTCCTAATGGTATTTGCAAAATTCCACCAGGCCGGAAGGAAAACAACCAATCGGAGGCGAGGAGTCTTCAGGGCAGCTGTCAATCACAGCTCGTGCAGCTCTTAGACACCAATCGAACTGTCAAAACTTGGCAGCGCTGATCAAACATGAATTTGAGTTTAGGATTTGTGAATGCTAGCGGCTAGCACTAGCTAAGTGCATGCGTGCGATTAGCATAGGCAATTCACAGGTTAATTGAAAAGGTAATAAATACTCCTCACAAATACCAAAGATACTCTATAACAAATCGGACTTCACGAGCAGTGATTGCTAGCTGCGTTAGCGGCTCCTCTGCTCTGATTGGCTGATTTTCTTCAGGCCCAGTGGAATCTTGCAAATGCCATTAGGAGAACTAAAAGGAGGCAGAGGAACCTATGTTTGATCACAGATCATCTGTCTCGTGAAGTGTGTTGGTTTGGGTTTAACTCTTGTCTAAAGTCGGGATGAAATGCAGTGAGAATTCACCCCACATGGGTTTCATCAAAAATTATTCTCAGTCGTCACACAAAAATTGATGCTTTAATGCTTTAATGCAAAGATGAAGAAACCAGAGTGCATGTCAACTGCAATAAAGGGACAATGGGGACTGAGAGTGCAACTCAGGGGAGAAGCGATAAAAGAGTAAAGCGGGTCTTCAGCTTCTTGGAAGTTTCCATCTCAGTCGGAGGCTTCCTCGCCGTTTTTGATGTAGTCTCTGATGTAGCTCACATACTTGGACACTTGGGTGTAGACGCCAGGGTGGCCTGGGAGACCACAATCGCCGTAACTCATGATGCCCACCTGCACGTAGCTGCCGGCTGCACGACACACCAGCGGGCCGCCGTAGTCCCCCTTTGGAAGCACAAAGAATAACATACACACTCATTGTGTAAGTGTTTCCACTTTGCATTGTTCTGTCCTTATTTGAACTTGTTGAGGTGACGCACAGCAGATACATGTGGGAGCCAGGGTGTGAAATGATGCCAACAGCACATTACACATACAGCACCTACATATCATTATGTATGCATTATTAGATTGTGATTACTGATTCATCAATGCATAAGTATCATTTTACTGGTGCTGGTTGTGGTGGAGCTTCTTTTAACTAGTAACTAATCGTGCAGTCTGCCCAACCTTTTAGGGCTCAAATCCCCTTCACACAGTTGAATATTTCAACTGACTTAAATAGTAGAACTCACTTTGCAGGCGTCCTTCCCTCCCGCCATGTCCCCTGCACACAGCATGTCAGCAGTCAGCTCAGGATTCTTGGCCTTGCAATCACTCTGAGGGATGATGGAAATCTTCAGCTGCTGAAGGGTTTCTGGACTCTCCAGTGGAACTGCATCGACACACACACACACACACACACACACACACACACACAGTGAGAATAAGAGGAGCAGGAGGCGATGGTTTATGATCGATTAGCGATCGAAGTAAGGCCGGCATTTACGGCTGGATGTATTCCTGTTGAAGGAATTGAATGAACCAAGTTCATCCTGTTGGTTAACTGAGCCTTGAGAAAAGAGAGCGTACCGTTTTGTGTTACGACACATTTAAAAAATCAAAAAAAAATCATATATTGTCTATTTATATAAATCATATATTAACAAGGCCCTGCACACCCGCACAGTGCTTTCATACATTTGATTATTAGGTTATTTATTAGGATGATCGTGTTGACTACTAAAATTGTGGCCAAACTTATAGGAGAGTGAGGGAGATAACTGTAATATTAATAATACAAATACTTTATTTAAATAATTATTATGGACTGAGGTCTGTGCCTCTAAAGCTCAATAACGCGTCAAGTGTTTTTTTTGCAGTAGCCTACTCCCATTTTGAGAAACTGGTACGCCAGAATTTAAAACAACTTTTTAGAGGAAGAATCATATCGGACACACATTATTATTCAAACAGAATATATATTTATGTCTTGTAGGGGATGAGAAGAGGATTTATTTGGACCAAAACAAAAGGTAAAAACTATCTGAGGACTTCAGGAAGTAGTCACGACCATCAAACCTTGCTGCTCTTGCGCATAATGCTGTGTGCAGTTGTTGATTACCGGAGGTGTCTCCTTGAAAGAACATTTAAATTAAAAAAAACATTTTTTTCTACTCATGAGCTCATTTCTAAATCCTGTTTAGAAGCCCATTTGTGTCACACACACGAAGACATCCATTCATTTACAATTCATTGGTGTGTTTGTATTCATTGGTCCTCATACAGTGTGTCCACCTTGTATGCTGCTTCATGTGCACAACTCACTGTCTCTCCCAGTGTCCCCCCAGCCGGTGATCCAACACTCGGACGATGAACCGAAGATGTCGTCGGTGCTGGGCAGACTCACTGTCTGGACCCGGGATGACAATTTCACCGGGTTCTTCAGCTTTACCAGAGCGAGGTCGTTCACGTAGCCACCGCTGCTCAGGGCCCGGTAGTTGGGGTGGGATATGAAAAACGACACGCCCATGTAACCGGCGGACGCCATTCGCAGTTCGTGTGAGCCCACCCAAATCATTGATCTACGCAGGTCAGGCGGAGGATTTCTGCCAACACAAACACACACATTTATGGATCCCCCCCCTCTTATTACCGGTAAAAACACAGTATTCTAACATGCCGGTCGGTTCGGGGACATGTAAACATTGCCTGGTTATTAACAGACTAGAGTGATGAGGTGTTGCGCTGTTATGTGGATGCTGCACTTCATTTCAGATCAAGGGTGGATCTACATATTCCCTACAAGATATCAACATGGTTACAAGCCCTTTTATTATATTGTTTATAATATTCTAACATTCAAAGATGTATTTATAGATTAGACTAGAGTACTTTTTATGAGTTTTGTTGTCATGAATTGTATTAAAATGTCCAAATTGAGAATGAGTAGATTTGAGTAAATGAATTCAAATGTAGTGGTCTTGATACACCGAGGTGCCTGTAACGTGCTCACTACTACAGAAGATGTTGAAGGATGCAGCATGAGTGTAATAATGTAATAAATGCTCATAATCTTGATCATAATCAGCACATCATTTAAAAAACACACGAGCACATAACGTGATATCAGTTTTGTGTGTAATATAATAAGTTAATACATTAAGAGAAAATTATTACATCATAAACTAAGCAAACACTTTTTTTTTAATAATGTAATAAATTCAGCTCATAATGTAATTATATATATATATATATATATAAAGTTCCTTCCTCCTGAAACCATAGAAACCCTTCTAGTTTTGTGGAAAAAAAGGTTTTAAAGCTAGAATGCTAACATTCTAACATAAAGACTAACGTTAACTGAGTTTGACTTTCCAGTACCGTTGGGTATTATTGTGTTCCTGGTTGTTTGGGTCGAGTTCTGGGTCGTAACGTTCTGCTGTAGTGCAGGTCAGTGGCCTCGCCTTCTGTGTGAAGCAGCTTTTTTTGGGTTAAGATGGATGAGGGCATGGATGTACATGCTACATGGGGAAACTATTGGGTAGCACTTTCTATGACGCCCGTGTCTATAATGCTTTATAAACATACTTGTAATGTGTTATAATCTACTTATAGCACTGTTATAAGCGCTCATAGATATTCATAATGCTTAATAACTATAATCATGACGCACTATAAAGCAACTTATATTGACTTATACGGTCAAGTAGTTTAATGTATTATAGTTCCCATTGTTATAATACATTATAATCTTCTTTTATAATGCATTATAATATGATTATATATTACTATTATTATATATTATTATAAGTGGTCATTGTTGTCTTTAAGTAAAGTCAAGTATGCAATGTTTTGTGTTGTTCTTGAATAGATTTAATGTTATTTTTCCACTTTACTAAAAGCAAACAGTGACCCTTATAATAATAGTAACTTATAATAACATATATATAATACTGCAACTATGGGAATTATAAACCAATATGATCCTTGCAAAAAAAAATGTTGTGTTTCTGGTTGTAAAATCTTGTCGAACACGTTACAAAATAAACATTGGCTGAAGAGTAAATATGCCTTTGGAAACCTGTATTTAATACAATGTTAGAAGGGTTACTACAAAAAAAGAAAAAAGGAAATGCCTTTTTTTAAATTGCAAAGTAACACACTATGCCTGAATGTATTACACTATTCAACAATTTCTTTACTTAGTTTAAAGTGTCAAAATGTTTTCATTATAACACAAAACTGTTATTACCTTATGCGCTCATGGTTTTCTTACATTATGAGCTTTTATTACATTTCAATAATTACATATGCACAGTTATTTCATTACGAATTGCTACAAAGCTCACGTGCAAAAACCGACACACACACACACACACACACACACACACACACACACACACACACTTACGTTTCCCAGCAGCTTGCAGCAGTCAGCACCCACTGACGGGCGACGATGGTGCCGCCGCAGCGCCACCTGTTGTTGACACTATCAGATATGTTCAGGTGGGCCATCCACGGCCAGGCGCTCTTCTGAGCATCCTGCCCCCCGATGATGGAGCTCCTCACCTCGGCCCCAAGCAAACCTAAAAAAAAAAGTAATAATGAAACCACGGAAACCACGAAACCATGTAAATCACGTAACGTGAGAGTTAACGTAAAGAACATGTGAGACACGGTCCAGTCAATTGGTTTCACACTATTCCACTGATCTACAGCCAAGACAGATGTGTATTTGAAAAATTCAAATATTATCTCTGGTTAAAGTGAGTTTTGGGAAATAGGCTTATTTGCTTTCTTGCTTAGAGTTAGTTGAGAAGATTGATATATCACTCTCATATCTGTACAGTAAATATAAATCTACAGTCAGCACCCAGTTAGCGTAGCTTAGCATGATGACTTAAAAACATAAAACAGCTAGCCTGGTTCGGTCGGAGGGTAACAAAATCCACCATCCCACTAATTATTATTATTATTGTTTAATCCCTCCAAAATAACGGAAAAGTAAAAGTGACCTCTTGTAGTTTTACAGGGTTGTGTAACAGACTTCTTCTTGGCACTGAGAAGTAATCGTGTTTCCTCCGTGAGATTGCCAGGCAACCTTGTTTTTACAATGTGTTGCTTTTTACGGATCCGTCAATATGGATTACACAAACGAGATCTAACGCATAATTAATGGGCAGGTTAAAACTATTAGCTTATGATTATGTCATATTCACAGCCAATGTTTTCAGAAAAAAAAAACAGGACAATGTTTTAGGAGATCTGCATTTTCAAATGTGAATTTGCAATAAAACTCCAAACGACAGATGCTCTCTGTGAGTTCATGTTTTAAATGGACAGAGCCAGGCTAACGCACAATTTATATGCCTCGTCTTACTCACCAACCTCCACTAACTGAGTGCAGATAAATCACCACAGAATGATATTCTCATGTTAGTCTTTCTCACCTCCAGTGTTGTGGATCAGTACCAGCACAGCCAGAAGTGCACCGAAGGCCATGGCTGCCGATGGAGTGAAGCGGTGTCTCTGCAGGCTGCAGCTTTATCAAATTCTTATCAGCACTATCAGCCAAACTTTTCATCTCAGACCACATGTGGAAAAGTACTTTTACTCAAGTACTGTGAAGTAAGATACCGATAGTTTGCTTGAGTATTTCCACTTAAGGCTCTGTATTTTTGCCCCACCTCATTTCAGAGAGACATATTACACTTTTAACTTAAAATGCATCTCAGAGATGTATACGTTGATAAGGTTGCATAAGCAGCGAACAGTTTGGATGCTTTTGATGCATTAATGCTTAGTTTAATGCAAAGTATATTAATGTAAAGTATGACGTATGAACATAGCCGAGTACTGTATGTATTGCCCATCTGTCCTGACCCTAATGATGATACAAGAATATCATTATCATTGTATTCATACTCATATTTTGTCTACCTGCTGCTCAGACTATTTTTCTTAAAGTCCTGTAGGTTGTTGCGTAACACTTTATTTGAACCCTCCCAATTGAACATTTATGAGCAGCGTACAAACACTCAATGTGCTAGAATGTAGTTGAAATATATAAATATAAATATGGGGACATTTGAAAGTTCTGATTAATTTTGTTAAATACATTTTTACTGTTAATTAAAAATATATATATCAACAATTACAACTCCTCATACAAAGCATGTGAAGCGTCCATGCGGGTCCATAAATAATGAAAACTTGATAATTCAGTATAATATCTGTATGATAACACTCATGAATAAATCCTTACCGTGTTATAACGCATTCATTAACTGTCAAATGATTCATTCACAAGCAGGTTTTAATATAAATTCAAGTCATAATTTCATCATTACATCTAATAAGTGCTGCCTTAAAAGCCACAAACAAAATACTGTAACGTGCTAATAAACGTGAAAGCAACCGGCTAAATGTGTATCCTAAATAGCATCACCGAGTGGGAACGTTTTAAGGGTGGGTTTTGTTTCACCGGGAACTTATTTTTATGAAACACCGCGTTTTGGTGAGACGTACGACGTTAAAGTTTAGTTAAAGATGTCAGCTACTTCTGTACAGTCTGGCTGGAGCGTAGAAAACACAGTGGCTAATCAACCACAGCTGGTTGACTCTACGATGTATTTTAAGTAGTTTTAGCTGTTAGCCCGGTACCAACGTTAGCCCGGTACCAACGTTATCCCGGTACCAACGTTAGCCCGGTACCAACGTTATCCCGGTACCACCGTTATCCCGGTACCAACGTTATCCCGGTGACGGTGACGTAGCTCGGTTCGTTGTCTCGTGCGCTGTTGTGTAAACATGGAGCAGACGGACAGCGTCAACGCAGATCCCGTTCACCGCCCTGACACTAACGGTGGGTCAGCAGTTCGTTTCTCTCGACTGATAAATATCGAAGTACATTGTACTTGTTGTAAGAGTCGCTAAAGGTGTTTATCTGTTGGTTGTAGGTTCTTGCACACAATGGCGCAACCGGAGTGGATTTTGGTGAGTGTCCCGTTTGTTTTAAATAAGCTTAAACTGTTCGTTTTTTTTTAAAGAACCACGGTGGAAAAAACACCGACGTTTATTGAGACGAACACTATTAAACTGATGCCGCCATTTATTTATTTTTTACAGATAACGTTATGCTGAATGTGTTGCGTTGTACACGGTGACATATGTTAACGAGGATTAACTAGATCTAACGAGTTAGCTAAACGTTAAAGTACCAATGAAGCCCACGGCTTCCTGTTAGCGTTAGTAACGTTACATTCACACGTTCAAGCAAAAGGAAGCTTTCTATTTGATGTGAAGAAATGAAAGGCTCCTGATAACTTAAATACATAATAGAGTTATTGTTCCCCAAACTGTTTCAGATCATTGTTGACTTGCTTGTCATGGTAAATAAATATACGACAACAAGAGGAGGAAAGAAATGCTGTTTTGTTTATTATTTACAAATACTTTTTGCAATCTGGTGAAAGTCTAGTTAGTATGTAGCAAAAGGTACCAATTCACATTACGCTTAAGTAATAAGTGCACCTTTCTAAATCAATATTAGAGCAGGGTATCATATTCAGCAATGAGTCAGCAAAACAGTCCATTATCAAATGTTGACATTGAATTCTAAGCCTTGCGTGTGTGTGTATATTTGTAATTTATTCGTCAAATCTGAATTACTTTTCTATGTAGGAAAACATCTTGTAAAGACAACATTAATCACTGATGCATGAAGAGGTTTGCCGTGTACTATTGACTTCTTTCTCACAGCGAAAAGTAATCTGCTGCTGACCCTGAATTACCTCACCTGCTCTTCTGATTACCCCCCCCCCAGGCTCCTTGGATTGTGCAACAACTTTGCGTATGTGGTCATGCTGAGCGCCGCCCACGACATCCTCCAAAAACAAGAGTCCAAAAACGGCCCGTTACCTGTAAGAAGGCACATTTGTATTTATATTTTGTCTCTTGCAGCGAGACCCTTGTATGGCTTGAAGCTATAATATAGTTGTACAAGGTGACATATGTTACGCGAGAAGAAAGTTATTCACTTTTTTCACTTTTTTTTTCTTTCCCTATATGTATATATAGACTTCAGCCACATCAACCGTGGAATTCCAAGGTGGAAACAGTAGCAACAGTAGCCGCTATGACTGCAATCCTGTCTCCACTGCGGTAAATGGATACTCACTACACAACGGGGAATAGCCTTCACCAGTCTGTATGTTGACAGGGAAATATTAGCTTCTCACAAAAGAGTTGTTGGCTGTATTTTGGCAACATTTCCTCAGCCGTCATTTAGTGGAGAGACTGTCCTTTAGCTAAACCCCGGAACTACTTTCTCTCACTTTAAAGCAACGCTATTTAGTCGTGTTGTTCAGGTCCACTTTAGTGCAAAGTGTTTGAATTCTACATATTGTGTTATAATATGCTGCTGGTTGAAACCCGGATCTTGCACTTGAATGGTGATGTATAAATTCAAATGTTTATAACTTTATACTGTATTTTGCCTCCATAACAGTCCCTCTGCAACAAACTCTGGGGATTAGTTCCTCTTTAAATACGTTCTTTTCTGAAGCGAGCAAAAGCTAAGAGTAAACCGGTACTGAAACTAATATGACAAACTAGAAATGAAAGTACGGGAGTGGAAAGTCTCTTCAGCTGCCAGTACGGCAGAATGCCACGGTGTTACGAGGCTAAACGACACGGTGAGGCGTGAACACAGAAAATAAGGGATTTGTACTACAACATAAATGTTATTTTCCCCTCAGCATTTCTTAATTTGTGTTTGACATATAAACACTGATGCTTTCAAAGAGGACCTTTGGTCTGAGTGACGGCTCCGATGCTTCTCTCCTCAGGCTGTGCTGTTAGCTGACATCCTCCCAACGCTCGTCATCAAGTTGTCTGCTCCCTTTGTGATCCACAAACTGCCTTATGGGTAAGGAAATAGTTCTCACAACAGTCGTCCCATCATTTAGTGTTACACAGAAACATTTAGTTTTAATGTGGTTTACACAGTTTGGGGGCATAACAATTGTGTTTTTAATGTGAAATGCGCCAGGATCAAAGTGCATACAGTAATCATCAGTAGAATAAAAACACATGTTCTAAATCCGGGACACTTCAACAACAGCACTGAGCATACGGTCCAACTTTCAAAGATTCAAAGACATTGTTTCCTGCTTTTTGATGACTTTAAAGGGGACGACATGTAGTAGACAAATTAGAGTGAAGGGATTTTGGATATCTCTTTGTATCGCTGCATAAATGACAGAATACTGTCAGCAGTAATGAATAAAAAAAAAGCACGTCTTTAGGAATAGAATATTGTATAAATGAGGTTATGAATGATAAATGAACATATAGAGAGGAATGAAACTGTAAAGGTTGGTGTCTGTCAGAGAAGAGAGTCTGAGAACAAACGTCCTTTAAAGAGACGTTTAGTTAAATGACGGACATGTTGAACACACTGCAGGTGAAATGAGTAGAAAACACAACGAATAGATATCACCATGAAACCAGTGCATTACTTACGTTAAGACAATTATTTATTGTATTACAAGTCTTCTGACATGTCACGTTTGAATATGCAAATGGATCATTATCTAATGGTAACTTCTGGTGAATTTAAGAGAAATCTACATCTTTCATCTTTATAAATATATATATATATATATATATGTACCCTTGTATACAGGGCCGTCTCTAAGTCATTGCAGAGTAGCGGCCCTGTTATGTTTGTGTACTACACGAGTATTGTACTGCGTTGTGAATGTACTTCTTTAAATTCCTGTTTCTCCAGTTTCCGAGTGTTGTTCTGCGCCATCATGGCAGCAACCAGTTTCCTCCTCGTGTCCTTCTCCTCAGCCGTGTGGATGAGCATTCTAGGTAAACGCTTCTTTCTCCACAGAGCTCTTATTATGTTTATCTCTTCTTGGTGGTGGACCTGTGAAGCATTCTGATGACGGATGAGATGCATCTTAATATTTGCTCACTTTCATTTCCTGTCCTCTTATCTGAACGGTTGCAGCTGCGGTTTATTCCGCAGAGTTATGATACCACGTTCGTCTTATCGTGACCTGCTGCTAGAAGATTGTTATCCCCACGCGAGGACTGATCAGTGAGCTGATGTTTGAGGTCAGGTTCATGTATTTACATACTCTTAGTCTGCAGCAAACGAATCTAAAGCTGGTAAATGACTGGTATAAATGACCTTTCAGGCACCGCTAATGTGTATACATATATATATAAATATATATACTACTATAGTTTGCGAGACACGTGATGTTTTTCGTGATCTGCTTGAATCACAAACACGCATTCGATACATGAAGAGGAGCGAAGCTGCCTCGAGTTGATCCTGGTCTCCTGTCGAGGACCACGATGCAAAGTAGCAACACGGACCAACCGCTGCTGTGATCTCACGTCCACGCGGAATCTCTGTTTTTGTTTAAAAAGGACTACAGGAGGCCCCCAAGGGCCCCTATTTACGACCCCTGTTGCTCCGACTCTCCGTGCACCATGTGCGCAAAAATGGCGCAGATTGAGGAAGTGTCCGAAATCTCAATTTGCGATCGAGCAAACTATTCCACTAACTACATAACAGGTAGAAGTGAATGAGTGATTTGTAAACAGCTGAGTCAGCTGAGCAAAAGTGAAGTGTGTGAGCGTTACCACCTTCCGTGGACCGTTTTCTTTTTGTGGAATTAGTGGAACTAATAATATGAAGGTCCCCGTCAGCCATGAAAGTGAGCCACAGGTCTAAATGTGCTTCTTCTTCTCTTGTCGGACGAAGCGATGAGCCTTCTGTGGTCATTCACCAGCGTCTGTCCCCCCCGCTGTGTTTCCTAGGCGTGATCTTCGCCAGTATCGGCGCTGGACTGGGAGAACTGTCCTTCCTCTCTCTCACCGTCTACTTCAGCAGGTAAACACTTCATCCTTCTCCCGTCTACAGAAGTACAGAAGAGGTTTATCAGTCTGCTGATGGAACTGTAGCACTTTATACAGGACTGCATTCTATTATGACGATAATAATTATGAGCTGTTTAATAACTGAGAACATGTTAAACACAGGAAGTATGTTTTTAAACACGTTATTTAATTGACAGCAAATGTCAAATGTAATTCCTATGATTTGTACTTATAGGCTTTTGAAACAGTCTCTCCACTGAATCGTCCTTCCTTTTGTAACGTATCGGCCTTATTAAATACACTTCCTAACTATCTCTTCCCCCCTCCCTCCCCTGCTTCAGGGACATGCTGGGATGTTGGGGCTCGGGCACCGGCGGCGCCGGAGTGGCCGGAGCCCTCCTCTACTCGGTCCTCACCCAAGCCGGCCTGTCGCCCCAGGTCACGCTTCTCCTCATGCTGGTGGTGCCGGTCGCTATGTTGCTCAGGTGAGTGTGTGGAGGCGCAAAGATGAGAGAGCTGATGAGCATCGACGATGTGAGACGACCAAATGTGGTCCCATTTCATCTCAGTCTAAGTTCTGACTGTGTGTACAGACGCAGTACAGACGGACAGACTCTTGTGCTCATGCATGGCACACATTTCACTCTATGGACAGTTACAACAGCTGCTGCACTTTTGCACGTTTTGGTTTATGCTTTTGAATCACAGTGGCTGTAATTAGGATTTTTTTACTTTGTAGACTATCATTTGGGCCGATCAATTCAATCCTGCCTTCAGTCCTAGCTTTTTTAAACCCGGCTGTTATTTTTGTATTCATGTTATTTTGTGCTTCTCCCAACACCACCACCAGCTATTTCCTCCTGCTGGTTCTCCCGCCTTCATTGCCTCAGTGGAGGGTCAGGGAGACGGAGTACACGGCTGTGGGCTCAGAGGACAGACGGGCGCTGATGGATGGGTCGGAGGAAGAGGAGCAGGACAAGTCAACACCAGGTACATCGAGGCCAACGATCGAAAACACAGTGAACGAATCCAGAGAGAATAAAAAAAGAGTGAGAAACACATCGACGTATGTCGTTGTGTTGCGTTAGCTGCAGTTGAGCAACACGTTGGAAGGCCGAGTGGCAGCGCAGTGCTGCAATCTAATCAGATCGCAATGAAGGCATGTGCTCTTCAAACCTTAAACGAGTCGTTCTATTAGACACGTTCTTTAATCATCAGTGAAAACGTGGTAAGATGTGAGGTCTGATACGTCAAAGGCCCCGATAGTTTCATCTGGGTTTGTTTCCACACACTGTGGGTTTGTGTGGAGGAACAGATGTTATCCGCTCTGTGCAGCGGTGAAAACTGAACTCCAAAAACACTTTAAACTCAGTGTGTAATTAATACAGATAGCTCTGATACTGCTCGGTCAGCAGTCCCCCGTCCCCCCCCCCCTGCTTCCATTCTATGTGCTTAGCGTGGCTACTTAGTCTGACGGCGGCAAGCACCTTCTTTGGACTATTCCTCTAAACCTTTAAACACCGTTAAAGTTATGCCAATAAACAATAAACAGATAGAGTATCTGAACATTAAAAACATTAATAACAGCTCAGTGTGTCTGCTCTTCACGCCGCAATGTCAACATTATGATTTTATCTTTAATATGTTTCAATCCAAATCAGTCCATAACCTGTACCCAATAGATCAGAGCTGTATTCATAACGTTGACATTCATATTATTATTAATAATAACTTACAGAAACTCTCCTCCCTCCCTCTCTCTCTCTCTCAGTCCAACATGTCAACATTTATTACAAAACGATGAATGTATTCATTCCCAAAATTCACATTTATTGATCTCACAGGAATACTCTGCTTCAATCCATATTTGCATATCCACAGCAGCAAGACACACGCATGTGTTAGCGGGGCGGTCTACAGCACCGTGAATTACATTTAGCACAAGAACACAGACGCGTGTGGTGTCAGAACATAAAATCTGACGACACACAACTCAATCAAAGCTCATATTCACGGACTACTTCGTTGCCTTTAGACCAGCCCTGTAAAAAGTCCAGTTTTGAATTCATTACAAAGACACAAAGGCTGAATATCCTGTAAACTATTTGATTCGGCCGCAAAATATTTACTCAAAAGAAGGTTTTTAACACCACCTGTTTCTAAAGCGTCTACAAACTAATTGTCCTTTGTAGAACCCGTAGACGTGTAGATGGTGCTTTTATCAGTCGCGTGGTCGTGCGCCAAGTCACAAACAATTCAGAGGTGCACGACCGAGCGCAGAGACCACGTGCGGACACGCGAGCGCCTCTCTGGTTCAAATCGCCTCAATGTGGTTACAGGAGAAGACGACCGTCGATCATCCTCAATATATGACCTGAGCGACGACATGGAGAAGCTGTGGTGATGCGAGTGTTGACGTGATTGTATTGTACCGCTTACCTGTTCTCCTCCCCTTCAATGCAGCAGAGGACAGGACCGCCGGACCGCTCGCCTTCACAGAGAAACTTCACGTCATCAAAGTGAGTTTAAAAACGATTCTCTACTCGTCTCAGTATTCGCCTGGTTGAACTTTTACTTCACTTGATTCCTGTGAGCAGGGCCTGCTGAGGTTCGTGCTCCCCCTGGGACTGGTCTACTTCGCTGAGTACTTCATCAACCAGGGCCTGGTGAGTCCTCCGGTACCCCCCCCCCCCATTCATCTCACTGCATGTTGTTAGATGTTGTGATAATATTGAGCCCAGAACAATGTCGACGTTTCCTCTCCCAGATGGAGCTCCTGTATTTCCCCAACTTCTTCCTGTCCCATGCGGAGCAGTATCGCTGGTCAGTTCTCCTCACTGGAATATTACTCTGAAGGAACGACTTTATGTCAGTGGTCTCAGGACTGACTCGTTGACCGTGTGTGCGCTCAGGTACCAGACGCTGTACCAAGTCGGTGTGTTGGTGTCTCGGTCGTCGCTGTGCTGCGTGAAGATCAGGAATCTGTGGGCTCTGGCTGTGCTTCAGGTGAGCGATAAAGTACAAAGAGATGTTTTGATGAAACACAAGACCCGCCTGGGTTACATATCAAAACCTTTTCACTGTCATACGGCTCACCCGCCTCGGCGTTTCTTCCTGTCTTGTCGCACTACAACCTGGAATGAACATTTTAAAATGTGGGTTTAATGTAACAGGCCTGCACAGAATAGTCAAAATAGGTGAAGTAAAATGAAAAAAGCTTTCTATATAATATATGTATTCACCTCCTTTTGTTATGAAGCCCCTAAATACCATCTGGTGCTACCGATTACCTTCAGAAGTCACATAAGAAGTTAAGTCCACCTGTGTGTGCACTCGTAGTGTCACATGAGCGAAAATGACATATTGTGCATTTAACTGCATCCGATTGTTCTTTTAGTGCAAATATTCCGTCCAGTTTGTTCAATGGTGACACAACAGAGAGTTCCACATCACCTGCCGCCATCTTGTTTTTCTAAAAAATGCCTCAATGGCGCTCCTCATCCTCTCAAACACGCCCCGTATTAGATCAACAGTGAGTGGAAAATAGCCAAATCGCCATCACAAACATTAGCTTACATTAGCATGGTTATTTCAGATCGCTCGCCATGAGGTGCAACATCACTTCTAAAGGTTCAACTTGTGACCGGCTGACCCACGTTTTGTATCAAAGCATCGATCACCAGGCTCTCCGTTCTCCCCCGCCCCCCCCCGCAGGTGGTGAACGCGGTGCTGCTCCTGTTCGCAGTGCGTTTCCAGTTCCTGCCCAGCGTCTGGCTGGTGTTCGTTATCGTCCTCTACGAGGGCCTGATGGGCGGAGCTGCGTATGTCAACACCTTCTACTTCATCAGCAAGGAGGTCAGGTCCACCTTCTGTCTGCAGGGTATCCGTGTGTCGATGAAAGCAGCTGTTAATGCTAACTTAACACTTCCAGGCGTAACTTGCCTCTTTTTTCCCCCCCAACTGCTTCTACATAACTTGTATCCTTTCAAGTTAGTGTTAATGAAGGTTTCATGCTGAGAGAAACATCTGCAGGATGTGTTGAATCACTGATGTGAGCTTCACGGCATTCAAAAGATACGGCACAGTGCTGAGAAATTAGCAGCAGATCGGACTTTTGCAATGCCTTTTTCACTGGCAAAACAAAAAGTTGAGAGGAAAACTTCAGCTAGTTTGAATACTCTGCCGCCAGATGTTTAAGGAAAGGAAAAGAGAGAGCACATTACTACTGCTCTGGCTCCCCTTTTCTTTCAGGGCCTTCTTACTCACACATGAAGCTCTTAATGATTCAGCACCTTCTTACATTCTGGACGTTTTTAACTCCTTATCAGCCAACAAGAGCCCTCTGATGCTGTTATTGTATCTGCTCCTAAAGTAGCACACAAAACGAGTGGGCGAACTGCTTTCAGCTGCGACGCTCCGTGACTCTGGAACACCCGGTCCAGCGCCGTTAGATACGAGAGCTCTGTTGACATTTCTAAAAAAAAATCAACTCAGGACCTACTTATGTCTGCAGGCGTCTAGTTTATGTTTTTGTCTTTTTCTACTTCCATAAATCTGTTTACACAGTCACATTGTGGGGGTTCACCTTCCTTTTGGTGCAAGTCCTCATAATGTAAGACTTGGTTTAAAGTAAGGTTTGGGTTTAGGGTTAGGTTAAAGTTAGGTTGGTTCGGGTTGGACCTATGATTAGGGTAAGTCTCTGGGGAATTATTGTAAGTCAACAGACCCTTTTTGATCACAGGAACTGTCCCCAGGGACCAGGAACCTTTAAGGAACCCACTGTCCAGAGTCAAAAGTAGGTTCCGGGGACATTTTAACCCCCAAAAAGTCCCTGGTTGAGTTTCAGGGTGGGGTTTGCAGGGATGACCACCGCTGATTGGTCACACACACACACACACACACACACAGCACCGCTGCTTCAACTCGTGTACCACTTCATTCATGAAACAAGGAAGTGCAGAGCATTTCTCTTAATTTGATAACATTAAAAGGAAAGTTAGGCTTTGCTGTCGGCTTCTTGACTCTTTAAGACGACAGGAGGAGAGAGAGAGAGAGCGGCGGTGTCGTATCTTTTATCCTCAACAGATGATTCACTGTGGAGACAGACACTCTCCGGTTCATCCGGTTCAAGGTCTCGGTGTGTGTGTCCGTCCTGACGTCGGTCTTTTGTCCCCCACAGACCGGAGACAGACACAGGGAGTTCGCCATGGCCGCCGCCAGCGTAGGAGACAGTCTGGGCATAGCTTTGGCCGGAATCACCGCGTTCCCCGTCCACAGATACTTCTGCTCCCTCTGACCTCGGCCCACACACACCGACCAGCAGGGTGAACAAGCCAGGACGTGGGCGTGTTCCATTTACAAAGAGAGACTTTACTCCGACATGAAAATAGGACGAGTCGTTTTCAACAGGAAGGCACGGTGTTTGGAGTTTGCTCGTTTGCACAAACTGCACTAAGAGACCACAACACTGATCGCGCAGAAAGGCTCCAAAGCTTGTTTTGTGGACCTACAATAATCGGTCAACGTCCACAAGAGGAAGAAGTGCGGTACGATTATAACGCCGCAGAGCAACCGAGCGTTTATTTAATCACCCCAATATCTGCAACATTTAGTTATTTTTCTCTTTAGGGTTTCTGAGTGACGGGATAGAGTAGAGCATCTGTTTTTAAATACCACCCAACGCTTGAAGACAATACTTCAACATATTCCTGTCAGATAACAGTCATTTTACTTCTTATTATTCATCATGATGTTTACCTCTCACTGCCTTTACGCAATATGTGTGACGATGATGAGACGTTTCATATTTAATCTCCGTTACGCCGTTATGATATTTTGATGTTTGAACACCACCAAAGAGTGCTGACTGTTGACAGCCCCATGACATTCATTTTGTGGCGTCATGGTAACAGAGTTTCCTCTCTGAACGAGGAGATCCAGAGGTTAGAAGATGAAATGGTTTCATAGTGCCTTGTGTATTCTTCAATCGGGTTATTGCTGACTGACGTGTGTTTGTTATGTTGTTAACGGGTCCTTTGCCTTTTCACTATAACGGTGTACCGGAGATAACAAAGATCTTCTGTGTGGATTAGCATTTCATATTTGATTTATTACCTGTAACACTATAATCATTAGCATTAACATCGTTGTAGAAGGTGTCGACTGTATTTCCCTTTGATGTCTAATAATGAAAGGATCCACGGGGGGGGGGGGGGGGCTTCCACCTTCATACTCATGTTTTTGGCAGCTGTCGGACCTAAAAGTAGAAGTCTAATGAGATTTCTTAGCGACACTTCCTGCATCATGATTTAGAAGTAAAACACGCGGTAAACTATGAACACAGGTTCTGGTTACATCAGATAGCAACTCTAGACCAAAGGAGTTGCACATCTGGCCACATGTAACTCATTATTATTACATTATATGATAATAGTACATTTGAGATGAATGATTTGATAGTTTCTGGATGAGAGGGTCATATTTTCCCCAAACTCTTTTCCAATAAATCTACTGATGCCGGTCCTTTAAGTCAACATTCCAGACCTTGATCACACCCACTGGCGGACATGTAAGGCCTTCTTGTACATATTAAGCCCTCACATTTAGGTTTATATAACTGGAGTCGATGTATGGGAAGAGATTTTAAATTTTTTTTCCCCATGTAACTCCATGAGCTTGTTAACATCCCAAGAACATGTTTTGTTCCAAAAATCTCAATATTCCCATCTTCTGAAAATAAACTTGGTTTAAAATAAAGTTAGTATTATTATAATGATGTACTTTGTCCATATACACACAGCCTGTTTTCTCTTAAGCGTGCACATTCCTACTGTAGTTGTACCTTCATGCTGTATTACGCTGCTACTGTTGAACTTACTGATTGGGTTTTTAAGCCTGTGCTTTTTTTTTTTTTTTCAATTTTAAAAATATTTTAAGTGTGAATCAAAGGCTTACAAATTGGACAGAAAATGGTTAATTATCATGTAAAATACAAAATGTAAATAAATTTGCAAGTGCAATTCCAGAATGTGTTTTCCTCATTATTCAGTTAGCCAGTAGGAGACGGTGATTGTTGCTGCTGGTCATTTGAAATGACACAACATGATGATGATAAAGTTGGACCATCTGTTAGCGAGTCACATCTGCCCCCTACCTTTGGATTATTATATCAAAGGTTTCATTCAAAGCCATTAGGACTGCAACTAACGACTATTGTCATTATTACATATTTTAATATGTCTCCATTTCCTGCACTGTGCTGATTGTTTAATGTTGTTGTTTATTGTCAAATGTTACGCACCACCCGCCATGACAAATTCCTTGTAGGTGCAAACTTCCTTGGCAATAAACGATTCTGATTCTGATTAACAAAGAACCTGCTGATTATGTTCTTGATCAACTCATTGTTGGTCAGGAAATAGTGAAAAAACGTCCATTATAATTCCGTAAAGCCCAATGTGACTTTATATTGCTCATTATGTCCAAACAACTGTCCAAAACCCCAAAATATTCATTTTTTTATCACAGAGAAAAGCAGCAGATCCTCACAAGCAAGAGGCTGAAACCAGGGGAATTTGGGTATTTTTACTTGATACGCGATTAATCAATTATCAAAATTGCTAACAATTTTCTCTTGATTGATCTTTATTATACTAATAGTTGAGCTACATTTTGGGAATTATGTGGTTGTGCAGCTAAAAATAACCTTTAAAGATCCGCTTTAGAAATGCTTATTTAAAAAAAAAAAATACTCTGCTTTGAATAATAATTTCTGTCTGGTGTTTTTATCCACAACGAAAGGTACATTTCCTTTTAAATAAAATTACAAATATTGCTTTTCATATGTAATCTCCTTTCATTGAGAAATCCCTTCTCGGTGCACTGGAGGCTTCAGCTTTTACGTCACGGGGTTCCTGCTGGTTGTGATCTGATCTGCGCATACATTATTCACAAAGTAAAGGCCAACCACTTAAGTCACGTAACGATTGTAAAATACATGTTTGACTGGAGTTGCACTTTAATTCACCGTTAGACCCCTAACGTCTTCATTCACGCTTCGTTTCATTGAACTGTGAACTGTCCTCTCCACGCACTCAACCCAGGCTGAGCCGAGCAGTGCGCGTTCCCTACACCGGAAGTTACAGTCAAGTCGTTTCGTGTTCATGAGCACGACAGGAGTGAACCGGCAAAGACGATAGTTACCGGGGGGGAAGAAGAGGAGCCGGTGGATCAATTCCCTGGAATGAAACGTATATATGTTTTGCTTGCCGCCGTTCTGATATCATTCACGTAACAGTATGTACGCCTACTCAGGTTTCGTCGAATTGGCGGCGTTGTGTGATCCGTTGTGATGTGTGTTGCTAGCGTTAGCTAGCGTTAGCTCGCCACATTAGCTGAGAAGCGCTAGCCAGTGCTAGCCAGTGTTGACGCCGTCTGGTGCCCCGACAGCCGTGGTTAGCGAGCTAACGTACAGCATTTCGGCAGCCAAGCTGAATACGTCTATTCATTTCAATAACACGCTAAACGTGTGCAGTTTTTCCCGGACAAAGTTGTTAGACATTGGCGTTAACTATTGGGACAAGTCTCAATCAAAATGGTTGGCTAAGTTATCAAAAGAGCAGTTGTTCGCTGACGTCGTTAGCAGTGATGTAAGCTAGCGTGCTAACGGTTAGCTCGCTACGCCCATAGGCCTCACATTCCTGGACGAATAACGTCAGTTTCCTCTGGTGCATTGTTCAGCTACATTCACCGTGACGTCCAATAAACGAATAACGCAACGCCAATTCCCCATTGTTATGAATCAAATAACCGTATCGTTTAGTTAGCAACTCAAGTTCAAGTTAACAAGTAGTTAGGTTAGCAAACGTTAGCTTCTCCGCTAATGTGAATGAAGTTGCATTGTTTAGCCTGTTATTCAAATTCGTTGTTGAATTGTTAAGCCTTTTTTCTCTCCCCCATTTCAGTTTCTTATTCTGAACCTCCCAGCCAGAGGCGGACGTGCGGGTGTTAAAGGGCCCTGACTGTTTCCGAGGAAGGAGTGTGTTGTGGCTGTCCGGTTCTTGGACTGACCCCGGCGTGTGTGTGTGTGACCGTAGTGTGTGAGCAGCTCTCCCTATGTGTGTCACAATGGGGGACATCAGCGACCTGGACCGACAGATAGAGCAGCTCAGACGCTGTGAGCTCATTAAAGAAAACGAAGTCAAAGCACTGTGTGCCAAAGCCAGGTAATATGTTAGTAGTGTTTCATCCGACGTTTTTGACTCTTGCTAGATGAATCCATGCATCACACAAAGATGCAGTTTAATAAAGCAATGTATTAAGCTGCGTCCTTCTACTACATGTTGTATACAGTATTTACCACACACTAATCTTGAGGGGGGATACAATGCATGCTAAATGTGATGTCAATAAAACTGACTCTTGAATGCCCCGTGATGTACCAATTAAACAAAAACAAGGCAATACCCACATTTTAAATTTTCTCCAGAACCCACTTAAAGATAGTATCTTAAAATCCGCTTGGAATGAGGGAGTAGTATATCATCCGGGAGCAGCTCGAGCTCTTCTTTTTCTGGGATGAGTCCCCCCCCCCCCCCCCCCCCCCTCTGTGAAATAAGTTACAAACAGGAAGTTGACATCCTATTTCTACGTGTGTGTGTTTTCAGAGAGATTTTGGTGGAAGAAAGCAATGTTCAGAGAGTAGACTCTCCTGTCACGGTAAGTACCTTTTTTCTTTTGGCTCTTGTTTGCTTAGGATTGAACTAAAAGTTGATTATATGTGGTAATGTTTCTCCTGTTTGTTTTCTCTCCCTCATAGGTGTGTGGTGATATACATGGTCAGTTCTATGACTTGAAGGAGCTGTTTAGAGTAAGTTTCCGTTTCTCTTTACACACTACTCACTGCAGACTTGAGGCCTTTACACTATGTGGGCTTGGGGGAATAAATTGACCTATTGACCCAGAACAGCGTCTGGCAGTCTGTCCGAGACGGAAACTTTATTATTGTTTCCTTTTAGCAAAACGCTCTTGGTGAATTTGAGTTCCCTCTGGCAAACAGCTACGTGGTCTATATGTCTCGGGAAGGAGTGGAATTGGTCTGCACTGCCTTTGTCGAAGTTGAAAGGAGTAATAAAGTTTTCCGTCTTGGTTTGTCATAAAGAATGATTAGCTGCTTGCTCATCATGATACTATTATGATGATCGCAACCTGATAATTGTGTTTGAAACGTCATCCTTTACTTGTTGATAACACCAGTGCATCATGATGTCCCAATAAACACGCAAACGCTCTTTAATAACCCTCTGAACTCCAAGCAGTTTCACTTGCTTTATATATTGAGCTATTACATTTTTACAGCCTCTGCTGTCCACTCCTCAGTGCTCCGTGTTCAGACTGCAGTTCAGTCCAAGTTTCCTGGAATTGTTGTCACGTGACTGTTGGTCTCAGCCGAGTCAATCATGGCTGAGGAGCGTAGAATGTAATATTTTTTTTACAGGATCTGGTTAGTCTAAACTGTTTAATTGGGGGCGAAATTTAAATGAGGCATGTAGAATACATATAGTTGTTGAAATATCACAATTTTGAGCTTAGTTTCTGAAGCATGATGTGTTCAAAGACTGTCGGAAAGATGAATATTTGATGATAATGACAGTTTTTACAGCTTCTGACTGTGATAAAATGTGTAGTTTTGGCGATTGTTTAAAGAAAACATGCTTTCCATCCTGCTGGAGGGTTTTGGGGTTCCGGGGGTTAAAAAAAGTGACATATTTACAGCTGCAGTTAATTATGACCGCCCATTAAGTACTTCAGTGGCATTGTTCCGCCTGTTTGATGCTGAAATATCTGCTGCATCCAAATCAAGTGGAAAAGGGAGGTTTTGTTTTTGTTAATGTGATTTGTCATGAGAATGCTCACGTCTGAAGTGAGGTGTAGATAAGTCTTGTAGCGTGGTGGGTCTCAAACATGCTCCAGTAGTTTGATGGAGTCTGTTGTTGGGCTCTTTGTCTGTAGTGTTGAGCAGCACTCCTGGCAAACTGGAGCCAGGTCAGGTCCTACTGTAAATGTACATAAACACTGTTTAACCACTTGGTCTGGATTCCTTTCACGTGATAGGTGGGTGGCGACGTCCCAGAGACAAATTACCTCTTCATGGGCGACTTTGTGGACAGAGGCTTCTACAGTGTGGAGACGTTCCTGCTTCTCCTAGCTCTTAAGGTACACTCGGTGTACATTTTGTTTCTCACAAATGTGTTTTTGAAGAAGAGATTTCTTGAGCTTCTGGGAAATGGAATCACCCTCGTGCTCGTCCCTTTGCTCCACAGGTGCGCTACCCGGACAGGATAACCTTGATCCGGGGGAACCACGAGTCCCGGCAAATCACCCAGGTCTACGGCTTCTACGACGAGTGCCTCCGCAAGTACGGCTCGGTCACGGTCTGGAGGTACTGCACGGAGATATTCGACTACCTGTCCCTCTCCGCCATCATCGACGGCAAGGTGAGAGAACATTTCCTTTTGAACTTGGATGCAGGAAATGATTCCGTGGTGGCGTTACTACTCTGATGGCTGGTTGAGTAACTTCTCGGTTCATATGCCGTCATATGAGCTCCGTCCGTTGAGTTGACACACTCCCCCCCCCCCCCCCCCCCCCCTTTGTCCCTCAGATCTTCTGTGTGCACGGCGGCCTGTCTCCCTCCATCCAGACACTGGACCAGATCCGGACCATTGACAGAAAACAGGAAGTTCCCCATGACGGGCCCATGTGTGACCTCCTGTGGTCGGACCCTGAAGGTATGCAGGCATCCCGTCGAGCCGTGTCAACGCTGAACTAATAACTCGTATGTTTGTGATTGCTCATGGAAACATGATGAAGGGAAAACTTGGAGCGGTGGCGGACATGTAGTCGGATGTACAGCAATCCTTTCCCTGGTGCCATGTTAGGCCGTGGTTGCACTTGTCTTTACAATGTGATGTTTGGGATGTGGCAGATTGGAGCATGTGTGTCCACACTTCAATGCGACCTGTCTGGTGGGACAGTGATTATATATATTTTGAGATCAAAGGAGCGGCTGTAAATTGGTGGATAAATGCTTCATTTTTCAAAGTAAAGTTCCCTTATTTTATTTAGAAAATCTTTATTGGTCAAGCAACAGAATCGGGGAATATTGGGTTTTTAATCAAGCGACAGGAGACATGAAGCTCAAGTGCCAGAAACTTCACTTGAGGGCGGCTCAGGTCTCAGCTGGGCTCCATCCCCAGAAGACGATGTAACACCTACGTTCTATAAATTGTGTGGATTGTGCCAACATGCTGTCCACACCTCATGGAGATCCCAACTCGATGCGAGCCGGGCCCACCCAATGCTCCCATCTGGCAGCGTACACACTTGACATTTAATGCGTGCCGACGCGTTCGGGCGACAGAAGTCCCGTTGAAAAGACGAGCGTGTAACCGCGTCCTTAGAAGCCGATCTTCACCTGACTGCTCTTCTCTCCCCCTCAGACACCACAGGGTGGGGGGTGAGTCCCAGAGGCGCCGGCTACCTGTTCGGCAGCGACGTGGTGGCGCAGTTCAACGCCGCCAACGACATCCACATGATCTGTCGAGCGCACCAGCTGGTCATGGAGGGCTACAAGTGGCACTTCAACGAGACCGTGCTCACCGTGTGGTCGGCGCCCAACTACTGCTACAGGTATGTCGACGCAGCGAAACTCACACGGTCCCTGTTTGAAGTGACAGAATGTCAACACATGGAGCTCTTCAGTCACATGAATATTGATCATTCTTTGTGTTTATTGCTATTTCACATGGCTATATGAAAATGAATAGTGTTTTGAAGTAAAACTCTTAGTTGACAGTAAACATCTTATATATCTTTGTTGTATCATTAATGTTGTATTTTCTTCAGAATTATAGTTCCAGTTGACTTCAAAGAGTCAGAGAAGACGTTCAGTTGCTTCATTGTCTGTGGGATCTAGATTTTAACGGCGATCTTGCCTTTTGAACTTTAGATTTTTATACTAGGCTTCAAATTATTTATTTTTCTCCATTGCTTCTGCATTTTTCCCTGAATGGTAATACAGTTTAGTTTACTTACAATGAACTCATATTCTTTAGCTTCTTACCGTTCAAAAGAGACCAGATGTAAGAAGCAGGTACGGGTTATGGCTGAGGAGCTATTCCTGCGGATTCTGTGGTGTTATTGGCCCAATCCCAATCTCTCCCCCCCCCCCCCCCCCTTACGGACTCACAGACTTTGAGGCGCGCTCCCGCGAAGTCCGTGAGGTTTTAGAGCTGTCCCACTGTCAAATCATCGAGTGTTTGAGGGCTCTCTCGCAGACATTTTGACCCCTGTATGAACCCTTTCCGTAAGTCAGCATAGGATGCTGACTTTGCCTCAGGGAATTACCCACAAATCATTGCAATGTGACGTTAAACACGGGGTAACCAATAGGGGTGGGGGAAAAAATCGATACAGCATAGTATCGCGATATTTTGCGTGTCGATATTGTATCGATACACGGAAGCAAAGTATCGATCTTTTATTATATAAACTATAAACTTTTTGGCACTAGAAAAATAAAATCAATTGCTTTTTCAGTCCACTAGATGGTGCTGAGTTGTTCTGGTGAGGTCAGCAGAGGTCCCGGGTCAGGTGATTGGTAGGAAGTTGGTCAAAACAAAGATGGAGACATCGGAGAAAGAAATCAGAAATGCGCCGCCCGTGTTTAAATCAGACGTCTGGACTTATTTTGGATTTTTTAACAAGGAAAGGAAGAAGGACATGAATATGACTCATGGATATGACTCCGTCGCAGCGTTTTTTCACCGACACAGCCGTGCCCAAGCTCTACAGAGAAGTGAAGCTTAAAGTGGAGGAATCTTTGAGTACAGCAGAAAGAGTTGCATTAACTTGCGATGCGTGGACGTCAAGCGCAGTGGATTCCTATGTGACTATAACAGCACAATATCTCAGAGGACTGGAGACTGCTGTCTCACGTTCTCCAAACTAGAGCCGTACACGTAAGTCACACCGGGGCAAACATGACAGACCTGCTAATGCAGCACAAGAATGGGGGATTGACGACAATAAACCTGGTGGTTGTAACCGACAGCGCTTCTAACGTGGGCGTTGCCGGTCAGTTACCGGGATTCCTGCATGTGAAGTGTTTCGCTCACACGCTCAATCTGTCCTCACAACGACGGTTAAATCTGCCAACAGCAGCCAGACTCATGGGGAGAGTGCGGCGCATAACTGTCTCTCTGCCCTCGACGTCCACGCATCGCAAGTTATACTGAGTTATATAAGTCTTACATCGTACTTATAGAAGTTATAGACACGTTTGCATTCGGTTAAGTTGGACTATAGACTGTAATACAAACAGTTCAGTTTGTCAGGTGCAACATTTATGACAGTGTTGGTCAGTCTGTCTGCTTGACAATCAATAAAAATGATTGAAGTGAGATGAACAGACTGAAAACTTGATCCAGTTTTCCTTTGGGGACATAATTTGAAGTTGAAAAAAGTAATAAATCGCAATATATGTTATCGCAATACTCTGCATATCGTGATAATATCGTATCGCGGGACCTCTGGCGATTCCCACCCCTAGTAACCAGCATGGAGACGTAAACAAAGAGGAAGACTCAGGTGTGTTCAGCCTGTCATATTACATTTACTCTGAAGCATTAAGGGTTAAAGATGGAACAAAACAAAAATATTTATTCATCAAATATTTGATTTTGTCATTGAAGCCGTTTTGACAAAAACAAGTAAATAGATTATATGAAGTTACCTCATCTTGTGAGGAAAGAGCCAGGAAGACTTTCAAATCAGGGAGTACAAAGTATAAAATAAATACCCACAGTTATACATCATATTTTTGTCGTTTTCATGGTAACGTGATATGTTGCAGCAAAGTGTTGTCCCGTTCCTATTTACAGCATTTCAAGCCCTCACAGTCTCTCACACTCAAACATCTACCAGGTGACGTCAGTAAGTCCTTGAGGGTTCAGGGTTTGAGGCTTTAGGGGGACATTGGGCCTTTGGTAGAACACCAGGTCTAGAAGACGGCCTCGTTTTCTGTAATTGGCATTTATGTGAGTGTCCTAACCCTCTGTCTTTCTCCCCCTCCCTCTACACAATCAGGTGCGGCAACGTGGCGGCCATCTTGGAGCTGGACGAGCATCTACAGCGGGAGTTCATCATATTCGAGGCGGCGCCGCAGGAGACCAGAGGCATCCCCTCCAAGAAGCCTGTAGCCGACTATTTCCTGTGACGTCTCTCCGAGCGGACAGCCACGATGTGTCGGAACAAAACAGCCCCTCCGGTGCCATTTCACACCAGCCGCCCTCCTCCATCATCCTGTCAGACTGAACTCAGAGCAGTTAGACAAAAACAACAAAAAACTGCCAAACAACCCCCCTCCCTCTCTCCCCCTCTTGCGAAGCCGCATGTGGCTTCAGCTTTGGGAGAGCTGGGTTTCTGCCGCGCTGCCCGGAGGCTGACGGAGGCTGACGGAGGCTGACGGAGGCTGACGGAGGCTGACGGAGGCTGACGGAGCAGTCACTGTGAAGGGTGGACGCTGGGCCTCACGACTGTTGTCACTTCTCCTCCATTGGTTCCTTTCTCCCCTCGGCCTCCTCTTCCATTTCTCCTTCCGCTCGCTGTAGATACGACACCCCCCCCCCCCCCCCCCCCCCCGACCTGAGCTTCACCACTCTGGTAGTGTTTGTTTTTTTTCATGACAAACATCGTCATTTAGTTTTTAGAAGTATCTGGAAAGAGTTTTTTTTTCTCTTCGTTTTTAAATATTTGCAGATGTAGGAAGTTAAACAATTGTATCATTTAAAGGGAAACGTTTGCTGATTTTCCACCAGCCTCTGTGTAATGGTAGTGTGTGTGGGGGGGGGGGGTGAACGGCGACCTGGAACTATGATCTCACGCACACACACACACACACACGCAGCTGGTTGAAAATTGTCAAACTGTCCCTCGAGGAATTCCTTCAATGCATACATTTTCTTTGTTTTTTTCGATTTTTGTATAATTGTTGCTGCCAGGATTAAATGCAAGATGACGTTATTCCCCCACTTTTTTTGCTCTTATGTTTCTGTTTAACAGTTATGTGCGTCACTATTTAACACACGCAGCGCTGCTGCTGCTCAGCGCCCGGCCGACAGGAGTCACTATACTCACCATCGTTTTCTCTCTTAATTCCTTTTAATCTACAAATCACTGTAGGTCTGTCAATTTTGATATTGTGAGAATAAAGTTTTTGTATCAATGCTGATTTTTTCAGGTTTGGTTTAATGAGGCGCGTGTACCCACCGTGGCTGCATACTAGTGGTGTAACGGACCACTGTCGACCGGTACGGATGAATTATGAGCTGTTTACATTAGCTCTTATGAGTCATTAACACTAATGACGAGATTTGTGTTAACCCATAAAAATACGATCTTTTATTTCCTAATCTGAATTGTTTTATGAAGAAAACTCCACTATAAATGACTAACGACGTATTTTACAGACTTCAGAGTGGTTGAAATGCGTTGTCGACCAGCTGCTATAACAATGGATCTGTATCTGCCAATATGGATCAGCAATTAGTATCAGCCGCATAAAAACGTGATCAGGGATCTCTCAAAGTTATTTGCTCCGTTCTTTCTTTAGTGCTGATCTGTGACTGAGTTCCAGGGTCAGTTTAGATAAAACCACCAGCACATTTTTTCTGCAGTCATTTATGAAAAGCACTATAACACAACTGAACATTGCTGTCAGAAGCTGAACAGATGGGGTATTATCAGAGTTGTCGTCTTCATTTCTGTTCAATGTGTCGTTCATATCCAGTGCACTGTGACGCCATGTTTTACTGGCTTCAAGGTTGGAGGGAGACAACCAGGGGGCTCCCTGGAGAGGGCCAACGACCTAAACTCTTTCTTCAATAGGTTTAGCTCAGAGCTCTCATCTGTCTCCTCCACACACCACACCTCCCCCTCTGTCCCCCCTGGTGAGCTACATGGACTCAGAGCCCTCCAATTCAAAGGGCTCTTCCACCACTGACACCATGACCACCACCTGGTGAGAAGACAGCTGGAGAGACTCCACCAAGGCAAGGCTGCAGGACCTAATGGCATCAGCCCCAGGGTCCTGAAGACCTGCGCCATCCAGCTGTCGGAGGTCCTGCAACACCTCTACAACCTGAGCCTGAAGCAGGAGGAAGTCCCGGTGCTGTGGAAGACGTCGTGCCTGGTTCCTGTACCCAAGAAGACGACACCATCTGGCCTCAACGACTACCGACCAGTTGCCCTCACATCTCATGTGATGAAGGTGCTGGAGAGGCTGGTCTTGGTCCACCTCCGACCGTAGGTGAAATCCTCAATGGACTCTCTGCAATTTGCATACCAGCCTCATGTGGGAGTGGACGACGCCATCATCTACCTGCTGCAGCGAGCTCAGTCGCACCTGGATGGACCCGGTGGCTCTGTGAGAATCACTTTCTTTGATTTCTCCAGTGCATTCAACACCATCCAACCAGTGCTGCTGATGAGAAGCTGCGGGTGGTGGGGGTTAATGCGTCCACCGTCTCCTGGATCACTGACTACCTCACAGGCAGACCACAGTTTGTCCGACTGGGCCGTGTACTACTGTCAGTGATACTGGAGCCCCACAGGGAACTGTTCTGTCTCCCTTCCTGTTCACCTTGTACACCACTGACTTCCAATAAACTCTGTGTCATGCCATCTGCAGAAGTTCTCTGATGACTCTGCAGTGGTCGGGTGTATAAGGGACGGACGGGAGGAGGAGTACAGGGCACTAGTGGATGACTTTGTGGAGTGGGCCGGTAGAAATCACCTGCTGCTGAACGTGGCCAAGACCAGAGAGATGGTGGTCGACTTCAGGAGGAAGACGACGGCTCCACAACCGCTGAGAGTTCTGGGAGAGGATGTGGACATGGTGGAGGAGTACAAGTACCTGGGTGTCTCCATCGACAACAGACTGAACTGGAAGACAAACATCAACGCTGTGTACAAGAAGGGGATGAGTCGACTCTTCTTCTTGAGGAAACTTCGATCCTTCGACGTGTGCAGCAAGATGTTGGAGATGTTCTACAAGTCTGTTGTGGCCAGTGCACTGTACTTCTCCATAGTCTGCTGGGGGAGCAGCATTGGAGCCGGAGACACCAACAGACTTAACAAACTAGTTAAGAAGGCCGGCTCCATCATTGGCTGCAAACAAGACAGGTGGTGGAGAGGAGGACACTGAAGAAACTATTATCCATATTGGATAACCCGGACCACCCTCTCCACCACCTACTGCAGGGACAGAGGAGCACTTTCTCCAACAGACTGATCCAGCTCCGCTGTCACAAGGACAGATACAGGAGAACATTCCTGCCCTCTGCTATATCACTGTATAATAAATCACCTCTGGCCAGATCATCATCCTTCAAATGACTACAACTCTACACGGTTGTTGCTTGTTGTTGTTGATCCGTGCACTACTGTTTAGTTTATTTAGTTTACCTAGTTGTTAATTTGATACCATTCTAATTCATTGTATATACTGTGCATTTTTTATTTTATTTTAATTATTTTTTTGCTTTTTTGTTATTCCATTTCTTCAAATTCAATATCTGCTATTATTTTATTGTACTGTATTGTGCATTTCCATACTTCATATTTTATTCTACTCTGGGGATGAATAAAGTTTACATCTATCTATGTATGTGACAGTGCAGATGCGTAATGTGAAAGAACACACCATCACGTCCCACCTTGCTCCATGACGATGTGTCTTTTAGTGCAATTATTAAGACTCATTCAGTAGCAGACGTGCCCACATATGGGCAGAAATACAAGCTCGTGACCGAGAACCAGAACCGTCTGAACGATCCGGGTAAAAAGTGGAAGCGGATCAACCGATAAAACCGGTTGTTGGGTTGAGTGTTCACGCGTCGCCTCAGGCAAACTGCTCCGGCAAGTGTGCAGCCTCCATCCTATCTAATGGGTGGACAATTGGTATAAATAATGACCATTGTTCACACCTCAGATCCTGACTGAACACGCAAGGGCGCCGGCTGTGGACCGGTGGGGACATGTCATGGCACTGTTCCATCCTGTACTTGTTCCAGCTTGTTTGCATTAAACCCAACGTGGTTTCAATGTGCACAAAGGTTTCAAACGAGCAGAAGTCTTGCTGAAAAAACACACGAGCTATTAAATCAGTTTTTTTTAATAAATTAATTAAAATGAATAAATGCACCTTTGAGCAAGTGCCACGTGCACATTTAAAGAGGGTAAAGACACAAACAGGACATGGGTAAATCATGCGATGACTCAGCAGTCATCACACGTGTAGGCATGACAAGTTGATCCACGGGGGAATAACTATTTTAAATTTAAAGCCATATATTTCATCATTTTTTCATATTTTGAGTTGTCGCCTGTCGCCATGAATTATGAGTGTTCATTTACATACTTCACGCACACACGCACCCCCAGCCGACTGTGAAGCCAAACCTATATGCAAATGCCTCCAAACCTCTCTCGCCTGACTGGTCTGAAGGCCGGTTTGTCTGGATCAACCCCAGAACATCACCGCCCCCCATTACGGCAGGGAAGTCAGAGCCAACACTCGGAAATACCGACTCACTGTCTTCGGTGTGTCTTCGGCGCGGGACACAAGCTCAACAGGTAGACTGACACGTTTGTTCTGAGATTCATGTTTGGTTTAAATAGCTTGTTCATAGTTGTGAAATACATTTGATAACGTTACACGTGCGTTTCGTTTGGTCTGCCGTATTTCTGGCCACCGCGTGGCTGCATATATTTACAATTTACATAACAATTAGCACCTGTGAGTTTATAAACTAGCCTCTCTCCTCCCGGTCTCATTTACCTGTTTAATTTGTATTTTTTAAACTAATATGAGGCTTTTCTTAATCATATTACCCAAAGGAAGGGTTGGGTAGTAATTATAGCCCTAACATAATCCGGATTACTTAATCACATTACAAAAAAATTAAAAAGTAACCATAATCACCCCAGAATACATTTGAAAAAAGTGTTATCGGGTAAATTGCATTGTCATGTTAATTGGTTCCATTATGATTATCTTTAAAATATCTGTATTTAACATTCTGAGGCTTAATATAGTAGCAAACAACCGTTAACTATGTAAAGCTATATTGCTGCCCAAATTGCGTGACTGTGATCATGCAGATGGAGACATTTCTCTAATGAACAGGGATGTTGCCGCCTGGTTGACATTCCACTGATCATGAACCACAGACAAAGGACCACGGACGGTGTGCGCAAAAAAAAAATGAGCGCATTGAGACAAAAATCCTTCAAATCGTATATCTAGCTGCCAACATCAACTCTGCACGCAGCGACATAAATGCGGATGAATGTCACATCGGTAGCCTTAACAACAGGTGGCCTCCAATCCGTCACACACTTAACGGGCACGGCCAAGTACGACGTCATCCCACTGAGATTATCAACAGGCCTTCTGTTCCACAGGGCTGCATCGATCATCTTGGGAAATGTACAAAGGAAAACGTAATAAGCACACATAACATATGCAACGAGATATTTAATTCATTATTCGGCTAATGTAAGCAAACGCTTCCTTCATAGTCGCTGATCGACACTGTTATTTTATCAGCCGTTCCAGTTCATCAAATGTGTTTCTTTTTCTTACTCGTTTCAAGTTACCTGAGAGGAGAAATGTTATTTCTCTGTATGTTCCATGTGACAGGATGGAGACCCAGAGCCAGGTCGTGGACAGGTTGCGGTCGGTGTTTCGTTCGGGCATCACGATACCGGTGGAGTTTCGCTTGACTCAGCTGAACAAGCTCATGTCCATGATCCAAGAGAACGAGGAGCAGTTTTTAAAGGCACTGCACGAAGACCTCGCAAAGGTACAAGACGGTACACACACACACACACACACACACGCACACACACGTTGACTACCTTTACAACTGCTTATTGCTACATTTGTACGTTTAAGGCACACATGCACACTTGCAGGGTGTTTGAAGCACATTGTATGACTTGTTTGTCCGCTACGATTCATTAAGCACTAACCTCCCTTTTCTTATTGTCAGCCAAAATTTGAGGCCATCATGTCCGAGGTCGATATCGTGGTCAACGAGCTGTACTTTGCCATCGCTAACTTGACAAGCTGGATACAGCCGGAGTACGTCGGCAAAAACCTGGTAGGTTAAACAATGATTTATTAAAACTGGGTGTCGAGTACCTTTATTTACATACATATTAATAATAATAATAATTATACATTTTATTTGTATAGTGCTTTAATAGGTACTCAAAGACGCTTTACACACAATAGAAGCAATTATAATATAACCAAAAGAGATGACATTACAGTAAGGAACAGCACAAAACAAAACGTACATAACTAACTTCACAGGTTAAAAGCAGATTTAAATATTTGAGTTTTAAATGCAGCCTTGAAAGTGGTGGAGAATGTCTGAGTTTTTAGTTGGTGGGCAACAGTGCGTTCCAGTATTTTAGACAGAAAAGGGAGATTGGAGATGGGTCTGTAGATGTTGTGGATGTCACGGTCAAGGCCTTTTGAGGATGGGTGTGACTGAGGTGAGTTTGAGGGCGAGAGGAACGGAGCCAGTAGACAGGGAGGAGTTGATGACAGAGAGGAGGAGAGGAGGAGTTGATGACAGAGAGGAGGAGAGGAGGAGTTGATGACAGAGAGGAGGAGAGGAGGAGTTGATGACAGAGAGGAGGAGAGGAGGAGTTGATGACAGAGAGGAGGAGGAGAGGAGGAGTTGATGACAGAGAGGAGGAGAGGAGGAGTTGATGACAGAGAGGAGGAGTTGATGACGGAGAGGAGGAGAGGAGGAGTTGATGACAGAGAGGAGGAGAGGAGGAGTTGATGACAGAGAGGAGGAGTTGATGACAGAGAGGAGGAGAGGAGGAGTTGATGACAGAGAGGAGGAGTTGATGATAGGGTCCAGGTCACCGGTCGGAGTCTTTATGTCATAAAGTGATTTATTGAGATCTGAGGGGGAGATGAGGGAGAATTGGGAGAGTCAGTTAGTGGAGGATTTACAGATACTGGGTTGGACGGGTCGGGGCTGGAAGTGGCCAGTTGGTTGTAGGGTTTAACGATTATTTTTACCATTGTCTATCTTTTTATTCCGTTTGAGAATTATTTTTTTTTTTACTGTTGAAATTTGTCTGTGGAAATGTCTTCATGTTATTTTGTGTGACAAACGGTACAAAAATGTAAAAAAGATTTTTAATTCACAAAAATGACCACGGTGCTGGGCTGAAGAGTGACCACACCCAGCAGTGACTCAATGCCACGGTGTACTGACACACCCTGGAGTACACTTCTACGTCACGGCAGTTAAGCTGTGAAGTGAGATCACTGGAGGTCCGCAAAAAAACCCCCCAAGATTTTTCAGCCATTGCAGAATGGGCAACCGTGGCTAAGTGGGTAGCAGGGCCGTCCTTCAGTCAGAGGATCGGCGGTCGATCTCCGCGATCTCATGGAATGTGAACATGCAGGTTGTTTGCAGCTGACTGTCGTTTATCAGATGTCGTCATCATGACGCAGGTCTCGTCATAACATTCTGTTCTAGAAAGAACATAACGTGTCTGTACTTGATGCCGACGAGGACAAACGACATTCATTTCCTCATTCTTCAGTAAAAAGTAATTAGTGGTTCGAATGTAATGTGTATTGCACTTCCATAAAGTTGTGGGACTCACAAGGGACAAATAAAAAAAAAAAAAAAAAGATCCCGTCTTTTATCTTTTCGTGATTTCATCTGGTTTATTTTCATTTATTTTTTTCTTCTCTTTTGCGATATAATACATTTCTTGTCTTTGTTCATTTTCAGGCCACAAAGCTAGACGACTGTTTTGTACGGAGGGAGCCGCTGGGAGTGGTGCTGATCATCGGGCCGTGGAACTACCCGCTGCATCTCCTTCTCCTACCTTTGGTTTCAGCCATTGCTGCAGGTATCATCCACACCCATAATCACCAGAATATACACTATATATTGACTTAAAGCTGTACCGCTCTATATCTGTGTCTTTTTTTTTTTTTAGTGTTACAAGCAATCAAATGACAACAAAATGATCAAATCCCCTTTGGGGCCTCATTTAGCTCATTGATTTGAGACCAGCAATAGTGAAGGAAAGCAAACAGTGAAGATCAGACTTGAATTCAACAAGTGGGCAGAAACAGGACGGATGATAATGTTGCTCGAAAACTGACATATGATCACAATTTAGGTTGATATGGTGAAGTTGTTCGCAAACTGTATCCAGCAGACATTGTCATTGAAGGTCAGTCCAACACTCGCCTTCTCTTTTTGCTCCGATACTGGCTCTTTAGCTGCTAAATGCTTTGGGTGAAGTTTAAGGGTTTCTTGCTGAACTGCATTGTATTCATTTGGCGTCTGATCAAACCTAAGTTCACGGAAACGTGAAAGTCATGGAATGTGAACATGCGGGTTGTTTGCAGCTGACTCTTGTTTATCAGATGTCGTCATCATGACCTGGACAACATTCTGTTCTAGAAAGAACATAACATGTCTGTACTTGATGCCGATAAGGACAAACATTCATCTCCTCATTCGTCAGTAAGAAGCAATTATTGGTTCTCATTCATCTCTTTTGAATCCGCAAGAAGGACGCCCTTAAACTTTGCTCCAGTTCAACGTGTAGAACGCAGGCTGTCTGAAAAAAACGTAGCCTGGAGCTGTCTTAGTAACTGTGGCCTTTATCAGAACGGGACAATAGAGGGCTAAGGAGCTTCATTTGTGTTTTAAAACAGCATTCAAGCACCTTTTGAAACACGTGAAGTCCTAACTTGTGTCGATCACTGCTGTCTTTACTGACTGGATGATGGTGTCTCCGACTAGGAAACTGTGCGGTCATCAAGCCTTCAGAGGTCAGCGCCCACACAGACCGTCTGATGGCAGAGCTCATACCCAAATATTTGTCTCAGGTAAAGCAACATTTGGGTTTTTTCGTTTTTTTGTTCAATCTACGAATTCAGTTACAATCTAAAGTTCTTGATAATAGTTCTGTAAGTGTGGTTTATATCCAGAAACTATGTAGGGCTGTACCCGAACACAGTGAGTGACGCAGTGCAAAAAGATTTTCAGTGTGGTCAAAAACATTTTGCTCTCCCGCTTGCCGCACGCACCTGTTGGATTGCAATCTAACAGCGCCATAAATTACATTTGTGTAACCACAATAACACAAAATCATATTTTTTTGGGTGATGTTGTTATAAAATATGACGAGGCATTCAAAGCTTCATTCAAAAACCTCAATAGAAGCTTTGACTGTTACAAAAGACATTCTGTACAGCTCTAAAACTATCCAAGAAATGCAGTCAGTACACAATACATTCAGTTATTTCTGAGAACTACATGAGAACTTACATAATTTGTCTGTCGTGTCATTGGGGTTGGAACCATTTGTTCCTGGAATAGAACTGTAAATAATATAGGCTGGATGAAAACAGGCTGAACTACTTTGTGAAGCAGTGGGGAAAGTCTTCTATTATTATGACAAGTTTCTCTTTTTCTGTAAAATGTTCCTTACATGCTGCACTTAATGTATCTGACACAAGGCCATGGCCAGTTGTCATTAGAGCCAAACAGATGCTCGATCATTAAGGCCGAAAAGTTGGGGTTGGGGAAAAAAAGCATGGATGTGCAGAGCAGGTCCATGTTGCACAACGCTCCTAAAATACACCAAAACAACCGCAACCTGAGGAAGGCAAGGTAAGCCGAAAACATTTCAAAGAAGAAGTTTCCTCACTTATTTGAGTTTGATTGACTTGGTAGCAAAGAACTGTGACCAAGATATGTGCAGAAATGTCCCACTATCTGTGCTTTCTAGTGAACAAACTGTGTAATGACAGTTTCTAGATGTCACTAATGACTATACTTATATAGTGTGTATATACCAGTGGCGGGCCGCGCATTTTATACCTGGGCCTGCACTTGTCAAAATGAAGCTCAACACCTACAAATACACTATGAGTGCAGATACATGAATACCTGCATGACGGGAAGCTGTGTCATTAACGGACAATGCATATAGTCAAAATCAATTCAGCTAAAACACGCATTCTGTCACACACTCAAGAGCACGGGCCATTCAAATATTATTCATATCAGAGGGAACAATATTACCCATATCATGAAAATGACACGATAGACAAATTAACAGAGTAGTAACTCTCCTGTCACTCCCTCCAGGAAATACACGACTCCATAGTTCTTGTTACTGACGGATTTATTCGTCTGTCAAGACCGAGAGGGAAAATGAGTCCACTTGAAAACACAAAGTAGATCACTTAAACTTAACTTTAACACTTTAACTTTAACACTTTGCGCGGAGTATATAGACCGCTGCCGCTTTGCACGTCTTCTTGTTGCTGTGCACCGACTAAATGTGTCCCCAGCGCAACATAGGACGTAACAATAGTTCCTATCACATATAAAACCAAATGAAAATCCATATTCATAAAAACAAGTTGTACAAATAATAATATAAACAAGCATATTAAATAATTACATAAATAATATTTATGGCAGTTAAAGCTACTGCAGTTAACTTACCAGAACTGCTGTTTACTATTTAAAGACAAAGTCCATCCTCCTTTCTTTGTTAATAAAGAGTTTAATCCCACGGTTGTTCAGTACATCTGTGCGTTTTAGTTCCAGTAAGAAGTCCTTCTCGATTCATGGACGCCAGTGAAGACAGTCGAGCCTCCCCAGTTGTATTTCTTGAATACGTTTTAATGCGTTTGAGGGCTGAAAATGTCCGCTCGACAGAGGCAGCAGATATTGGGATTGTCACCGCCCAACATGTCACGCTAGCCCACTGACCAATCACGTATGGCTAGGCCAGCTAGCAGGCTCTGGCACGTCAAAGAATACGCCCAACATGTCAAACTAAAGATCTGATTAGTTGAAGACTATGACAATCAACAATATCGTCCCCATTCACTTAAACTGCAAAGGGATTCACTTGTGAGTCTGCAGACCTCGGGCCTCTCTTCTTACCTAGAGACATAGAGGTGAAATCTGATTGGATAAAAGCTCTACTTAAAACAAGCTGCACTGGAAGCAGAGCAACTGAGGAAGACAGTAGCTGTGCAATGAGAAAATAAGATAATGGGAAAAATATTTTTATAAATTATAATACATGTAGTGTATTTAAGAAATTATTAAATTATAAAATAGCTATAACTTTGTGATTCTGTTTAGGCCAGCAGAGAAGGCTTTGCAGGCCCTGACGGCCCACCACTGGTATATACTGTATATATATGTGTGTATATACTGTGTGTGTGTGTGTGTGTGTGTGTGTGTGTATATATACTGTATATATATATGTGTGTATATACTGTGTGTGTGTGTATATATACTGTATATGGTGATAAGCTGGAGCTTGGCACAGTGAATCTGACACTCAGTAAGACGATACTCTTATTGTGGCAGGACTGTTACACAGTTGTTCGTGGTGCAGCAGAGGAGACCACGACACTTCTGCAGAATCGCTTTGACCACATCTTCTACACAGGTAAGAGTCTCCATTGTAGATGTGTGTGTCCTTTACACTGGTCAAAAGACTCCCCAAAAAAATCACAAATGCAACAAACAAATGCTCTGATCTAAATCATCGCTCTGCAATTAACAGACTTACAGGGTCTATAGAAGTCTGTATATCAACTGAATAATTTAGGGTGTGCAAATGTGCAACATGATTAAATCTTTGGTCAGATTTCAGCTGTGTTGCACAAGGAATGCCCCTGATTTACTAACATTGAAACATGCAAAAAGGTAGTGTAACAGTATACAGCTATTTCTACATAAAGTAAAGAATAATGTTAGCTACTTTTACTTTATAAACATTAGCCACCAAAAGCTACTGGAGTGTATTGAATTGACTGAGGGTGTTTAATTGCTTATGGCTCTTACACCGTTTCATCTCTCAAGAGTAAGAGTAAGACTGTTTTAAGGTTACACAGTCTCTCTCTTTAAACTGTGTTTGTTCATTTCCCCCCTGAAATAAATGAACATCTGTATTTAAAATTTGAAGCCGGAGGGTGATGTAAAGCCTCTCTGCTTTGAATCATTTTATTCCGATCCTTTGATGAAACACACTTTTCATTCAAATTATGTGCAAATCAATCCAGTCAACCGGCTTCGTAAAGCAGTATATGATTTAATATAAAAAATGTAAATACTTAGTTTGCAATAAGGTAGCAACCGAAAGTAATGCGCAACTTTAGATGTTGTCTCCATACATCAGTGGTGTTTTTAACATGTTTTTGTCCACTACTGGCACTAAAGGATCATGATTTCAGTCCATTCTCCATCCAACACCAGAAACGTTCACCACGTTCATGCTCGCCAGAGGATGAACCCTTTCCACTTTGGACACTGTCTTTTTAGGTTCTCAGGCTGTGGCACGCATCATCATGCGGGCTGCCTCAGACCACTTGACCCCGGTGACCTTGGAACTGGGCGGCAAGTGTCCGTGCTTCATATACGGCCAGGTGGACATCGCGGCCGCCGCTCGCCGCTTGGTGTGGTCAAAGTATTTCAACGCCGGCCAGAGCTGCGTGGCTCCGGACTACGTGCTGTGCTCGCCCGACATGAGGGACGCCCTGCTGCCCGCGCTGCGCCAGACCCTGGAGGACTTCTACAGCAAGGAGCCTCAGACCAGCCCCGACATGTCTCGCATCGTGTCGCCCCGACACTGGACTCGACTGATGGAGCTGCTCAAGAAGTCCGCTGGCAAGATTGTGATGGGAGGAGAGAGCGACCAGGAAGACAAGTACATAGGTGGGTTCGCAGTAAACTTCAAAAACTGTAGAATGCATATATTTTTAAAAGCATTTTTAAAAGCAAAGCTATTGTATTAAGTATTGCTGTCCAGACTTTAGGTTCACTTTTGTAGATGGTGTCCCAGAGCTGACCGGTTGATAAACACACAATACCGCTGCACGTTAATTTTTCTCAGAATGGCGTTAAAGTTAGCACGGACGAGGGTGACGGTAAAGTAACAGCTGCCACAAGTCACAATTATAGTGTAATGGTAAATGCTATAATATAGTGTTGCAATGGTAGAGAAGAGAATCGGAGAACTGACTCGTTGTCTAATGTCAGTTATGTAGCGCTATCTTTCTAAAGCTAGATAGCATTAGCCGATATTAGCCACCGTCACACCAGACCAAGTAACACCGTAGCATTGAAATCGCTGAGTGTATCGTATTGCGCGAAAGTGAGTTTCATCTCTAACGAAATAAGCTTCTCCTATTTAAGATGATGATTGTGTTTATTTTCTCATTTGAACGCTACAAAAATGGAGTCCCAATATGTTGAACAAAAGATATTTGGTCCTCTATTATATTGGTCGCAAAGGGCAACACTGTGGCATAAAGAAGTTCAAAGTTACCTAATGAAATGTTACATTCTTGAAAATCCAGTGGTTTTATCAGGAGGCAACCTCCGGTTCTGCAGAGTAAAGCCAATGAGGAAGTGTCTTAAATATTACATTCTCTCTACTGACCAGCAGGGGGCGACTCCTCTGATTGCAAAAAAAGATTGTATAGAAGTCTATGAGAAAATGACTACTTCTCTCTTGATTTATTACCTCAATAAACATGAGTTTATGGTCTCAATCTCTAGTTTTAAGTCTTCTTCAACACAGCATGGTGTTCATTTAGTAAATGATGGTCCATTTAGAGTCAAATAGACCATAAAGCAGAGTATGCTTTAGGGCGGGATTACTATGATTGACAGGTCGCTGTCACTACCAGAGCCGTATACGGCATCTCTACGTCACTCCTCCTCATTCCAAATATGGTAACTTCCGTTCAATTGCGAAAAAAAACACAACATGGCGACTGCTGTAATCAAAGATGGCGACGGCGAAATCGCCAAACTCATATATATCTCATATATATATATACAGCCTATTGTTTTTATAATATTTTGCCGACCCCATTTTTATCAGTGAGGGTAGGTCAATAACAGAAATGCCTCTCTGTAGAAAAGAGTTCTTCAGTCTGTCGGATAATCAGTAACGCTCTTTCTGAATTGAAAAAAACATTTGAACCGTAGAAATCTTGATTTCTGTGTATTTATTTTGTTCTCCAATATATTTGGGATCACACAGCATGATAATAATGTCTTTAATCTGGTAATGTCTTCCGTCAGCTCCCACAGTGCTGGTGGACGTGGCCGAGGACGACGCTCTGATGGCGGAGGAGATCTTCGGCCCCATCCTGCCCATCCTCACCGTGGATTCTCTGGAGGAAGGCATCGCCTTAATCAACCGCCAAGAGAAGCCGCTGGCCCTCTACGTCTTCTCCGACGAGTCCTCTGTAAGAACACAGAGCTCTGCAATGTCCTGCACGGGACATATAGTGTTATCTATTTGACGTCCCATTGTCCTCTCCTCTTTTTGAAGGTGATAAACACCGTTCTGGAGAAGACCAGCAGTGGAGGATTCTGCTCTAATGACGGGATCATCCACATGTGCCTGCCGACCCTGCCCTTCGGAGGTGTAGGTAGGTAGTGACGCTGGCATAAAGCTCCTCCACTTCACTAATTCCCAAAGTTTCCTCCCAGCTGGAGAGTTGTGGGATTTCGGGGAACTGTTGGGTGCTATTACAAAATCAGGTTTTATATCTTCGATTACTGGGTAAATTTAAGATTACCTAATTAATTACTAACTCGCAACAATTATTTACTAACGAGCAAAACAACCCATCAGGTAGGGCTCAACGCTTACTTTGCCACGCTGGCAACCAGGCAATCGGTTTCCGAAACCGGAAATATGGTTGCCATTTTTTTGCCACCGTACATTAGCGGAATGATGAAAATGTAACAACAAATTTATGAATGCTTTGGTACAGTAAAAAATATGTACAGTAGTCAATGGCCAATATTTTTGTTGATCCCTTTTGAATTTTGCCAATAATGAATACAAATGTTTGTCAATTCAAAAAGCTAATTTTGAACGTCAGGAAAGTCGCAGTTTGTCGTAGATTTCTCGTATTGTCTTTTAGTTTTGTGTGAAACCGCTCAGGGAACTCCGTCTCTCGCCTTGCGTTGTACATCACCATGGACACTGAAGTGTCTTAAAACTTGCATTCTCTCTTCTGACCAGCAGGGGGGGGGGGGCGACTTCTCTGATTGCAAAAAGAAGTCCAATTGTATAGAAGTCTATGAGAAAATTACTCTACTTCTCTCTTGATTTATTCCCTAAACAAACATTGTAAGCATGAGTTTATGGTCTCAATCTCTAGTTTCAAGTCTTCTTCAATACAGCATGATGTTCATGGCGGCAGCAAAATTCGAGGCTTTACAACGGCAGTCCACAAACCAATGGGTGACGTCATGATGACTACGTCCACTTGTATATACATCTATGGCCATAACTCAAGAACTTGCATGCTAATTTCACACGGATGTCTAACGGGATAAAATGAAGTGATGACATTTTGGACAGACGTGGGTGTAAACCGAAACTTGACCGGTCGGTGGAGGCGTACCACCGCGAGGTGCTAATTCTAGTCGTTCCTAAAATGAATCAATATAAAACAGTGAGCCACATTCTCACTGGCAAAACATAATCCAGCAGACGGCATTAGGTTCTGTACAGTCGGCCTCTATGGACTGACATGAGGCAGACCCTACAACACACGTGGACGCAGAAATTGTGGTTTAGGTCAACTCTATATATTCAAGGTCCCACCCTCTGTATGAAACCATTATCTCAAATCAAATTAAGCTACAAAGGCCTCAGAACAAATGAATAATTTTACTTAATTTTTTAGATATCTTCCTGTTATTAAACTGTGTGCGAACATCTTCAGAGAGGCCTTTCTTAAAGATGCTTCCAAGTCATTTATAGCCCGATTAATAATATGAAAAGAGACCGGAGCGTTGAAGTTTTGCCACTCTGCCACTCTGCCATTGTGCCATTTACATTTAATTTTAAATTTTTTGGCGTTATGGTCTCGCCCACTCCTTCCAGGCTCAAGCGGATATGGCAGCTACCACGGCCGCTGGGGCTTCGAGACGTTCAGCCACCGGCGGGCCTGCATGCTGCGCGGCTGGGCTCTGGAGAGACTCAACAGCCTGCGCTACCCGCCGTACACAGAAACCAAACTGAGCTGGCTGCGCTGGACCACCTCGGCAAAGAGCAGCTGCTCGCTCATGTGATGACGGGCAAGGCTGTGTGTGTGAGTGTGTGTGTGTGTGTGTGTGTGAAGATGGAGCTTTTTAATACTGTGTGTATGGATGTGAATGTTTGGGACATTCAACTAGAAACGGGATTAAACTACTTTTTTAATATGCTGGGAAGTTGTCATTATTGTTAAAGGAAGATGTTATAGCTACAGTGCTTTAAGAATATATCAAACTACTGTGGAGAAAAAAAAATCTGACTTTTTCTCATATTGTGTTATGTATTCTGGTTAACGCAATTATTTTACTGCCAGTGATTCCACTGCCTGCCTACTTTTATCCTCTTGCACTGACATTGTTTTCCAGCCTTATTGTTTTTAATAACCTCATTTGATCCAACCTCTCTGCCATTGTGCACATCATTGTAAATGTTTTTCTTGGTGTCTGCAGAGATGCAGTGGTGTTCTTCTCTGTGTTTTAATAGTGTTTTTTCATGAAATACTGTAAATACAATCTTTTGTCGGAGCAATCTGTCAGTCGCTGTTATAGTTAATTTACGATACATGTCATTCCCCTCCTGCATGTGTAAGAAATGTCTTTAAAGACAAAATGTCAGTTGTTCAAACTTGTGCAGATGGAGCACAAGCAGGGCTTTCAGTCATCAAAATTCATGCTCAAGTACAAGATATCTTGCAGGAAAAGTACTGTTGGAATAGTTGAATAAAGGTCTAAAGTGTGGTATTATGTTTATTTGTATCAAAGGGAAAAGTTGGTTACTAAACCCCCCCCCCCCCCCCAAAACCGGAAACAAATGTATATAGGTATTTGTAGTGTTGATGGATTCAGGTCCAAATCTTTTTCATTTTAGTGCAAATTATTTGAATTTCTTTGCTATTCACCATATAGAGTGCTGCAGGAATGAGTCCTGAAACCCAGACATGACTCAGCATTTCTGAACTTCGGGTTCCCTCGTCTGAAAGTCGATGGGTGTTTGGTTTTCACGTTTCATTCTACAATATAAAATGTCAGAAAAATACACCAGTTGTGAGGCGTTAACCAACAGAAATGAGACCACTAAAAGTCATCACGCCAACTAGTCCGCCTTTGCAGCCTTGTGAACCCGCGTGTCTATAGCTTAACGGTAGCTTTTCACTTCTGGCGGATGCATCCAAAAACCATAAACGCTGTGTTCACTTGTGAAGGTTATCTTGCAAGTATCATAAACGTTGCCTCAGAGCTTATTTTCTGCAATAATCCAAAATCCAACTGAATAAACCCGTTGGATTTTGTGTCGAGGGAACCAGCACGATGCTAACTTCCTGGTTGGCCTAAAAAAAATAATTTGTCATTCCTGCAGTACTATTGGGACCATCATTGCGCAGCTCTTTCCAGGCTGAACGTGAGGCCCGATGGCTCTTTATAGGTTGTGTAGGAGGTGATCGGGGTTGAATATGAAATGCCACTAGAGTGAAAGATGTGTAGTTTGTAGGCGTCACCAAATCACAGAACCCTTTAAAAACACTGAGAACGTAGCCGATGATCCGCAGCCTGAAACCTGCATTTCTTTATTGTCACCTTTTGAATAATTACATACTTTAAACACCAGGGTGACTGAGCAGCAGAATGAAGTCACTGTGATTGGGATGATCCCGAGATGAATTTGAGACCGTTATGGATCAAGAACAAGGAGTCGGTGTTTCGGGAATTGTGGTCAAAATTATCACATTTATTCATCACAAATATGAGGTCAAATACGGGTCACACAGGTCCTCTCCACTCTTCAGCGGACGTCTCTGCAGCAAGCGGGTACAGAACAAGATGGCTGTCTCAGTCGTAGAAAGGCTTCCTCCCCTCTGAATAACCTCATTACATTGCAATAAAACATCTTGTGTCACTGTGCTTTCACTCCGCGAGCACTAAGATCAACTTGTATGTGGAGTCAAAAAGATGGCCGACTGCTTCTCAGTCATTACTTCTTTGACTTTTTATTATCTTTTTATTTATCTGGAATCACCGTGTCAAAAGTAATTAAAAAATAAAAAGGTACAATACATTGGATTCACGTCCTATGAGGACCCTCTCTGATCACTGTAGCCACTGATGCCTGCATGTGTTGGTTAGGGGGAAGAAAAGAAGCCACCTAAGACCAGAGAAACACGCCGCGGGGCGCCGCCTCGTCCTCAGGAACTCTACAAGTATCGGCTTGTAGGCAAGTCTCTGCGGTGGCCTCACGGCTCTGGTTTGTACGAGGAGGGGGCGTTGGTCCTGGGGAGGGCCTGCTCCGGGGCCGCCGACTCTGGCTGTGGAGGGGTACTGGCCGGCGACGCCGGCTCCTTCTGCACCAGCTCGGGCTCGTCCTGGCCCGCCTGGGGCGGGTGGACCAGGACCTGGTCGATGATACCGAAGTCCTGCGCCTCCATGGGGCTCATGTAGCGGTCCCTTTCCATCACGCCATCTAAGGACGGGAAAGAAATGAAGTTTATACTCGGATGTCAAACTTACCACTGCATTACTTTCGTAGCCATTTACATGTCCGGCAAGCGCATCTGATAAAGATAACTCCAGCGTTCACTCTCTTTTCACTGGTCAATGTAGCTCTTAAGTGTCTTTAACAAAAGAGTTTTCATGTTTAACAGGCACTCTATCGTCCACCGAAGACTGCGTGGAGAGCGAGTAGCGTCCTATTCTGGACCAGTTATCTGTGACTGAAACTAAAAAGTTGCGCCTAAAGGCTTCACCTCTGTGACAAACATCTCAAAGACGAGGAGCTGGAACCTACCGATGGTGCTCAGCAGCTGCCCCGTGTGTTTGGCGTAGAGGCCGTTGATCTGTCTCTTCAACTTCATGATCTCCTCGGCCTGGATGGCGATGTCCGTGGCCTGACCCTGGACACACAGCACTCTGATTATTATTACCCTGAAATGATCACCTTTACAGACTTTGTGACCACCATCTCAGATCAGCATCAAAGGACCCGGGGGGGGGGCACCCTACCCTGGCGCCTCCTGAAGGCTGGTGGACCATGATGCGGGCGTTGGGCAGTGAATGCCTCATGCCCGACGTTCCCGCCGCCAGGAGCAAGCTGCCCATGCTGGCTGCCTGGCCGACACACCAGGTGGAGATGGGATTGAGGATGTACTGCATGGTGTCGTAAATGGCCAGGCCCGCTGTCACTACACCGCCTGGGGGAGAGGAAGGGAAATATGTTTAGTCATTTTAAAGGCTCATACTGATGCCAGATGTTTTACCTAAAAAGGGAAACTGGTAAATAGACTAGTATTGTGTTGTACACCTCGAGATAATTAGGCCATAATGAAATTCTAAAAGGAAAAGGGAAGCGAAAAAATAAATATTATGAAACAGCAATTCCAAAAGGAAAAACTCCTAAAATGGAAAATAGAAAAGTTTCAATGTAAAAGTATAAGTTTGTCTTTTTGTTTTTCCACCTCAAAAATAGATTTTTTTCTATAAAAAGAATTGATGTTTCTAACGTAAAAAGAAAATCGATTAAATTCATTCTATTTTCATTTGTATTCTATGGTTTTCTGATGTGCAGCCTTTGTGTCATTTTAAGGATGTTCGGACGCGGTTGTCCAGCCCTCCGCTGAGCGCCTCACCGGGACTGTTGATGTACATGTGGATGGGTTTGTTGTTGCTTTCTGACTGCAGGAAGAGCAGCTGGGCGATAACCAGACTGGCTACAGAGTCATCGATCTGAGTGAGGAAGAGCAAAGTTATGTAAAATCACTTTGAAAACATCAATCAACCAACATCAATCAACCAGGGAGACACTTACAGGACCCATTACACAAATGATTCTCTCTCTCAGGAGGCGAGAATAGATGTCATAAGCTCTTTCTCCTCTACCCTGGAAAAGAAACAAAAAAAAATGTTTAGAACCCCAACAAAACAATTCTATCTAATGCTGTTAAAAGCTGAACATCTGTGCATGTAAACTTTTACTTTCCCAGCCACTGTATTTGTTTCATTTCTGTACTTAGATGAAATGATGTAAATCTGCTTCAAACATGTTTGGTTTCCTATTGTAGTTATGTTATGATCCAAAGACAATGCTCGTGTGAGCAGAGCCTTTAAAACCGAAAGCTCTCCCTGATGTTGCCTTCGAAAGTGCTTAAAACTCACCGTCTGCTCCACAACTATGGGGACGAGGGGACTCCTCCAGACCGGACTGTGGTGGATGGACCTGCTGTGCTTCAGCGTCAAGCCTCCGATGTGCAACACTCTCTGGAAGACACAGAAAATACACACGGGCTTCTATTTAGCCGTTACTGCATATTTGACATGTAAGACAAAAGGACTAAACAGTAAATAATGGATAAACATATGGAAGAGATACACACAATAAAATAATCCAAATAAATACAATACATATATCAAATATGTTTCATAGAGAATTCATTGAAAGCTTAACTAAGCATAAATCTGCATTGCAAATTATTTTTTATTTGGACGTACCAAGTCATTTCTTGAGGTTTTGCACTGCGTTTTTACTGTTACACACCAAATCCTTGTATGTGTAACGTACTTGGCAATAAACTGTTTCTGATTCGAGATAGAGAATTTGCATATCTTTGTTTATTTGCTTCGCTTATCAACGCTGATACAGTTTTTTTGGAATACGGCATCATTACAGCCTGTTGTTTACTTGTAGTTCTCTATTGAAGCAGGTACATTCACGCTTGGTGCTGTCAGTGGCCACCATGAAAACCACACTGTTGTGTCATCATCCCAAAACTCAGTGAAACACACACGGATTAATTTCGGACTGGGTGTTTCGTTTTGGTAAAAGCACCGTAACGTTACTTCGTGTGTTTGTAGCGTTTATCAGTAACCGGACAGGTTTAGAGGTGATGCGTTCAAGCCTCGTTACACAAGCGACTAGTTAGCTTAACACGCGCAGCGCGACGAGCTGCAATAACAACGGTAACAACGGTTTTATTTACACCAATGTACGGTGTGACCCCCGTTAACGGGACGGTTCCCTCAAACTGCTGCGTGTACTCACCCGTAACAGCATTTTGAAATATTTTAGGTTTCTCTCCCCCTCTGTGTGACCCCCAGATACGATACACCGGAACCAAATTCAACCAACTTCACCTTTGAACCGCGTTCTTCTTCTTCGTTGCATTAATAGCCGCTTGTATTTCATTAGCGCCCTCGACAGGTTCAATGCCTTTTCACCCATGGATCAAATTCCCGTCACTTTCTCCGCTGAATACTACACTATATAATACCATACTACATATTACCCTTTGTATAAATACATGGCTTGTTATATGGGATGTGCTATTACACATAATCATCCCGTCTCCTTTAATTATCATGTTTCATAAATCAAACACGTGTCAGCTAATTTACCGTCTTTATTTGTTTTAAATGCTTATTCAAATTCATATTCAGATTACTTTATTGTCCATTAGATTTGCACCTAATGTAAATTTGGCACCGGCATATAAGACAGCACACGCCATACATATGCAACATACACACATATTCAGTTTATTATTTTTAGTGTGTCCAGTCTTTATCTTGTTATGATTCTGTCAGACTATTAGTTCCCGGCTAGCTAAAAAAAATATATATATTCCTAACACTGTACACATTCTCGTTTGTTTGAAATTATCAATTTATAATTCGGTCAACTGAATGGAAGATTGAGATTTATTATGATAGTTTTGTTTTGGGCATCCTATTTCTTGCAGTTACAAACTACATTTCTGCAGACTTAAGGGAGCATCAATTACTCAACATAATGTTTAAACAATAACCATAACAATTAAACATGAGTCCATTCTCCAACACATGTAGATCACGATGTTACATAGAAAACATACTACTTAGAAACTAAGTTGATAAAATATGATGCACAGTTATATCTTTAACTACCCAACATATATAAATAGTTGAAATTAGCTCCACCTCATCCACTAACTGTAATCCAATACAAGCCTAATATCTGATAGGCCTTAACATTATTTTTTCCTTTCTGTATTATGAGTAGCTACTTTTCTGAGTGTTATAAGTGTTTTGAATAATCAACCTAGTCTACTTACTTTTAGCCTAACAGAGTCATTTTTATATTATGTTGCTATTTTTGGGATAAGTAAAAAAAAAACTGAACACTTCCTCCACCATTGCAGTAGCTAAGCTTAATGTGATTTAAGAAACAAACAACAACACAAGCAATGACGCGTGTGTGCGCGTGCGAGTGGGTGGGGCGAGTAAAAGCGAGTGAATGGGCTCTTTATTTTGAAGGTTTTGACCGGAAGATGTGCATTATTCCAGCCTGGTACTGAAACATGAACGTAACTGACTACTTGGCCACTTTCTCCGTTGTTCGCACTCAGTCATGTTGAACAGCAGCGCCGCCAGCAGCAGTTTAGTCATCGCCCAGAAGGCGGTGAAGCAGCTTCGTCTCGAGGCCAGTGTGCGTCGGATAAAGGTACGTCCACTCAACGCAACACTTCCACTAAACTGCCAAAACCGCTCCCGTGCGCGTGACTCTCGCTCTGAAGCGCCTCAACTCTTTTAATGTGCCGCGTGCAGAAACGAATTCCTATCCATCACTGCCAATTAAGACACTTTTGAATTTACTCCAAACGTGTTTACTATGTAACATTCATCACATAGTTCCTACTTAGAATTGATTTGAGTTACAAACAAGTGATTTAAGGAGTTTTTAAACTTATTGACCGTTTATTTGTCCTTAAACGCGTCAACTGCGGTAGTACCTTTTGGGTAAAACAGCTGTAACGCACAGAAACATGTAGCCTCTTAGTTGCTGTTTAAAGTCGTGTCTTTTGGTTCCTAAAAACTAGCTTAAACGGAAAATGTCTCTGATTCAAACTCTTCTAACTGACCATATTACTTCATACTTAAGAAACACACTTTTACATGATGTCCATAAGTCACGTGAACGCCTTCCTAGTGTGCAGTGAGATGGTAGCTAACAGAGTGCAGCACAGTGATAGCTTTGTTGATTGTGCTGCTGTGTGACTGCTGGGATTGTTTGGCTGGCTACTTATTTTAGAACAGAAGTCAGACTACTTTCAGGTGCAGGTTTTAAACCACCCAGCATCAGGCGCTGTTGGGGAGCAACCAGAATAAATAAAAATCACAGGAGAATTTCACTCAAAGAACATTGTGATGTTGTCAATATGGTAGAATCATAAACAATGAAGGTCCAATGGATTGATGTGGTGCGAGGTAAACTGTAACATGTTCTGTCTGTCATATAACCTATTGCTATGTTAATATTGACATAACTATAAACTGTACATGTAACTTTTTAACTGAAATGACCTTGCATTTAACATGATTGTTGTGACACAGACTTGCTTTGAGCCAGTTCATAAATGCTTTCACATGTACTGTTGTCACATCACGTACACCACTTATATGATATCCCTTCTAATCCCTTCTAATCCCTTAGTTGATAAAGGTTGGAAGGGTCTATACAGAGTAAATAGCTATTATTGTTAATGAATTTAATAAATGATTGAGCAGAATCATTTTTGAGAATGATGGACTGTGTAATTGTGGCTGGCTTTCATGCTCATTCCTAAACACACACATATGACATCGCCTTTCTTTAACCAAACGATATGATGTATGGAATCCAGGTTTCTCAGGCCGCTGCAGAACTGAAGACCTTCTGTTTGCAAAATGCCCACAAGGACCCCCTCCTCACCGGGGTGCCCTCCAGCGATAACCCGTTCAGGCCTCCCAAGTCATGTGTCCTCCTCTGACGCGTGAGTGCAGCTCTCCTCGCTTTGTTTGCTTGAATTCATCAGTTTATTTTGAGATTCTTCTTTTTTTTGTTTTCGTAATACTTGTCTTTGTAATTTGCCTCACCCTGCTGCTGAACAATGACCCCGCTGTCTCTTTAGAGCACAAGACCCGTCCTGCCCTCCAGCTTCATGTATTTCTTGTCTTCTCAGGGCCGTGAAGGAGTGCAAATCATCCAAACGAACGCCTGATTCCAATGTGGATTTCTGTCATGTGCCCCTCTGTCTCTGAAGATGAGGAAGCCAAGACCACACACACACACACACACACACACACACACACACACACACACACACACACACACACACACACACACACACACACACGATCACTGGAGCAGCTAAATAAATGATGCTGAGTAAATGCAGTGTGCTTATTGTGACAGGGTGTTGTGTTATTGCTCTTCTCAGGGTTCAGTGGTCTATGGTAGATTTCGGTTTACACAACAGGCCTTAATGCTAATTCTGTTTTGTGCGCCATGTCCAATTTTGGACTACTTGTAAAACTTCTGATTTTACAGTAGAACTACACTTTTTTTTCATTTGTTGTTATTGGATAAAAATGACTAGAAACTCCTATGAAAGTCACATTCCTATCTGATTTATTTATTACTATTTATGAATGTCACCCAAAGCAGATAAAAATAAATAAATAAAAGAATTGGATTACATGTTTGTTTTTTTCTTTCGTACTTTAAAATTGGGTGTTTAACACCAACAGAGTGTTCATAATTCAAAAGGATTCTATTAACCATCAGATGTTTTCTTATTATTCACCATGGCATCAATTTTGCATCTGTTTTTTTCCCCTGCTAAAATAAAATCACATAAATCATGTTTTTAGTTGGAATTTCAAGACCTTTCAGCGCTCTGTTTTCTATCTGCTGTCGTAAAAACATATCAGCGTACTTTAGGCTCTGCATGACCTGTGTTTGAAATATAAAGCTGACCTTGCTCAGTACCATTGACCAAATCAATGAGTGGAATAAAGCATAAATAAATATGCAAGTAGTGTAAACATCACGATGAAAGAGACTTGAGAGTAAGTAAGATATTTGATTTAAACAGAATTTAAATAATGCAATATTAAGAATTCAGCAAGTGTCATGTTATGACTGTTGACTCTTACACAGTATGTTATGATTAGCTACACACAGCTTTGCTTGCATCAAATATATTTACTGAGAAAAATGGTGACGTGTTCAATACTTATTTTACTCGCTGTATATACATGCATATGGTGGCTATGATATACACTTATAGTATTTATGGATATTCTTCTAATTCGTTGATAAAGATTAGGAGAGTTTTCAAAATATATATATATATATTTTTATTATTTATTTATTTGAATTTATTATTTCATGTCTTCTGTACATATATACGTATTCTGTGTATATATATATATATATATATATATATATATATTTTATTTTTTTATTATAAGATTTTCTTAAATTTTAATTAATTATTATTTCAAGTCTTGGGTAAAATGAAAACATTTGAGAGCTCGTGGATTGCAGGAAGTCATGACGTATGCTGCCCGTGTTTACACAGTACCCACTTTGATCCGCTAGTTGACGCTTCTCACGTTGATGCCCGGCCTGCCTCCAGCAGAGAGCAGTGCGTGGTTGGAAGTCTCTACTTCCAGATCGAAGATGGCGGTCTCGGTGTTCCCCGGCGTGCGGCTCCTTTCCATCGGAGACGCGAATGGAGACATACAGCGACACTCAGAGCAGCAGCCCCTGCGGCTAGAAGTCAGGAGCACTCACGATGCTGCTCTCATCAATCTCTCCAATGGTGAGTTGACCTTTTCCCGCAGCTGCTCCTCGGATGTTCGGCCTGTCCTAACTGCCAGTGCTAATGCTATGCAGTGCTAATGCTCACGGCTAATACGGCCATACGTAGCTTTAGCCACCAAGAAGCTAACGTTTCCTCCCCCTACCTATCACGAGGGAACCCTTAAAACTAAAAAATGTTCCTCGTCCGAGGGGGTCTTGTTGTTTGCAAACATTAAGCTCTGAGCTCCCACACAAGTTCACCATGTTGGACAAAAATGAGCGCATACAGCGCAGTTTAGTTAGTCTCACCAGTAAGCAGCGCAGCTAAGTTGTGTGTAGTTTAATGCTAGCTAGCTAAACAATGCCACTAGCACGGGTTCGGCAATGAGGAGCTAACGTGCATCCGAACTGCTAGCATCTAACGTATTTTGCCCTTGATGTCTCTCGAACGTTTATTTAGTCGCGTAACTAATATAAATTCACCCTGTTCCAGGTTGTGCTTGAGAGACCCAGGTGATGTTATTTGGCAGTTTTCTAGCTTGTTTGGACCAGAGGGCATCACTCGGTACCCGCCGCCGTGCATCGCGGTCCAGTCGGCTGCCGCTGCTATAGCGCTGCATTTAGCTCTGTAATAGAGCTGTAAACATACAAACTTATGAACGCTTTTACTTTTTTTGTTGTTGCTTAAAGCGGTCTTGTCGTTTTGAGAGGCGTAGAGAAACCGGGCCCTCATTACTTATGCATTCATCTTTGTTCTCATTGGAACAATAGCCGGCTACTTTCCCTCCTGCGTGGAGGGACGCTTCAGCCCTCCGCAGCTTTTCTCATTCAATGGGATGTCCCGCTGAAAAGAAACAGCTGCGCAGCCCCCCCTCTGCTGCAAATGCTGAAGTTAAAGAAAAGCACACCGACGTTCATTTGTAGACCTTTGGAGGATCTCCGCATCGACTTTGTATGGCGCTGAGACAATTGCCCCCACGCATCTCCGGCAGCACACATTAAAACATGAAGTTAAAACTGCGCGTGTGGTTATATAGGTCGTAGAAAACATACTAATAATGTCATTTAAAAGTAAAAAGAATGCAGAAGATGGGCAAACACACCGTTATTATTCGCCATTTAAAGTCACCATGTGTCTGTTGCTGTCATCTGTGTAAAGAAGCCTCTGAGTTACATGTCTGTCGTTCTATTTCTGGACAGGAAACGCACAACAAACAAATCCTAAAAAGTAGAATGAAGCCTTTGGTGTCTCCAGAGGGAACTCCGTGAAGTCTGATAAATGTCCTTTAAGTGATGTCACTTCAGTTAACGTGGGTTGGGTCTGAAGACTACGAGTTTAAAAATAAATCTGGAGGTGTGGAGTTAGAAAGAAGTGATCTTACCAGACCTCTGCAGCCCCACAGCATAACACATCAGAATCCCTGACCCAACTGTTGAGATGCATTGTGGGTAACATAGGCAAGGAGGAAAATGTGCTGAATAAAAAGACTACATCGCAGGTTATGCTTCATCAATTTGTCGATTATGTCCGACTGGCTACGTTTTTTATGCCACGGTGAAGTTTAGGAGGAGGAGAGTGTTGATGTTAACAGGTGCAGGACGTTTAGTTTAGGTTAACAAAGCGTAAGATTGGATAGCACTTTTATTTATCCCGAGGGAAATTATTGTGCAGCAGTTGCAGCTAGATTGGTGCGACATCACCAAGATCTCACAAAAATCCATCTCGTCAGGCTTCAAGCAATGCGTTTGTGTCCGAGCTACCACTCGGCGTGTGTGAGGATCACTGGCAGCTCCGGCGTGGTTTAGGTGTGATGCAGAGACAATGGCGGCTCCTAAAGAGGTTAGCAGTGATGCTGCAATAACGTCAGTTATATCAGAGCTGGAGAGCATCTCTTCATTGAAAGAAGAGACCAGAAAACGTGTCTTCTCCCGACAGGAGGCCGCGGAAGTTTGATTGACCGATGGTTCGTCCAATAATTTGCCAAGTATTTTTTTTTTAAGTGCCTGCCCTTTTTTTCAAAGACAACGTCTCAGATTATTCTGTGTAACAAACCGTCTGGTTAGTACAAAGTAGGAAAGAGTGCAAATACACAAACTATAAACAATAAAGATTATCAGTAAGGTGCAAAAACCAAATGTACACAAAGCTAGAAATGTAAACAGGTTAAATGTAAGTGTAACTGGTTCATGGTGAGGTAAAAAAAAAGCCCAAATAAACACACGCTCAAAGTTAACGGTAAGGATCATGAATAAATAGCTTAACGATACCCAAAGCAAAACCAGAATCATTTATGTCCTGTTCATTGGAACTGTTTTTAAAGTCACCACTATAGATGGAATTAGCAAAGTAAAAGGATAACGGTTCTAATCTTTGAGAGGTTTACACTGACTTCATGACGATTGCAATACATTTTCTGGACGGTTGTAAAACAAGTTGTTCTGGAGCTTTGCAGTCTTTTATTGTTATTAGAAAGGAAACCGGAATCGGCAGAAATCAGAATTAGTTGGTCAGACTTTTAAAAATCAGAAATCGGAATTGCCCAATGAGTGCATCTCTACCTAATACACATGGCAAGAGTTAATATAATAGATGTAATAACGGTTAGATGCAAGAGAATGTTCTTATCGATTTAAAAAAATGTGAGGTGAGCAGCTGTTTGTAAACATCCTGTCACGACTGTTGCAGTTGAACTGGATGTGTTCGACATTCTAAAGATTAGTAAAGTTAGAACTGTGGAAGCTGCGATATCTATGGTGTCCTGATTCCTGCGTTGTATCCCGGCACCTGTTTGTTCTGTGTGTGAGAGTCGTGGCGCGTTGAAAATAAGATCCGTAAGGGGAACCGACAGTCCAGCCTCATACCTGCCAAAAAACGTGCCTTAAACCTGCAGCGTGGGAGTATTTTGGGAAATAGAAAAAGAGCCGGGAGTTGTTAGGAGACGGATATCAAAATATAGAGACTGCAAGTGGTGTAGATGTACGTATAACTGCTCCATTCAGTTCAGGGTATGAAACTAACTCAAAATCAGTACTAGTCCCAAGGACTAGTAGGTTCATAAAACTACTAGTCCTGAGCAATCTTTACTAGTCCTTCATGAAGCTTTGGGGAATGTACCAATCACGGGGTGTAGGGATGTGTGTGTGGAGGAAGACTCTCCCAAGGCAATTATCTAACAGTGAAACCGCAGAGATGCAAGGTACTAATCAAGAGTTTTATTGTTTGTAACATTATGGCTGTACAAAGATTGATGCATGTTACATCATGATGTCGTGAAATTAAGACCAAAAACTGTTACTCCTGTTGAGATGGACAGGGGGTCAAAGTTGGTAATTTAAGATGTATTCCAATGGGAGCTCGAAATACAGGGGTGGTACCTTAACAACACAACGACGCGTTTTGTCCGATGTGCCCGTGTTTTAGCAATGTCGAACCCCGTTGCGAAACCTGTCCGCCTCGAAACTGAAACCAAATTATCGGAATACGGCATCTTAAAATCGCAAAATATGCTTATAATGGTTTGGGGATTGACAATTCTTGCATTATTTAGGCTCGTAGTGAAGATGAAGGTTAAGATCACGATTAAATATTGTACAGCAGTTCAAATTGCCAAGTTGAGGAATTCCGCTATGGAACGTACCGGCTAAAAATGTTGCTATATTCCACCGTGGGGAGTAACAGCATGTCACCACGGCAGTTTAAGCAGTGAACGCTCGGTGCCCAAAACAATACGCAGTCTATGAATAAAGCAGGCATTTGTTCTAATTTTAGATTAAGTATTTTTGTTAGATCACACAAAGATATTGGGTGTTAGTTCATGTGCTGCAGTGATAAGAGCTTCACGATCTATATTTCTTCCGCGGACGAATGTTGGCGGGCCGCTGGTGAAACTGAAAGAGAGGCCCGGCCTGATCGATGAATATAGTGCCTTTCGCATTGCGTAAACAAAAAATTATAATCGAAACAAAATAGTCTAATATCCTCAACAATTTGGGGAATAGTGGAATGTTACTGTTAAAGTGACTGGGAAGGAATGTATCATTGTACTGGTTCATTACAGGTTGTGGCCACCAGGGGGCATCTATCAGAATGCACTCCAGACAAGATGTTCCTTTGAGAGGTTTATTGACAGTAGTCAAACAAGCAAGTGTGTGGTTCTGAAACAGATATCCATGAAATAATGATTAGTAAAAACCTCTATACAGCATTGGTTCCAAATTAGGACATACAGACAGAATACAGGCAGCGATAAACATGTCCGGGACTCCTACAGTCGGCACTGAGCAAACAACGAACGAGCCGCTAAATATCAGACTAGATTGCCGTGCAAATGACACAATATAACCCTTATGATGACATTTGACTAACACCAAACGTTACGTTTACTTACTGGTTGTTTACACGCACACAGTCTTGAAAGGTGAACTCCGAACATCCACATAAACTCTAATCTATTTACGGACACCTGTCATTTCGCGCCACTACTCTCGTCAGAGCCTTTTCACCAACTTAATACCGGTGATATTAGTCCGCGAGCAGCTGACTGCCGTCCTCTTCCGCAAGGGGCGTCGTGCGGTTCCTGCTCGGCTGTTTCTCCGAAACCCGTCAATAGAGGTCGTCCTTCGTCACAGTTACATTTACTTATCGGGAAAGTCTTTTTCCGGACATAAATAACGAATAAAGCCTCTCAAATTTCACTCGCCATGAGGACTAGTGAGAATGATAATTTAGGTAGTCCCTCCAAAAATCCACTCGCCTCGGGCTAGCGGACTAGCGTTAGTTTCCGACCCTGCAGTTACAACATGATGCGTTCTGGCTTTAACGTCAACATGATGTGTTCACATGTAATCTTGTAAATTGTTGTTTTTTTGGGGTGAAACTTTAATAAATACAGTTGTTTGAAGGAGACGTTGTAGTTGATGATGATACATCTTTTGGTTCATTACCTTTTTATTACAAATATTCAGATTGCCCTCTTCAAACATGCACCACTCCATTAGGTCAGGGTTCACTGCATTGCAGAAGTGAGGGGGGGGGGTTGTTTTCATCAGAACCGGATCTACTATCTATTTATATCCTGCAGAGTCATCAAAGAGGAAGTCCACAGATTTGACACATGTAGGTCAGCTGAACTGCCTCGGTGAGTTCTACTCGCCATGTGAAGACGGTTGTAGAATGTTTTTGTCTTATGTGAAAAAAATAACCCAGATGATGTCATCTTTTATGGGAAGAATGATAATAATAAAAACATTTTTTTGATGTTCATGATGTTTTGATAGTGCAACAACTCGTTTAAACGTGTCTATATTTGACATCACCCCTCTGTCCTTCGCTTCCTTCCACGGCTTTATTGATGTCAGGTTTTGTTAGTTCAGTAATCTTGCTTTATGATGATGAAGGTAAAAGTAGTGAAGGAAAGTGATCCTCAGCTGGAGTTCTGCCAACTCATTCCCGGCTCTTGTTTGATGAGATCAGATATGTGTTTGGGGAACATGGGCACCATTAACATCCAATTATCTAAATGAATCACCTGCCGGTACGTAGTCCTGGATCCCGTTTGTATCGAGTTTGGCGTTTTCTCACGTTGTTACGAGCGGTCTTGTCACGTGGTCGACGGCGTACGTGGTTGGTTTGGCGCTGGAGAACTCGGAGGATGCTTCTCTCTTAATCTGAAGTGCTGCACTTAATCCCTCGACGGGCGCTGGATTAGCTCAGGCCGCTCTGTGCATCTGTGTCGGGCCTGCTGCACGACGACAAGGTTTTCACAGCCTGGAGACGTATTGGCAGGGGGCCGCACAGAAGGAGTTCTGAGAGGCGTTCATTCATCATCGCCCATCTTTCCAGTTTTAGTTCAAGAGTGTGATTATCCCGTCAAATGTTCTGTTCATCCTTGTTCTATCTCGGGAGGTGTGTGCTTCTACACCAGTGCAGTGCATTATTCAGGTCATCTTTATTAAGCCGGTCTCGCAACACAGGGTTGACAAATGATACGGGATGTAACTCTTGTGGCATGCATTTTAACCAGAAGAGTCATGGTGGTGACAGCAGCTTTAGTATCTCTCACAGGTTTCTATCCTCAAGTGGAAATGGATGCAAATGCACACACACACACACACACACACACACACACAGCGAGTATCGACTGTGGCAAAAGTGAAGTTATATGGTTGAAAACATGCATCGCAATCGCTTTGGCTTCATTTTGTGTTGTCAACAACTATTAAGAACACGCCAGTGAGCCACATTGTCTCACTGGGTGACATGTTCCTTCATCACCATAAACACACACACACACACACACACACACTGTAGTTCATTTTGACTCAATCCCACATACATCGTTCCGCTGCCACAAACACTCACTGAAGCACCAAATGTGGCTTAATACGCAGCTGGAAATAGTCCTCAACAAACGCCATCGTTTCTTCTTGTTTGAGTAAAAACTACAGCGATCAGCTGTAGGAAATGACTGAGCCTTGATGAGGATCTCCATGTTCAGTAGGAACCGGTGCGGGTAGCAACCAGGCTGAGTAAAGAAGCCGGAGAGTATTGAGAGATGGACGAACACTTTTGGTCTTAGATGTTGTTCTGGGATTCGTTGACGATTACAAACGTACAGAGCGCCAGCTGTAACCTGGGTAGTTTGGTTGTACGCATTCTGTCTCGCGTCGACACATTGTAGAAATATATAAATGTATTTTATATTTTATATTTGTCAAGCTCTTTAAAAAGCATTCGTGCATATCCCTCCACAGTGTGAGAGCGGCGGAGGGAGATGAAGAGGCTGGAGGTGCGCTTCATTCAGCTCTCCCACACAGGAGCTGGTTGGGTTGAATCTGAAATGGAAATGTCAGGCCTAACACGTGCCTCGCAGCAAGAAAACTCTTTAGATGTCACACAAAATGAAAATACAAATCAAAGCATGTTCTTTAAGCTGAACATGCAGGCTGTCAAATCAGTGGCGAAGTGACTCCGCCTCTTCCAGCTCGTCTTCAGTGCTCTGTGTTAGCGAGGCAGTCGAACGTCCCCTCCAGAGCCACCGTTGGCTTTAAAGATGTATAAATACACGTAAAGTTCCAGCAGTATTCAGCACACAGGGTTGTTTTTTCCAGTGGCTGTAGGCCAGCGTGTCTCTTATCGTCCTAACTTTTTCTGTTCTTTTTCTGTCCAGGAGAGGAGGCGAGTGTGTTCAAGTGTTCGGTTTCCAGGGAGACGGAGTGCAGCCGCGTGGGGAAGCAGTCATTCATCATCACACTGGGCTGCAACAGCGTCCTGCTGCAGTTCTCCTCACCTGCAGGTACACACACACACACACACACACACACACACACACACACACACACACAGTATATATGAGCCAAAATGTGGAAACATCATGACTTTAGGTCAAAAGTATGTCAGTAGGTCAAAAGTATTTTTCTGTCGAACCAAACATTGGAAATATTGAACAAATGTGAATTATTGAAGTAGTGATTAGAATGTAGGTATATATATATATATATATATGGCTGTTTCTCAGTAGCCATTTGCAAATCCCCTGCTCCAGCATGACATTCGCCGTGTTCACACGGCAGCCATTTGTGGTCTGACGTCACGCTCTCCCAGATACTAGTCAGACGCTTCTGTAGCTATGGCCACCGTGTGGAAATGGTGGATTGGTTTAGTTTTCTCTGTTCATAACCCCAGAGAGAGCCAACATGCCAACGTTCGTTATGTAAGCAGTAAGTCTGTGCTTCCCACACACTGGGTACACTTACCATGTGCTACTGTAATGTTGAATCTCCGTATAAAGAAATTATTAAACGGTTGGTTTATCTGCTCTAACATAAGGTGCCAACATTAGTAGCAAGTGTATTAACTACATTAGTTTTCGGGTTACATTTAAACAGAACCACTTCCACTGTGTTGTATTTCCTCTCGCACTGGTCCTGGACGCTATCAGAAGCTAACGTTAGCAGCTCTTTAATTGGGAAGTTTTCGACTCCGGCAACGTTACCCAAGACGCTGTCTTCAATTAATCCTCATCTAAAAATCTTTTTCTCTTTGAAAATACGAACATGAAAAACAGGCCAAAGGTCAGCTGCAGACGTGATGAAGCCAAAGTAATGAAACAACCTGTTCTCAATATCTGAGTAGACGACCTCAATATCTGACACAGAGCAACAGAAACATGCCGTCAAATACAAAGACATAACTTTAACTTGTGTTCTGGTATTTCTATAACGTTGGGCTTAGTGAAAAGGTGGTGAAGTAACCTTTGTACGCACAAGTTCAAACATTCAACATCACTGCTGTGACTGTATTGCATGCTGTTGTGTAATGTGGGGTCCAGTGTAAAGTGCGTCATTGTTCTTCTACGTGTGCGTTTGTGTTCCGCTGCAGACTTTCAGTCCTTTTATAACCTCCTGAAGAACAGTCGTGGGCACGTCAATGAGCGCTCAGTCTTCAGTGACAGAACGGAGGACTCCTCTGCTGTACAGTACTTCCAGGTGAGAGGCTCCCAAGAAGTACATACACACATGAGAATGATTCATTTTTCTCATTTAATGACGAACCTTAATAATTACCCCCATGCTGGCTTTGTTCTTTATTCGGAGAAATCATTTTTTTTTTATTTTAAAGGCGTCCCTAATTCAGTTCCATGAAGCATTGGAAATGTGTGGAACACAGCTCTTGCACAGATGTTCTCTGTGAATGACACGGTCCTAATTAGAACCCAAATGAAGAAAGAGACACTGCCACTCAAAAGTTTGGGGTCACCCGTTGTCTTAATGCTTTTCTTCTTTCCTTAAATAATGACTTCTTTAACAGAGACAAAAAGAGTGCAATTCAGAAACCAAATGTGTTATTTATATTTTAAATAGTTTTGGCCCCAAGAGAAGAAGCCAGGGGAGAATACTGTCGGAACCATTTCCCCCCCAAATCGCTCTTGATTTTTCATTTGTTTCCGGTCCCTGTGCAGTCTACTTGGTTAGACTGAAGAGGTTTAAACTGATTTGTCTGTTCAGCTGCTATTCAGCAGTGCTAACTCTAGCCTAGCCTTCATTGTCTATTGTGGCGACGTATTAACACTTGCTAATGTTTCTGCTTGTCACAGACTGCATTATTGGAAACACTGTAACAGGAACTTGTTTAAATGTGAACACATTTCGATGCTCAGCTTTCACTTCTTCTATCTTTGCCTCTTTCCGCCCTTTCAGTTGTCAGCCTGGCTAAGTCATTTCATGTACGAAACATGACTTATTTTGCAAACCATTCATACAAAAAACAATTAAAAAAAAGGACTCTCTACCACCTACACAACTTTTGAGTTGCAGTTTATAGTCTGTTCATGTAATTTGCCTAACTGACGATGAGCAGTGCAGTAGTAACATGATGGACAAACAAGCAAATACAGAGTACGTTAAAACGGGTTTGTTGTATTTGAAAATCACTTGGTCCTTTGGTGGACAGGATGCTTTATGTTTTACGTGTTATGTGATGCGTTCGTATGTCCTCACTGTGTCGTACGACATTGATCTCATGTAGACGATAATGGCTTTTTTCTCTCTGCAGTTTTATGGCTACCTCTCTCAGCAACAGAACATGATGCAGGACTACGTTCGGACAGGGACTTACCAACGGGCTATTCTCCAGAACCACACCGACTTCAAGGATAAGGTATCCTTACACCACCGTACAGATGACAGATTCATCATTTAATCATACGTAGACGCAGAGTTAGACACCTATTAAAAGGTTTTACTGTTTTAATATTCAGATGGACCAAAATATGACCGGCATTAACGAGTGCTTAAACTTGACAAATACTTATTAGTCTTAACCTTTCTAGCCCGAGAGGCGCCCTACCGGGCGCCTAGTGGTACCGATTGGTACCGACTGGTACCGAAGAAAGCTATTTTCGGTAGCAAATATAATATTTCCACAACCATGGAGCATAGCGTTTGAACGAAGAATTTCTCATGAACCGAAGCATGTGTAACACTTTACACACTCAAAACACAATAAAACACAATCTAAGACAACATTCCTAGCCTCGTGCTAAATATCGTCACTTTTTCGCGTTCATTCGGCCGACATACGCACCCGAAATAGCCTCTCAAAAGACGCAAATCAACCTGAGAGCTTAATGCTATGTAGTTAGCAGCCGTAGCATTCAAGCACGCTTCGAACCTACATCCCCGATTCCCTCTCTGGGAAACCCTTCAAAGTTGACCGGGGGAACAGCAGCCCCCAGCAACAATAACTCAGCCAAATAATTATGGGATGGTACTCACAGTTTTGAAGCAAAATCATCAAACAGTGTCCTTATAGTCCTTTTTGACCGCAGAAACGGCTCCTGCTGTCCATTTCAGTTGTAAAAAACGTTGTGAAACAAAGGCAGGGGGGTCACACACGCGGGGGGACAAGTTTGCAGCAAGGCAGTCTCGGCTGTTTACGCGCCGGCACTTCGGCTTAGATCGGATTTTTTCGGAAAACTAAACACTTCCTGGTAAATCTGTTAACGCCATTCGATTGGCCACATGCAGCCACGTGCACAGAGCGAAAAAAAACGAAAATCGACCAATCAGGGGCTCTACAACGGCCCAATACACACCAGCTATTGCGCAATCCTCCCGTAGCTCGCCGGCTTGGAGAGCTTTGGAGACGGTTCCAGCTCTCCAAAATGATTTCTAACTGCTGTATGTGATATATTGAGCATGTAGAAGGATAAAGGAAGTTAAATATATAGTTATTTAGCTTCTAAAAGTACAATGGAACAGCTGGAGAGGCTGTTTCTGACATGACGACCTCTCGTGACCTCTCGTACACGTTTATGTCTCTTGCTCGGGCCTACTTCACTCTATTCACTCAAATTCTTTTGTAGGTGACTACTGCCATCATTTGCTATGATGGTGGGTGGGTTTTAGGCTTCACCCTGCCTAATTTAATATTGCATTATGAATAATAGTGCTTTCTCACCATACGAATTTGACATAGGGCTGTGTTCCATCTTCAGCAGCCATTAACCAGTAATGTACTGAACCTATTTACTCAAATCATATGAGCAAACCCTTCTTAGTGTTAATAATTCTTTGCAATGGTTCACATATACCTTGTAGTTGGGCCCTTTGCGTATGTGTACAATATTTTCGAAAATTTGTCCAAAAATCGTCTAGGGCCCAACAGGTTAAACAATTTACTCTTTGCTAATCTCCTCCCTCTAACGAACAATTATTGTCCCGTCATAGTTTAGCAACTGTAACGAGGCACATGGCTTCAGAGACTTCACATGGTGGTGTGTCTCTTGTTTGTTTTCTTTAGCCTTTCCAAAACCCAAAACATGAGCAAAAGTTTAAGAAATGGATTAAACAGTTTATCTGGTCTAACGCTAACTGCAAATGTTAGCATGTCTGGCTAACTTGCTTACTACCTGAAGTAATAACCGAGCGTTACTTCCAAGAGCCTTTCATTACCCGACTACCTTAGTGAGGTCACAAGATACTTAAATCCCCTTTTACGACTGGAAGAAGTGTTTCTTCTTCGTGTGTGTGAAAAAAAGCCAGTCCTGGATGCTACAGAGTGTAGGCTAACGTTGCTTGCTTTGACAGAACCATCGCTGTTCTAAAGTAGAGCACTGGTTTAATTAACGGAGGTATTTTTGTTGCCGGACCGTTATCAGTGTTATAAGTTGGTATCAAGTCATACAGAGGTCACATTGGCACAATATGCCTGTAATTTATCCTGTTCTCTTTTCTCACAGGTGGTGCTTGATGTTGGCTGTGGCTCGGGGATCCTCTCTTTCTTTGCAGCGCAAGCTGGGGCCAGGAAGGTCTACGCTGTGGAGGCCAGCACCATGGCACAGCACGCTGAGGTACACACACACACACACACACTGGCACAGCACGCTGAGGCACACACACACACACACACACACACACACACACACACACACACACACACACACACACACACACACACACACACTGATTAATGCTGACATCAGTTCCCTGAATCTGATATGTTTTGAATGACCTGGTTGATGGGTCGCTGTATTCTGAGGCAGGATTTCAGATCCTTGTATAAAGTTGTGCTCTGCCTCACAGGTGCTGGTGAACAGTAACCGTCTGGGCGATCGCGTGGTCGTCATCACGGGGAAGGTGGAGGAGGTGACGCTCCCCGAGCAGGTGGACATCATCATCTCAGAGCCCATGGGCTACATGCTGTTCAATGAGCGCATGCTGGAGAGCTACCTGCATGCCAAGAAGTTCCTCAAACCCAATGGTGAGCAGGTTTGGGGTACAGAAGAATGGCACATGGGAAATGATGTGGTAAATGGTAGGATGGGGGGGTGAAAGTTAGTAACGGAGCAGCAGAAACAACCTTTGGAAAGCACTGCAATTCTGCCGGCTGTTTCAGATATCATTGGATTAATTAACATGATAAGTCCACAGTGAGTACAGACAAATATATACAAGTCCACAGTGAGTACAGACACATATATACAAGTCCACAGTGAGTACAGACAAATATATACAAGTCCACAGTGAGTACAGACAAATATATACAAGTCCACAGTGAGTACAGACAAATATATACAAGTCCACAGTGAGTACAGACAAATATATACACGTCCACAGTGAGTACAGACACATATATACAAGTCCACAGTGAGTACAGACAAATATATACAAGTCCATAGTGAGTACAGACACATATATACACGTCCACAGTGAGTACAGACACATATATACAAGTCCACAGTGACTACAGACACATATATACAAGTCCACAGTGAGTACAGACAAATATATACAAGTCCACAGTGAGTACAGACAAATATATACAAGTCCACAGTGAGTACAGACAAATATATACAAGTCCACAGTGAGTACAGACAAATATATACAAGTCCACAGTGAGTACAGACACATATATACACGTCCACAGTGAGTATAGACAAATATATACACGTCCACAGTGAGTACAGACAAATATATACAAGTCCACAGTGAGTACAGACAAATATATACACGTCCACAGTGAGTACAGACAAATATATACAAGTCCACAGTGAGTACAGACAAATATATACAAGTCCACAGTGACTACAGACAAATATATACAAGTCCACAGTGACTACAGACAAATATATACAAGTCCACAGTGAGTACAGACAAATATATACACGTCCACAGTGAGTACAGACAAATATATACACGTCCACAGTGAGTACAGACAAATATATACACGTCCACAGTGAGTACAGACACATATATACAAGTCCACAGTGACTACAGACAAATATATACAAGTCCACAGTGAGTACAGACAAATATATACACGTCCACAGTGAGTACAGACACGTATATACAAGTCCACAGTGACTACAGACACATATATACAAGTCCACAGTGAGTACAGACAAATATATACACGTCCACAGTGAGTACAGACAAATATATACAAGTCCACATTGAGTACAGACAAATATATACACGTCCACAGTGAGTACAGACAAATATATACAAGTCCACAGTGAGTACAGACACATATATACAAGTCCACAGTGAGTATAGACAAATATATACACGTCCACAGTGAGTACAGACAAATATATACAAGTCCACAGTGAGTACAGACAAATATATACACGTCCACAGTGAGTACAGACAAATATATACAAGTCCACAGTGAGTACAGACAAATATATACAAGTCCACAGTGACTACAGACAAATATATACAAGTCCACAGTGACTACAGACAAATATATACAAGTCCACAGTGACTACAGACAAATATATACAAGTCCACAGTGAGTACAGACAAATATATACAAGTCCACAGTGAGTATAAATACATATATACAAGTCATTGTACACACAATCATATATGAGGCCACAGTGAGTGTACACATGTACATATGAGTCCTTGGTTAATGTTTCAAAATGGTTCAATGTCAGTTTAGAACATTTAATTCTCATGTGTTGTAAATTGCTGCCAGTACATCAGTCTTGTTTTTGACTGGCCTCCTCTGTGGTTGTGTGTTTCAGGTAAAATGTTCCCCACTATCGGCGACGTCCACCTGGCCCCCTTCACAGATGAGCAGCTCTACATGGAGCAGTTCACCAAGGCCAACTTCTGGTGAGGAGGGGGAAGAGGGTGGGATAGAGGGGCCACGGTTTGATTGCAGAACAGTCAAAATAACTGTCAAAAGCCACGTTTCCACGAAGTGGTCCAGTTCAGTTCATTGCACATTAGAACGGTTATTTCCGTGTTTCCATTGATAAATAAACCACTGCAGACCGCTGATTGGTCTTCACTGCCAACTTAACTTGTTGTTGTTTTCAATATTTTTATTGTAAATGTGACTTCCTTCTTTGGCCCTCAGGTACCAGCCCTCCTTCCATGGTGTAGACCTCTCTGCCCTGCGGGGAGCAGCAGTGGACGAGTATTTCCGCCAGCCTATTGTGGTACGTCATCCACCACGCACACATACACAGGTTTATTTTACACTGGCCTTGTGACAGTGTTGGATTTGAGTCGCTCGGATCTGGATTTGTTGTTGTGCTCTCCTCCACAGGACACATTTGATATCCGTATTCTGATGGCCAAGTCGGTCAAATACACAGTCAACTTCCTGGAGGCCAAAGAAGAGGATCTCTACAGGTGTGTGTGTGTGTGTGTAGAAATGCTTGTGTGTGTAAGATGTATACTTGTACCCTATGTAATTAATGTCTCTTTCTGCCATTTCTTTTGGGTCCCAGGATAGAGATTCCTTTTAAGTTCCACATGATGCACTCAGGCCTGGTGCACGGCCTGGCTTTCTGGTTTGATGTGGCGTTCATGGGATCATCGTAAGTCCACCAGTTACTAATAAACAGAATCTAAAGAAACGCCTTGAGTTAGCCCCATACAGTCGTCTTGACCTTGCGCCGTATCTCTGCAGGATGACAGTATGGCTGTCCACAGCACCCACGGAGCCCCTCACCCACTGGTACCAGGTGCGCTGTCTGCTGCAGTCCCCCCTCTTCACCAAGGCTGGCGACACGCTGTCCGGCACTGCCATGCTGATGGCCAACAAGAGGTAGGACGCTTCTGAACGTCGTCCTCTGCAGCATGTCGGACACCTCTTACTCCTACATGTCAGACGCTTCATATTGTGGTTTTTGGGCATCCAGTGGGACGTTTTTCAAACTATTCGTCTGTGGAGCTGGGGTCCGGTTAGTGACCAGGTGGGGGACGTCAGCCTACATAACCGTTTTGCATCGTTGCCATGATGGCCGCTTTTGCTGAAAATATCTGCGTGCATGTGTTGAGTTCCTGATGATAATCTAAATAACTGTTAAAGACCAGGAGAGGCGGGGGCCATTCAATGCCAGACAGACTTTAAATAAAGTAAAAGATATTCATTATTTAGATGGTTTGGGATATTTTAATTAGAAAGTAATTCTCCACTCCATGTAAAAAAAACATTCAATGCATTATTCCGGCCATAGGGTTAGAAAATGTGGGCTTTAAGTTTGCGGCCTCCGGGAGCAGCTGATTTTACAGCAAGCAGACAAGTGGTATACACACCTGACCCGCTTTCACTTTATTTCTCCCCACAAAAGTTTTCTGTGGAATATATGACGCAACACTATCGGCTCTTTGTCCACCGTACAAGACGGGCAGACAGGGAGGAAAATAAATCTGTTACTTTAACTCACTTACCAATTTGGTGTTCTGTCTTCCAAGTAGTCCAGCCACCTAACTATCCATTCATGGAATTAAATGTACCCCGGGAATATGCACAGACATTAATGGTTTGTAAGAGTGGTATTTGACAACTCTGGCCAGTCATAAGCCACAGAACAGCGCATCGTAAATGAATAGAACATATTCCAACGATGAAATCCATCGAATCACACTTCAGGATGTGCTCTTGCTTTGCGTATGCAAAAGTAGCCGACAGAGGTAATGCATGTCATAAACGCAGCCTGATTTCACTTTCGTCTTTCAAAAACTAGAAGTGGTGTGCTAGCTGTAGCGTCATGATTACTGTACATTACGCACATGAGATTACGCTTCTCCTCATCTCATGCTCTCAATGATCTCCCTCTCAACAGACAAAGCTACGACATCAGTATTGTTGCCCAGGTGGACCAGACCGGATCAAAGTCCAGCAACCTCCTGGACTTGAAGAACCCCTTTTTCAGGTGAGTTGGTCTCTTGACCCCAGCAACACACCTGGATCCGGATGGCACCGTTTGACATGTAAGACGGGGAGCACTGTCCGCCTCTCCCATGTTAAACGTGTGTGTGTCTGTATTCGCAGGTACACAGGCACCACCCCCAACCCCCCTCCTGGCTCACACTACACCTCCCCGTCTGAGAACATGTGGAACACGGGCACGGCCTACAACATGAATCAGGGGATGGCTGTATCAGGTGAACGCACATAAACACTGGTAGATGACGGCGATCCTCCATGTGTTTATAAGAGGCACCCCGGCTTAGGCAGCTGTTCCCTACTGATTCAAACGGGGCTAAAGCAATCGCCACAGCGATTGTTATATTTATAGCCGCAGATATGAGACCCTACTCTGGAGCGGAAAACCAGGCGGTACGAACATGCTTAATGTTATTGAGAATCAAATGTCCGAAGCTCCCGCTGTTGCTCTGACAACAGACGGTCGGATGTCACGGACTACACACCGCTTCAGACACGCCCTCTTGAGAGTGTCACCAGCGAGGATTTGGCATTTCTGCTTTTTTGCTGTATTGAAAACGTACCGAACCGTGGCTCCACTGTATCGTATTGAACCGAACCGAGAATTTGGTCCATGTTGACGTGATAGCATCACGCAGTTGCTGCAGATTTGTCGGCTGCACATCCATGATGCGAATCTCCCGTTCCACCACATCCCAAAGGTGCTCTATTGGATGCCAAATTGTGACCCTACCGTCTGAATGTCGCAGCTGAAATCAAGACTCATCAGACCAGGCAACGTTTTTCCAATCTTCTGTTGTCACATTTTGGTGAGCCTGTGAGCCTGTAGCCTCAGTTTCCTGTTGTTAGCTGACAGGAGTGGCACCCGGTGTGGTCTTCTGCTGCTGTAGCCCCGTCTGCTTCAAGGTTCCACGTGTTGTGTGTTCAGAGATGGTATTCTGCATACCTTGGTTGTAACGAGTGGTTATTTGAGTTACTGTTGCCTTTCTATCATCTCCAACCACTCTGCCCATTCTCCTCTGACCTCTGACATCAACGAGGCATTTTGGTCCACACAACTGCCGCTCACTGGATATCTTCTCTTTTTCGGACCATTCTCTGTAAACCCGAGAGATGGTTGTGCGTGAAAATCCCAGTAGATCAGCAGTTTTTGAAATACTCAGACCAGCCCGTCTGGCACCAACAACCATGTCATGTTCAAAGTCACTTAAGTCCCCTTTCGTCCCCATTCTGATGCTCGCTTTGAACTTCAGCAAGTCGTCTTCACCACGTCTAGAGGCCTAAATGCATTGAGTTGCTGCCATGTGATTGGCTGATTAGCTATTTGTGTTAACAAGCAATTGAACAGGTGTGCCTAATAAAGTGGCCGGTGAGTGTATATAGTATGTGTGTGTGTGTATATATATATATATATATATATATATATATATATATATATATATATATATATATATATATATATATATATATATATATATATATATATATATATATATATATATATATATATATATATATATATATATATATATATATATATATATATATATATATATATATATTTGTGTGTGCCTACCAAACCTACCAATACAGTTATAGACCATTCCTTTCTTTGTCAGTGGACAAACTTACAAAATCGGCAAGGGATCAAATTATTATTTCCTTCACTGTATATGTGTGTATATGTATATCTTAATCCGCTTGTTCACAATAATGTAATAATCTGTTCAAAGTGTGCAATCAAGTTAAATGTAGTTTGCCGGCCGACTGGTCATGCTATGTTATAACTCAGCTAGTTAGCTTTTAGTTGCCAGTGAGGGTCACAGAGTTGACTTTGTCAGTGGTCAAACCAAACAGCCAATCAAAGCTCATGGTCAGTATTTAGAGTGACCATTCAAAGGCAGTAACGGGCCGTGCATTTTATACCTGGGCCTTCTGTGCTGTCCTACTACAGTTGAATAACCTAATTATGAGCCACAGTTATGGTTATTATTTGTTTCTAGGGGTGTAACAATACACGTATTCGTATTAAACCGCTCGGTACGAGGCTTACGAACCGAACAATACGTTTGAATAATACTAGTGCATTTGGAAAATGCAGAAGCTTAAATTGTGGGAAATATAATGTTTTCGGTGAACTAAGCTCACCTAGGAGACAAAGGACTGTGTGACCTCTGAACCCGGAACAAAAAAAACAGCTGAGGCTACGCTAAACTAGCTTAACGGGAAAACAACCGCGGCAAACCCCGCGATGACGGGATGCTTCGTCATTAAAGGACAAGTCAGAATCAATGTAATTAACACAATAACAAGAACAAACTCACATGAACCAGTCACATATATTTATATGACAAAGCATGACAAATCAATCCAGCAACACTGCAGCGCTAACACACGTATTCCACCGCACACTGAAGAGCACGAGCCATTCAACTATTATTCACATCGGAGGAAACAATATTCACCATATCATAAAAACGACACCATAGAAAATCTAACAGTAGTAACGCTACTGCAGATGTAAAAACACAAAAGCAGTTCACTTACCACAGCTGCTGTTCACTTAAAGACAAAGTCCATCCTCCTTTCTTTGTTAACAAAGAGTTTAATACCGCGGTTGTACATCGGTTCAGTTCAGTTCCAGTCAGAGGTCCTCCTGCGAACGTGTTCGTTGAGTTGTAAATCCACTCGGGTCTCAGCAAAAGTTTCATTCTTAGCCATAAAATGTGCAACGCTTCTCCACCGCTGTCAGCCAGAAATACCGTTCGTACAAATCCTTTTCCATGCTAGCTGTGGGGTTGACCGACCCTTTGATACGATGTCCAGTTTTTCTAGTCTTGAGAAATCCGTTTCTCCTCCTCCTTCAGCCATTGAGTGTTAAAAAACAAAGCTAGGTTAAAAAAATAAATAAAATCTACACCAAGCAAAACGCTACAAATGTCATAACTTCTCTTACATACGTTTCAACCTGAACTCTTACTAAACACTAAGATTTGCTAGCTAGCTTTCTGTTTGACAAAAGTCACGCTGGCCCACTGACCAATCACGGCACACGTTAATGCAGATGTACTTAGCAGGCTACCTGGGTAGCAGTGGCACGTCAAAGAATACGCCCAACATGTCAAACTAAAGATCTGATTGGTTGAAGACTATGACAATCAACAATAACGTCCCCATTTACTTAAACTGCAAAGGCTCTCTAGAGGACCTCAGGCCTCTCTCCTTACATAGAGACATAGGGGCTGAATCTGATTGGATAAAAGCTCTCCTTAAAACATGTAGTGTATTTGTGAAAAATTAGCTATAACCTTGTGATTCTGTTTAGGCCAGCAGAGAAGGCTTAGCTGGCCCTGACGGCCCACCACTGTTCAGGAGACATAAGGCGAGGTGGGGAGGCTTTTCCGCTCACGGATACCGTTCACTGCTCTAGCATTTTTGTGCGCCGGTTTTGACACTAATTAACACAATAAATATGCAAATTTCAGAGCGATTAGACACATTTAGAATCTGTGAATGTCAAAGGACTCTACAGTTAGTTCACCTTACCGGGGTACGGAGTAATATATTTTCCAAACAGATAACGTATTCACTAGTAAACAACAACAATATCCACTAATAGGTGCACGTCAACAAATCAGGGGGAAGCTCAGATATCAACACACACAGAGGGAGAGAGACTTCATTCATATCATCTCAGATCTTAACTGATACTAGTGGTCACCTTGAGTTGGAATCCGTGTCTGGAGCTGTGGATTGGCCTGTAGTCCACAGTCTACCAGGGTTTTCTCCACAGAGAGGGAAAAGCTTGTGTTCTGCATGTTTAAGATCTTCCCAAACAATTTCTGTCCACACAAGTGGCCCAAAACTACTAAAACTGATTTGAGAAAAATGTATTAATTACTTGATTGACTGAGAGTATTACTTATTTACAGCACGCTTTATTCATATGTCTTAACAACCCATATCCTGAACTTGTGAAAACTTGTAAGGCCTCGGCTTTAGGTTCTGCCTTGTTTTCCCAAACGAGAACATTTTCTCAAAAAGCTACACTGTTGCTTTTGGCAGCCCCTATGGGACTAAAAGGTTTAGTGTCACCAAGCACCAGGCTCTCTTTAGAAAACCTCTGGTTTTACTGCAGCAGGGTCTGACAGTCTGCCACGCTCAGTCCTGGTTCTGGTTCCCCTCTGGAGCTCCAACTGCAGGTCCAAGACAGTGGCAAAGCTGGATCTGGGTCCGTCCACGGCGGGCTTGTCGCTGGCTCCGCTGGAGTCTGAGTTTGAGGAGTTTCTGGTGAACCTGCATCATTTCGATGACGAGCATTAAGAATAACGAGAGAGAAATAGGCAATGTTCTCGCTGATGGTCTCGTTTACTCATGTAGGTCATACAGAGGCATCAGCATTAAAGTTCCTCACGGTAACTTTAAAGTAACACTGCAAACAATCGACAGGTCATACGGACAAATGCAAAACACAAGGTATTCTGAATCAGAATTTTGAAACATTAATAACCATGTTTGCCATGTTGCAAACCAGCGGTTGCCATCCCATCCCTCCGCATGGACTGTACGGAAACTCTGCGAGGTTTGCCTGCCCCCCCCCCCCCCTCACATGGTGTCACCAGGCCCTGCACTAAGAAGAACTGTATTTACTGAGAACGCTGCATCTGATGGCTTCTTTGTGTTGATTATTTTGCTTTTTGTGTCTCCCCCTCTAGGGATGCCTGCAGCTTATGACCTCAGTACAGTCATTGGCAGCGGCCCGGCGGTGTCTCACAACAACCTCATCCCCCTGGGTACGAATCACACTCCCCCCGACTTCTCAACATCTCATGGTACTTAACGTAATGGGGAGCACAGCGCAGAGCGACTGAGAGAGGGTCTGCAGCGCAGCATGACGTTGCAGGCCGGCGTTTTTTGAACAGAAGTGTTCTGGTCTCCAGTCAGCTCTGCAGCACTGTATGTGTCATGGAAAAAACAATGGCTAACCAAATATTTTTTCCCCCACCTCTGTGTTCTATAGAAATGTGGCGACATATGTGAGCTCATGACAAGTGAAGCGGCGCAGTGTTTCAAAACCTTTTCTACTTGATGTTTAGTGTCAGATTGATAAATGTCAAATGTGTAATTTTACTAATCAACAGTTTAACAATGCGTTTGTGTAACTCAGTAGTTGACGGTGTTTATAATTTGATAATTACATTTTTCCACAAATACCTCTTGCAGTATATGCTTCCTCCCTTTTAACTTTTAATGACGTTTCAACCTCTTTCATCTCTTACTCTTGCTCTTCGGCTCACATTTTAATGCTAACACTTCAAATCACACTTCAAATCTTTGTCTCAGGTGTTCTTACGATACCAGAAATACGACTTTGATACAATACCGTGGCTAATTATCTCGCTGCTAGAGATGCACCAATCGGTCGGCGGTCAGTCTGATACTTCTGAATGAATACTTTTTTTGCCGGTTACAAGTGTTTGTGTGGTAGCGGTCGTTACTCTCGATGGGCTGCTTTTCCTTTCTTTCCATTTCACGGTGGTGTCTGGTGAGAAGAAGGGTTTTAATGCCTGGATGGAATAAAAAAAGATTACTTAAACAAACATTGAGGAAATGGAATCGCATACTTAAGGAATCCACCGTATCCCTGGGAATATGCACAAACATTAATGGTTTGTAAGAGTGGCATTTAGCAATGTAACAGGATGCACAACAGAAGTAATCCCGGCCAGTCGGATGTTCTCTCACTAACGATTAAAGGTGTCTGCTTTGGGTATTGAGATCTAGTATCGGTACACCGGGCAACACTGACACTCTCTGCCGTCTGATTGGCTGAACTACTCTTGTGTTGTGTGAGGGGCTCTTAAGGGCTCCCACCATTTAGTTTTGTAGCTAAAAACAGGGAAGCTAAAATGTGTTGAAGCGCTGCACCTATCATTAACTGTGCTCTTCCCTCTCTTGATTGGTCACAGTGAACACCGGAATTGTAAACCACACCCACTCCAGGATGGGCTCCATCATGAGCACAGGAATTGTCCAGGGTACGTCCTCTTAACACTTTATTTAAACAAACACCACAGTAGAGAAACGCATCAGGCTGCCTCACAGAAATGGACCATCTCCAGTTGGAAACGCCATCATGCTTTGTTTGTCCTCCCCCAGGAGCCACCACGGGCCAGTCGGGTCCCAGCAGCAGCGGTACTTACTATCCCGTCACCAACCAGTTCACCATGGGGGGCGCCGCAATCTCCATGGCCTCGCCGATGGTCATCCCCAGCAACACCATGCATTACGGCAGTTAAGGCGAGGACCTCACGGAGACCCCTTCGACCGCCCCGCCCCCGCATGACAAGAGATTCCCAGCCCCAGCCCCCCCCCCCCCAACCGACGCACCGACCGCAGCCAAAACCGATATACCAAAACCAGTGCTGTGCTGGCACTGCCTCCCCTTGTTCGTCCCCCTCATTCTACTTTGTTCAGTCCATCACTATATGAACGGTCGAACGCTCTCGTATCCGTCCAGACTCTTTTGTCTCGCTGACAGACGAAACCTCATAACCCCTCCCTCCTCGGATCCATTGGGCCTTCAACTCGTGCACAGCTGAGATGCACAGCTGTTATGAGCTGTCCCCTCCTCCCTTCAACATGTATCTCAGTCCCTCCACTTCCCCTCCTTTATCGTTTTTTTAACGTCTTGTTTTTTTTGGTGTCATAATGACCTCCGAAGTGTTTCTTCAAACCCCTTTGTACCTTGAGACTCAACTCGCTGCCAGATCCCAGCACCAATCTGTTCCTACAGTTCTCCACACCAGATCTACACTAAAGCGTTTCATTTGTACAGCAGGGCGCCATTATCATCATCATCATCATCAACATCATCAATGCTCGTCTCTGGGCTGCCATGTAGGCTTCTCATATCTGATCCAGTCCTCAAGGGCCCCGCCACACTTTCCTCAAGAGACGGACTCACGTGAGACAAATCACAAGTGATTTTTTTTCACCTCGATATGCAGACGGTTTGGGTTTTAGGAGGAGATATCAGAAAACTGAAGCCAGAGCACCCAAAAGAGTACGGAAAATATGCTTTTTTTTTTGTGACTTGTATAAAACAAGTGAAGTTCCACTTTAAAGCAGTGGTGTGGATGCGAGCATCAAGTTTCGGGAGAACGGCACACCGGTCACCTTCCGTGTTGAGCAAAGAGATAAAGCGCTGCATTCTTCTCGTCAGCTGTAGATTTTTAGGTTCCAGTCCTCTTTGCTAACACCTCGGCGTACGCTACAACCGTCAGGAAGTGGGCTCCGTGCTAGCATGTTAGCTCACAACACGTCGGATGATAGTTGACCTCGTTTGAAAACATAAGCTGCACGATTTGATGTTCGTCCACGCGTAAAAAGCAGTCGGATGACACCTTTCACACTACACAATCGATCCGTCGTTAAAAATCCAAATATTTAACTGTGCTCGCACATCTTACGCATTCCCGTGATGTGGTTAGCCTAGCTCAAAGGCCAGAAGCAGGGGAAAAGCTAAAGTTAAAAAACACGCCTGTTTTAGTTAAACTTTACATAAAAACTATTAAAATGTAAAAATAAAACTTTTAAAATTATAAGTTTACGGACCAGCGTGCCGGAGGTGTTTTCACTAACACGCAGTGTCTTGTCATAGAAGAGCTGCTGGTTTGAGCGCTCTCCAAAACTGACCAAAAAGCCAGGGGACATTTTTTATCTGCTCTTAAGAGAAATTAATAAAAGGAGTTGTCGGAAGGTGTATTTTTCGCCGGAGCTCGGCTATGAGCACCGAGATAAATCTGTACTAGACTCTGAAATTCACTTTGGGTTTTGATGGCAAACAAGCACCTTAAAATGCGCTACAGGTTCTCATTCTCTCACTTTCGCGGTAGGTTTAAGGCTTCGAGCAGGTCGTATCACGTACGATCGCGTCTAAAAGGGAAGTGTGCATAGCCATTCTGAAAGGCCACACCAAGAGCTCCCGAGTCGAGGAGCTTTTCTTGTTGTTGCCTTTTAGTTGTGCATACAAAAAAAATTCCAGTTGCGAGAGCTTGAGAGAAAATTTCAACACGGAAGGTGACCAGTGGGACAAACTCGCCAAAAAGAAACTGCGTCTTATTTTAAGCTAGAGCTGTGAACCTGCTGCTCACATCGCACAGTTCTCTTCGCCCAAAAACGCCCAGTTTTTCTTTTCTTTTTTATCCGAGTGGACATATCAGCAGCTCCTCCCCGGCCAAATACCTCCGGCACAGTCGGAGGGGGGGGAAGATTCTGACAACAAACCGGTAAGGACCAATGACCCCCACGTGGCAGCCGGCCGCCGGAGTGAGTGAAGCTGTGCTGGACTGGCAGCATCCCAGTTTACATCCTTAGCCCCCCCCCCCCCCCCCCCGCTTCTCCTCCCGACCTCCTTCAAGATGAAGAGACTTCAACGCCGAGGCGTGGGAGGCAAGTCCGCCCCGCCCGTCCCCACCAACACTTGTCTGTTCACCATGTATGACCTCCGACATATCACGCCCCCGACACCCTCTTCCCCCTTTTATCAGTCGCGGAGAGAGAAGGACTGACACACGTATGCATTGCTTCCAGTGTCACAACTATCGGACTTGAAAATATTACGAGTTAGAAAAGTTTTAAGAGAACTGAGAAAAAAAAATAAGTCTCTTTGTAGGATTAACCTTTTTTTGTTATCTTTATTTTGTTTCGTTTTTTTTTTCTTTCACAAAAAACAACAAACGAAAAAAAAAAAAAAAAAAGAAGAAAGCAAATTAAATGTGGTGGAGATGTTCCAAACCCTCCTGGAATCAGCTGTTGTAGTACTTTTTAATTTGTCGAATAGACTGCGGACACACACCAGATGTTTACTAGCCTATAGCCATCGTGTCCCCTTTTTCTTTTTGTTGTCATTGAATTATTTGCTCTGTGTAGTCGAATAGCGGCATTCACTTTTTTTTTATCATGGAAAAGTGTGAGGAAGCCTGTGTCCTGTTCTGTCATTTCTGTGTTCCAGTAATAACACCTTACTCACTGTCACTGTCGGCTCTTCTGCACCGAGACACTCGGAGTCTTCTCCGTCCTCAATACTGACACGGTTTTAAACAAACTCACTTTCAGCCCTGACGTTGTACATATACGCTGACTTTTTTCGGCAAAATGGGAGTCAACTTCACTATTCATCACATGACGGGAAAAAAAAGTGAGCAGGTGCAACAGGAATCAATACTTAAGTAGATGCACCGATGAATCAGATCATTCACTGATATAGCGGAGGCTGTTCCTGTCAGTGTTACATGCATGTGCCACACAATGGTTATTGCCACAGTGTTGCAAAATCTCTATGCCCCGGGCTTTGAGGCAAAATTAATATAGTGGCCAAACGGTGGAATTTCAATTAACGGGTCCGTCGAAAGACTTGCATTAGTTTTTTTTAGCTAAATCAAATTGAATAGCCCTTAATTACATTGTTATGGCATAAGAGTTGCAAAATGCATTAATAGCAAATCCATTTATTTTCCTTCCTTCATGTGAATAAAAAGCATAGACGATGAGAACGAGGCCGAACCTTAGACTGTATATAAGAAGTGGACGTAGTCGTCGTGACATCACCCGTTGGTTTGTGGATTGCCGTTTTGAAGCCTTGAGTTCGGCGTATTCGCCGAAATCGATGTGGGAGCTCGCGAGAAGATCTGTGTAATTTTATATTTAGAAGTTAATTTATTTTTGCTACTCTGAGGAACTTTCATAGGAATAGGAACGAGGCCCCCCGCCTCCCAACACTCTTATCTTTATACATCTCTTCTGTGGACAGTACATAGGTCTCTTGCTCCGTGCGCAGTCTGTTGGAGAAACATATTTTATTCCATTCCAAATAGTAAAAAAAATTTGAAACACGTGGTTAAACAGAATAAATAAGAAACGCTATAAAAAAAACTACGTGGTTATGTTAAGTAACAAAAGTACTTGATTCACACGGGACATATACAGCGGTGGCCTGGATGAAAATCCCTGGCTCTCTGTACACTTCCATAGACTCATTTGAAAGTTATAAGTCAAAAGCAAACTTGAACTACAACAAAATTATTCACAATGCAGCTCCGTTGTAATTTGGGAAAGTACATTTTAGGAGACAAGGAAGTGACATATTGGAGTTCTTAAACTAGGTGCTATGCCCCTTTAATAAAATACAATACGCACACCGTAACATTCATGTAAATAGATCCTGACTCATAGTTTTGTGACGATAAATAAATAAAAATATAGTTTTAGATAGTTGACTATACTGTGTGTGTGTATATATATATATATATATATATATATATATATATATATATATATACTATTTACACAATATTCATGAATTCCAAACATACAATAGATTTTTTTCATTAAAGAAAAGTTGCCAAAATGTTGGTGTATGTAAAGAAAATCAGAGTCGGCCAGGAAATTGGTGCATCTCTAGTTTTTATGTATTAATATGCGGTTCTAATATGAATAAACATGGGACGGGATTCCTTTTTCCGGTATTGGGACAGGACAATATATATATTTTTTAACCCCATCATGAGATTGGGAGTTTTTTTTGTGGGAGTGGGCTGGAACAGGAGTGAAAGTCCATTCCTGTGTCACCTTTGTTCCACCTGATTACGTTCGATGAGTCTGAGGCTTCAGCTCCAAATCTTATTGATTCGTCAGAGCCAGCTGCTCTAGCTCTTTAAATTAATAAGCCATTAATTATGCAGTAACAAGTGGTAACTATAATCAAATCAAATAGAACTAGCAGTAGATTTAGAACCACTGGTAGAGTATAAAACCGGTGCCTGGGCTTAATGTAGTTTAAAAAGTTTCACTCATAAATTCTATTTGGGTCACTGAAAGTTTTAGAAGCATTTTAGAACAAAATATAGGAGCACCGCTTAAAGGTCCAGTGTGTAAGATCTAGTGGTGAAGTTGCAGATTGCAACCTGCCAAATACCCCTCAGCTCCGCCTTTCCAAGTGTGTCGGAGAACTACGGTGAACTTCAGGTATCTGAAGAGGTATCTTTAGGATTTTATTTCTACCGGGAGCTACTCTTATCAATATTCTGTTCTCTTTCATGACTAAATTATTGCTTTTAGTAATGCATACAATTTTAGCCATACGTGATTGGTCAGTGGGCTAGCGTGACACGTTGGGCGGTGATCCCAATACAGGGCGGCTGTAGAGAGGTAGAGAGGGTCGTCCGGTAACTGCAAGGTCGGTGGTTCGATCCTTGGCTGCTACATGTCCTATGCCGAAGTGTCCCTGAGCAAGACACCCCTAACTGCTCCCTGGGCGCTTCTCAGCAGCCCACTGCTCCCAATAAGCTAGGGATGGGTTAAATGCAGAAGTCAAATTTTGTATATATGTATATGACAATAAAATCTTAATTTTAACTTTTAACTTTAAATATCTGCTGCCTCTGCCTCTGCCATTTTCAGCCCTCAAACGCATTAAAACTTATTCAAGAAATACAACTGGGGAGGCTCCACTGTCTTCACTGGCGTCCATGAATCGAGAAGGACTTCTTACTGGAACTAAAACACACGGATGTACTGAACAACCGTGAGATTAAACTCTTTATTAACAAAGAAAGGAGGATGGACTTTGTCTTTAAATAGTGAACAGCAGCTCTGGTAAGTTAAATGCGTTTGTTTTTACATCTGCAGTAGCTTTAATATGCTCGTTTATATATTATTATTTGTACAACTTGTTTTTATGAAGATGGATTTTTGTTTGGTTTAATATGTGATAGGAACTATTGTTACGTCCAATGTTGCTCTGGGGACATATTTAGCCGGTGCCAGTGTTGCCAACTTGCCGACTTACTCGCTAAATCTGGCGACTTTCCAAACCCTCATGGCGACTTTTTTTGTCAAAAGCTACTAGCGACAAATCTAGCGACTTGTTCTGGTGTTATTGGAGACTTTGCTGGTGTTTTGACTCGATAACGTTAAAGCACGTACGTTCTACAGTTACTGCCGTGAACGAGCAGCGGGTGCTGCCGTGAGCCCCTCCGCCGCCCCAAAGCACTCACAGGCGGGTACTCTCACAGAAGCCTCGCGCAGCAGTCAGAGCAGAGAGGAGACGCACTCTCGCCGTATTCTCTGCAGTTAGTGTATCTACAGGTGTTGGCTTCATTTTTACGCAAAACACATAATAACCGTAGCTGTGTTTCAGCTGCAGGACAGCAGTGAAGGCCCAGGTATAAAATGCACGGCCCGCCACTGAGTAAAATACATATAGTAATTTTTTATGTTTTGGTGATGATAGGTTACACCAAAACTTAAAAATTGACCAATGGAAAAACACCAGTATCGGTGAGGCTTCTCAATCTCAGTCTGTAATAATTTAGCTCCGGGCCCGTCTAATACCTGGTTTTCGATACCTTCAGGTAACGTAAAATGCCAACAAGAGGACGTTTGTCATCTTATCAATCGCCAGCAATTTGTTTCAATTGGAACAATCCTAACCAATGACAATGATTGTTTTGGGATTGTTACTTTTTAAGTACGCAAAGAATGCAAGTAGCGCCAGTGCAGACCCGATCCCCCGGTGTCGCTGTGGATGGGACACACACAGTCGCTCCCGCCTGGTGTTTCACATGATATACACATGAAGTATATGTGTGTTTGCCATATTTGCTGGTGCTGCTCGCTATAAAATGTAGGAGCACTGTCTACAAAAGTGTAGAAGGACGCAGTCGGGGACGAGTTCTTTGAAATCACTACTTTGGGCAATGCTCAGATGGTGATAATTGATACCAGGTTCTATCTACGGGTGTTGGCGGTGTTGTGGATCACGAAGAGGTCAAAAACTCCAGCAACACTTGTATACAGAACAACTTGTGGATGACCCAGATGAAGGCCTCATGCCGGAATGCGTTGGTGTGACGATAAAGTTGTTCTGTGCACGAGTGATGCCGGTGTTTGAACCTCAGACTTTTCGCCTTCCTCATTGGACCTTGGAAGTAGGTGAAGTTGTGCCGTAAAATCCTCACTTTGCTTCTATGGTGCTGTGGATCGCAACTGACCAAGCAGATGTGTCTTCACGTCGCAATCAAGGACAACCACAAAAACCACAACAACAGTAAGCACCATGACAACCGACACTGTGACGAGGCTGTACTCGGGGACAGCAGCTCTTTAAGCTAAAAGCCAATGATAGCGTGGGACACAATGACGGTGCAAATACAATCTTAATGAAGAGTGTTAGCATGCTAACTTTAGCTAGTTAGCAATAAACAGAAGCGCTGCTCACGCTGGTGTGAATGTCGCAAGTTTCATGCTGGTGTAACTGGTCAGATGCTTTCAGACCGCCATTATTTCCCCAAAAATAAATTGTGTGTTATAAAACGAATAAGTTTAAAAAAAAACGGACAAATGAAACATCGGCGGCAACTTCCCTGCACTTTCAGTCCCGCGCGGGGTTAGGGTAAGGGCAGAGGGGTCATGGTAGGGTTTCTACAGTATTACAGCAATGCCTATAATATTATATATTATAATATTGTTTTTGATGATTGTTGATATTTGCATATTAATGTATATTTATTGCTAATCATTTCATCAATGTTAATAATATTAGCATACTGCCTTGGGAATATAGGTTTCTGATCCGTCAGGAAAAAAAAGAAAGTTGTGGACCTAGAGCAAAAAAAATATATACATATTTTTTTATTTTTTTTATTATAATAAAAAAAAGAATGTTTTACCTGTTACCACTTTATCCGTGTGTTGAGGAATCCATTCCTGTTAACTGAAATAAAAATTCATATGTCTAACTATGAAATGGAAATAAAAGACAGCAAATAAATACAGAGGACCAAATAGGTACAATGAGGAAATGTCTTCATCATCAGCTCTGAAGGGATCTTTCTATTCTGGACAGAATTCAAAAGTAGAAGGTACATCTAAATTAATTGATCCATGTTATTCTCTTCATGTTTCCCCTCAAATGATTAAAAAGGTGAACTCGGTTACTTTCAATTCATATGGAAAAATAAAACCTGTTACCTAAAAAGATCTCAAATAATGAAAGACTATAACAATGGTGGGCCATTGATTACAATTTCAACTGGATAAAAGCTTATTTGGCACAACCTTGTTTATTATGGTTTCATATACTGAAATATTTATTCCAGAGAGTTGGATTTTTTGCTGAGTTTTAGATTTGAAAACTGCCTTTTTAAGCTGTCAGATTTCCATAAAAAGATATTGCACTACTGGAAAATGCTCTTCAGCCATAATTTCACACCACATGGTTCCACCTTGTGGAATAATCGAGCCCATACAATCTATTGAAGACCTTATTTAAACAAGTGAGTGGTTTGGGAAAGAAAGTTGTATACGTTGTTGATTTGATGGACAAATATGGCCATTTTATACAATACAATTAATTTATTGAAAAGTTTGATTTAAAATGCTCCTTTAGAGAATCCTGTCGCATTTGTAAAGCCATTCCACTTCCTTTAAAACACATGACACAAAATAATCTCACAAATAAATGAATATAAAAGCAATTTATCATCAAGCAACTATCTCAGAACAGTCATTCTGTTAGATGAGATGCAGGAGAGCGCTCCCTCGATTTTAAAGATGCATATTCCCCGTCCCGGTTTGCCCAGAGCACAGACCATTTTCCACTTTGCTTTCCAGGGCCAAGTTTTCCAGTTTCACTGGCACCGATTATCTTTACACGGCTGCGTTAGCCCCACTTCAGATGGAGCATGTCAAGAAATCTGCCACATCTGGATGACTGGGTGATCTGTGCCCTCTGTTTAAATCAAAGTAATCCAGGAGACAAAGGTGGTGCAGGCTTATTAGTCTTATTAGTCCCGTGGGCTCACACGTAGAAGAGCCATCTACAGCCTCAGCAACAGGTCAACTGGAGGAGAAACGGGGGTTCAACTCCTTTCACCTGAGTGTGAGGCTGCTTGTGACACAGTCCTGTATTCGGGCCCTGGTCCATTGGAGAGAAGGGGTCCTCTCTCTCTCAGAGGAACTCCACTGTGGAACCTTTCTCATTGTGGATCCGTGTTCACAACAGACGCATCACTGACGGGCATGTGGGAGCCCCCTTGGTCATCAGAACATATAAATGTGCTGAAACTGAGGGCGGTTCATTTGTTGCTGTCTGTAAAATGAAACCCACAAATCAACATGAAGCTGTTCTCCCATCCACTGGCTGAATGAAGTCAACTGGTCTGTAGTCTCTGTTCTTGTTCTCTTGTCTTTTGTCTTGCAAGAAATAACATTATTTCCACCACTTTTAATTCTTTATAACCCTTAAAAAGAGTTTCATGAAGCCTTATGAATATCAAACAAAGAAACAACTCAACCTCATCAAACTGCTGCTGGAACTCTTCTCTGGCTGAAGGAGGACAGCACACACACACACACACACCTGTTCACTTCATCAATCTCTATTCATTTCAACAACATTGAGCTGAATCAAAAGCACAACGTTTCCACATGTGTCTTCTTCAGGGGCCGAGCAACAACTCTAAACCACTTTATATACATTTCCAAACATGTGACACATAACAAGGCATCTTATAATAGAATCACATCGCTGGTGATCAAACCATCACATGTATCACCTGCATTAATGTGTCAGCTGTGTGTGCTTCACATATCATGGCACCATCTTGTGGTTGAGTTAAGAAATACAACAAGTTGTATCCAAACTAAATAGTAACAGTAGAACTTAACATGAGGATTCATCTCAAGTCTCAAATCTTTGTGGACTCACATGAAGAAGCTGGTGAAAGCTTTGCCCTCCTACATACAAGACACCACTTTGGTTTATGCCAGTCATCTTTTATTGATGTAAATATTTAGTATTTACAAAGGCACTTAGCTTTTGTATTTGAAGCTCTTTTACAAATGTTGTTTTACAAATGAGATATTTTCCTTCATTAAATCCTGCCCAACACAACAACCTGTCTGTTCCTTGGAGAATACGGTGCTGGAGAACATAATGTCAATCCGGCTGTTTAGCTGAAAAACATCTTTTAGTGAGGACAGCACAATCATCATGTTTGTTTTAAAAATAAAAGTTTATGATGCTTATGAAAATCCCATTGTGCCCTGAGGAACTAACTGCATAAGGGGAACTTTCAGGTTCCTCTTCTCTTTTTCTCTGTGTTTACCTTTTGTTTTACCTCTCCATGCTTCCACTGGTAACCCCGTGTTTAACGTCCCATTGCAATGAATTGTGGGTAATTCTCTTGGGCAAAGTCTGCGGCCCAATCCCAATGTCCCCCTAAAGCCCCAAACCCTGAACCCTCAAGGACTTACTGACGTCACCTGGTAGATGGTTGAGTGTGAGGACTTGAAATGGTGTAAATAGGAACGGGACAGCACTTTGCTGCCACATATCACGTTACCATGACAGCGACAAAAAATATGATGTATAATTGTGGGTATTTGTTTTATACTTTGTACGCCGTGATTTGAACGTCTTCCAGGCTCTTTCCTCACAAGATGAGATGTCATTTCATATAATCTATTTACTTGTTTTTGTCAAAACAATGTGGTGGAAGATTTCTATGTTAATCGGGAGAAGAGAGTGTCATTCACAAAACGATGAAGTCTTCAAAAGATTCAAAGTTGTCTTGTTCTATTTATTCGCTTGCAAGGGAAGAAAGTGCAACGGACACAGTAGTCTGTTGGACAAACTTCAACGATATACAACATTCAACATCCTTTTATACCTACAGAGGTTTACAGAAGCTTACGCCCTATAGGACTCCTACTCAGGAGGTGTCCAGCCTGGTCCTATCTGTTTTAAACTGCCCTTCCGAGAAACAGAGTATGTGAACATGTCTTCATAGTAAAAACCGGTCTTCATGTGCTGACATGTGTCTTGCACATGTCTGTTTTTACTTCTCTATTATACTGAGAGGTTACACTATGTTAGTTAAAACATTTTCATGATGCTAATACATATTTTTACCATTACAGGGCAGACAGTCCCTTATATTAATACATACTTCATTTGATTAATACTTCATTTGATTACTACATGGTTGATACATATTTTACCATTACAACAACCTCAATGACAAAATCAAATATGTGATGAATAAATAAATATCCTCTGATTTCATGTTTTTTTTATGTCCCATCTTTAACCCTTAATGTTTGAGTAAATGTAATATTCCAGGCTGGACACACATGTGCCGTCTTCTGTGTTTACCTTTTTTTTTACTTCTCCATGCTTCCACTGGTAACCCCGTGTTTAATGTCACATTGAAATGATTTGTGGGTAATTCCCTGTGAATCTAACTAAACCCTCAGGAGCTTTAAGCTTCAAAGTCTGTGAGTCCGTGAGTGTGGAGATCGGGTTTGGGCCATAGAGTGAGAATCTCAGTGTACAATCCTCTTCATCATTTGCCTTAAAGTCCACAAAATCGGCTTCATCTGTAAGTCATCTACTATTTACAGTTATATTAACATGTTTAGGTTCATATTTCTTTGGTTTGACTCCAGTATTGTTGATGATGGTTAGTTTACTGTCAACTACATATAGATGTTGACAGTAAACATCAGTAGTGTTTAGTGGTTAAAGCACAACAACCTGTCTGTTCCTTGGAGAATACGGTGCTGGAGAACATAATGTCAATCTGGCTGTTAAGCTGAAAAATATGATTCCTGCAACATCTTTTAGTGAGGACAGCACAATCATCATGTTTGGTTCATGATGCTTATGAAATACCCATTGTGCCCCGAGGAACTAACTGCATTAGGGGAACTTTCAGGTTCCTCTTCTCTTTTTCTCTTCTCTTTTCCCTGGCTTGTTATAACACCACACAGATTCAAGCCCTCAATCTAGAGAAGAAAGAGCTTCAATCAAGACCTCTGTCTGGAGAGAAAAGGTACTGTTGTCTCCTTCACTGCTTTCACAGAATAACCTCTAAAAAGATGGATTCAATGCCACATCTCCTGCACAAATGTCCTGCTCTAGAGCATTTTATTTAGCTGTTTCTGCATTATAACCATTCAAGACCAGTGTAAGGCTACAAAAAGGCAAGCATTAGGCAACAACTCATCTTTTATATTTGACTGTCAATTGAAGTGCAGTGATAAAATGTGTGTTTTGGGTTCAAGTTGTTGCAAAGTTTAGGAACTGTGTTGAGGTATCCACCTAAAGTGTCCGAGACACACCTCACCCATAACCTATCTCTCTAATTTGAACTCATTGATTCATCAAATTGAAGATTAAACAAACAGGAAGAGCAGGAATTTAGACCCTAAAAGCGCAGCCTAAAGCATTCTGTGATTTATGAACCTGACTGACACTTAAACAATATAAATATCTAAACGTGTTGTGGTTTTCTCTCCTGACTGACCTTTATGCAGCTCGGCTCTTATAACCTTCAGCCAAAGAGAGAAAACAACACGAGTAAGCAGTATTTCAAAGTGTTGTTTTCTTCTATTTTAGACTCATATAGTCTTGATACATTTAAGTTGTATTCTACTCAATAAGTTTCTATTGATTTCTTACCTATGACTGAGCTATGAGTCATTTTGAGTGTTTTTCTGAGTGTTACATTAATATTGATAATGTTTAAGTGATCTTCACTCATTCACTAATGTGTAACCCTGGATGCTCTTGTAATCACAATTGGTTAAGGTGAGTAAATGAGAATAATCTTGGATTGATGATAAGTGCAGACTTTGCAAAAATGATAAATGTTCAGGAAAACGTCCCGACTGATGTTCCACTCAGGAAGGCCAGACAGGAACTTAAGAAATGATTGTTAACTTAAAGAAACATATCAAAATTGTAAGACTATGTAAACAGCTTTATCCAATCATTTGGCAATGTTTAGTTGTCTGATATGGACCAGGAGGTTAAAGATGCTGGAGGTAACGAGGTATAAAGAGACTAGAGGGGTTCAGGGTTCTGTCCTATAGGTTTAGGCTGGGTCTTGAGGTCTCTCAGACATAGATAGGTCTTTTGTCTTTTTATCGACTTTTTGCATTATCCATTGTTGTAACCCATAACAACAATGGGTTTTATTGAAAAAATAAAATAAAACTGACCAAAGTCCAGTCTTGCTCGTCTCTGAGGGTGCCTTTGTAGTCTCCTAAAGGTAGTAGTAAATGATTGGATATACATTTGAATAACAGACCTGCTACAAGCTAAGGTTAAAATGTTGTTGTTCAGTCTTATGTGATTTACTTACTTGGTTGACTCAGATTGTTTGATGCTCTGCTGGTTTATCATGCTTGGTGTTGCATGTGATAACAGGGCTTAGATATTAGCTGTTGTGTTTTTAGTGAAGCAATAGGGGTCAGATTGGCATCTAAATTGAGGGTGTTAAGGGCCAGGGTCCTAAAGCTGCCCTTCATGACCGAGTGAGGTTCCCAAACACGCGGGGTTCCTCCTCCAGGCCCTTTAAAGCAGGTCCATTCTGGAGTACTTCCAGTCCTCCACCGCCTATTGCCCAAACACAAATCCGTTGATAACCGGCTGTCGTGAATGCCGACTTTTTAGCCTGAAATAAGCAATTTAACTAATAAACCTCTCCCAGAAACTTCTCTCATGACCTCTAGGTCACTAAGTGGTTTGACTCTCAATTTACTGCGTATCTGGACTGACTCATAATAGATAAACTCACAGCAGCTTGGAGTCAATCTTGACACTCAAACAAATTTATGAACTATACAGTGCCAGTCCTAGTCTTCGTTAGTCCTTTATATATATATATATATATATATATACAAAATATTTTGAATTCATTATTATTTATTAAAACTGCTACAAGCAATAATGCTACACCCCCAAAGCAGGCTGAGACGGTCATGTAGATTGTGGGGGGTACGTTCGTTACCTAGGTCAGAGGTTACAGAACAAGCCGTCTTCCAGTGCTTTACCTGCACCCCGAGGTATTGGTTATGCAGCTCGGCTGTACACATTTTCAACTTCTAAATATGCTTAAGAGTCACTTAAAGGTGCAGTGTGTAGGATTTGAAGGAGTGTGAAGGAGAGGTACCGCAGGTCCTTCCTTCCTGCTGCTGTCAGGCTGCACAACCAGCTGTGCTCCCAGTAGACCACCAAACACTAATAATCTGTGCAATAATTACTCTGTACAATACACAATACTCTGTCTGTATATATAATATTCTATTCTTTTTATTTCATTTTTATTTAATTTTTAAATGTTTGAGTTTATTGTTGATTTTTTGTGCTTTTTGTACTTTTTGTATAGTTGATATTCTTTACTGTTTAGTATTTATATTACTTGACACTCTATCTTGTGTGCACTGTCCACTTGCTGCTGTGATCCTGTAAATTTCCCCACTGCGGGACTAATAAAGGATTATCTTATTTTATCTTATCTTATCTTATTTGGCGACATCTAGCGTAGAGGTTTCATATTGCAACCAACTGAAACTTCTCTTGTGTGCCAAGCGTGGAACGTAGTACAAAATGTAAACCATACAATTTGTACCTCTTTACTTAAGATTTCATTAAACTTATTATTTTATATTCTTTTTTCAAAATATACCAAAACACTGGCAACGAGGAAGGTCTTGGGTAGATAATGAGATTAAATATGAACCAAAATGTAAACTATACCCTCTAAACTAAAACTACACACTATTCCTTTAAGGGGTCGTAACCAACCCCTCGGTAACTTTGTTAATTAGGTCAGGGTCATTTCGGCTCAGGTTTTGGTCAATTTGGGGTGCACCTTTAAAGCACCTATAAACAATATTTGTTCCCATAATAATGTATCGAAAGCAACAACTGAACTTAGTTTTGTATTTGACTAAAAAGGCAGACTCTGTGTTTTCATTATCTTAGAAATTCAAAATGCCATAACAAAACAATGGACAGATGATGCAGCTGAGCCCCTCTTGCTGCTAGTGTCTATTGCACCAGCTGATGTTTGCCTGTAATTGATGTAAGAACCCTCTTTTCTTCTTCTTTCTGGAACTGTTGCATAATGTCGGTCTGCAAGGCAGTTTGAGGCTGTCACAGTGATGAGTGGCTTTGTAGATAAACTTGACTCTCTCTCTCTCTCTCTCTCTCTCTCTCTCTCTCTCTCTCTCTCTCTCTCTCTCTCTCTCTCTCTCTCTCTAGTCTACTTCCAATCAGTGTGGCAGCAGGTTATCTTTAACATGGAAAGGTAATGTGCACAACATTTTACAGTTAATTGCAGTCTTTTAAAACTAATTTAACACTGTGGTTTCTTTTATTGAAATATATATTAAATATATATATAATATATATTTAAGACATATTTTCAGTTCTAGATAGGCTATTGTGGGTAACGGCAGCATGTAGATGTATGATGACCCCTCATAACAATTAAATGGTTTGATAGTTAATATTAGACATGGATTTATATTTGAATACTCAAAGGGGACTTATGCTGAAATTTATTTTTTTCAGTCTATACATTTGGATATCTGGGGTGGGGGGTTGGGTCTGAGAGAGACAGGCACTAAAGTGAAGTGTTTCAGACAGAGAGAGAATACAGGTATATTCAGACAGACAGTATGAGAAAATGATGTGTTTTTTGAAGTAGAAACCCAGCATACAAGTATGAACCTAAAATACGAGTTGATATGTCCCCTTTAAGTTGTTTTATGGTCCTGTTTTGTAGCTGTTTTGATGCTTTCGGTGTTTGATCCACTCCAACCTTTTGTTTTTCCAAGCTGACTACAGCTGCCATCCACCACAAAGGAGCAAGCTACAAACGTTTCAGAGCCACAAGTCAAGCCTGCAGGCGGTCAGTATTCAATACTCAAGAGTCCACTCAGTCAATAATCCGATCATGAAGTATAGCTTTAGGTCAGGCTCGAAAATACATCATGTGTGAAAGAGGATATTTATTTCAAAAATAAAATTGGTTTAACCATTATTGCCATAATAACAAAGTATCATTCATACAACTTAAAGAGGAACTTCAGTCTACTTTTGCTTTGTGGTTTTATGAACGACAATACAAAGTTGCATTATGGGAAACGTGTCATCCAGTGTTTTAGAGCTTCGCCCATGCTAGAGACTAAAAGTTAGAACATGCTCTGATCTCAGCATGTGATTTGTCTCTTTTGAGACTCCCAACGTTATGGAGGTACAGCACTAAATCACTAGACTACCCCTTTAACAAATACACACATCATGAATAAATGTAAAACAAGTTTAGTTTATATTATGTAATGTTTATTACATTAAGTGTTGCCTCGTGTGCCAAACTTGTAGTATAACACATTCAACTGTTTAACACTACATAACATGTTTCAGTTTTTAATGGATGTTAATAAATGCACCCTTATTGTAAATTGTTACCAATGTGTAATCATGGAAATAGAATAAGAGTAGATCAGACATTCCGTAGCAGGATGGTCAAAGTGGCGGCCCTTTTAATGTGTACTGTTGCCATCGCGACAGTTTTAGCGGCTTGAACTAAGCCGACTTATGACAAGTTGCGGACTAACTGAGATGAGGTTCTGCAGTAACGACTAAAACAAGCAGGGAAGTAGTAACTTGTAACAACTTAATGCTTCATCCACACACTTGTCACAGTGTAGGAAAGCACATTGCAATCACCAGATGATGAAACAGCAGGATGGTGGCCAGTGGCAGCGCTGGGTCTAATGCTCCAACATTGGCCATTTTCTTTGAAGTCAAAAGAAAACAGAAACAATGCCTGTTTTAATCCAATTCTATTTTTATGGCTGTAATGGTATTTCAGCAAGAAGAAACCATGGCAAGACCTCTAGAGCTGCTGGCAACATTGAAGGATTTGGCAGATGAAGAGTTCAAAGAGTTCAAATGGTTCCTGCAGCAGGCCGAGTTCTTGGGAGGCTTCCCAGCAATCCCAAAGAGTCAATTAGGGAATGCAGACAGGCTGGACACAGTGGATGAGATCATAGAGACCTACGACAAAAATGCAGTTGAGGTGACCATTAAGGTTTTGAGGTTGATCAAAAAGAATGACTTGGTGCAGCGATTATCAAACATCAGCTCAACATCCAAAGGTAAGTAAGTCAATAAAGGGAAAAAAAAATTTATGAAAATAAATGAATGCATAGAAATATAGAAACAGAGTTAAATCTGTAACTGCAGTGTGATGAATGACACCTGTGACCATGGCTAAGATGTGCTAACCCATTTTTAGGAACAACTTTTGGGAATGCAATCTGCCTCCAGTCAATACACATGGCCCAACTATTGCAGAGCCAGCAGGAGAATGAATATTGGACTTAGCCAGATGATAAGAAACACATGAATGAATGAATGCTAGTTGATCAATAACTGCTGGGTGTGTAAATAAGCAACTCTTTGCAGGTTCACAGTATCAACGCAAAAGGTGAATATACTGTTAATCAGTGTTGTGTTCACAGCTAGTTTGCACCGCCCCCAAGTGGCCAAAAATATCTGTTAATGTAGGGTTAAAGGATTAAATTGGTTGCGTGACAGTCTGCTATCAGAAATTACAAACAAATATGATTTTGTTTGCAGAGCTCCAGACCACATTTTTCACCATGCCTTTTGGCTTTTGTCAGTTGCCATTCATATTTCTTAACTCATTATATAAATGATTGTAGATAGGAATAAAGGTGCAGATAAATGTTTTTGAGTTGAGATCAGGCCCTCTTTGTTAAAGATGTGGGTCAGAGGGGCGCCGAAAGAAGAGGTCCAAGGGGCCCTTGGCCCTCCCACATAAAACCCCTGTCTTGTACTGCGCATGAAAGGAGATGAAGAAAACAACTTGTAAAATGCCACAACACGCTTTGTTGCTCACAGTACTATCTTGTGAAAATGGCCAAGGCCACCCTCACTTCTGAAATGAATCTGGCATCGCTGGTCAGGATTAGGCATTTTAGGGGAGACAGGTGCTGGAGTGGTTACGTCTGCCGATGATGTCGAGTGTCTGTTGGGATTTCTAGAGCCGGGGAAGGGTGTAATGGGCACGTGTCCCTAGCACTTTTCTTGATAAAAAAACAAACAATAAATGTTTTCATTTTGAATTACTGGTTTATTTTAGGGTTGTGATGGCACTTGAGGAGGAGTAAAGGGTGCAGTCTCACACAATTACACACAGAGAGAATCCTGCTAAATGTCAAGCCCACCAGTGTGACCAATGAAAATGTTTAGTCACATTTACAGATTTTTGGTTGCATTTGCCTCAATCTGGAGTCCTGGTTTATGTCTATCTGGAAATGTTAGCATTGCTACAATAACAATAGCATATTGTAATCAATATAATCTCTTGCACATTCATTCAGAGACTCTCATTGATTGCCAACGTAAAGTCAAATCCAACCTGGGGAAGAAGTTTCAGCATTTGTTTGAGCAAGCCACAAAATCTGGAAAGCAGATTTTGATGAATGAGATCTACACTGACCTCTACATCACAGAGGAAAAGTCTGGGAAGGTCGACACGGAACAGGAGGTCAGGCCAACTGCAACAGTATCCAGAAAAACAGTTGATTTGGAACAAACTATCAACATAGAAGACCTCTTTGAACGCTTATCTGGTCAAGATGGATCAGTTAGAACATTACTGACAAAAGGAGCAGCAGGCATTGGGAAAACAGTCTTGACACGGAAGTTTGCCCTGGATTGGTCCGAAGACAAAGTCAACAACAATATCCAGTTTATATTTCCATTCACTTTCCGAGAGTTGAATTTGCTTCAGGAGAAAAAATACAGCTGGGTGGAGCTTCTTCATCACTTCTTTGCTGAGACCAAAGAAGCAGGAATATGTGGTTTTGATAAACTCCAGATTGTGTTCATCCTTGATGGTCTGGATGAGTGTCGACTTCCTTTGGACTTCCACAACAACGAAATCCTGACTGATGTTACCGACTCAGCTTCGGTGGACGTGCTGCTGACAAACCTCATCATGGGGAAACTGTTCCCTTCTGCCTGCCTCTGGTTGACCACAACACACGAAGCAGCCAGTCAAATCCCTCCTGGGTTCATTGACATGGTGACAGAGGTGAGAGGGTTTACTGATCCAAAGAAGGACGAGTACTTCAGAAGGAGATTCAGGAATAAGGAGCTGGCCAGCAGAATCATCACCCACATCAAGGCATCACGAAGCCTCCACATCATGTGCCACATCCCAGTCCTCTGTTGGATCACTGCGACAGTTCTGGAGGATTTGTTGAAAACCACAGAAAGAGGAGAGCTGCCCAAGACCTTGACTGAGATGTATATCCATTTTCTATTAGATCAGTCCAAACTGGCAAATGTCAAAAATCATGAAGGAGCTGAGACAGAATCACTCTGGAACACCAAGACCAACAAGATGATTGTGTCTCTGGGAAAACTGGCTTTTGAGCAGCTGCAGAAAGGCAACCTGATCTTCTATGAAGCAGATCTTAAAGAGTGTGGCATTGACATTAGAGCTGCTTCTGTGTACTCAAGCGTGCTCACACAGATCTTTAGGGAGGACCGTGGGCTGAACCAGGACAAACGTTTCTGCTTCGTCCACTTGAGCTTTCAGGAGTTTCTGGCTGCCCTTCATGTCATTATGTCCTTCGTCAACTCTGGTGTCAACCTCTTGTCAGAAGAACAACCAACCTGCCAACAGTCTGCTCTCATCACTGGGCAATCCACAGTCAATCAACTCTTCCAGAGTGCAGTCAACAGGGCTTTACAGAGTCCAAATGGACACCTGGATTTGTTCCTCCGCTTCCTCGTTGGCCTCTCACTGCAGACCAATCAAGCACTTCTTCAAGACCTATTAAATCAATCAGTAAGTAGCTTACAGAGCAATCAGGACACAGTCCAGTACGTCAAGGAAATGATCAGAAAGAATCCCTCTCCAGAGCGACGCATCAACCTGTTTCACTGTCTGAATGAGCTGCGTGATCATTCTCTATTGGAGGAAATCCAACAGTACCTTAGTTCAGAATGTCTGTCCACAAACAAACTGTCTCCTGCTCAGTGGTCGGCTCTGGTCTTCATCTTACTGTCATCAGAGAGCAAGTTGGATGTGTTTAACCTGAAGAAATTCTCTGGTTCAGAGGAAAGTCTTCTGAGGTTGCTGCCAGTGCTTCAAACCTCCAGTCTATCTTTGTAAGTGCACAACTTACTTTACATATTTGATATTGTAAATGTTAAATTTTTAGGTCCTTGTTCATTCTTTCTGACTGTGTCATCTTCAGGTTGAGTGGCTGTAAGCTGTCTTGGAGAATCTGCGATGCTCTGGCCTCAGCTCTCAGCTCTGTGACCTCTAATCTGAGAGAGCTGGACCTGAGTCACAACAATGTGACAAATCTTGGAATCCAAGAGCTCACGGGTGGCTTGAAGGAATGTCGACTGGAAACTCTCAGGTCTGCTTGCTTTACTAAAGGCTCAGTTTTACGATATCTGTGTGGCTTTATTGCAAGGTCAGTGGTCAGTCCACCACTTTGATCTAGGTATAAATATCTGAAACATCTTATTTGGTACAGACATTTATGGTTCTCAGATGATCGACGCTAAAGAGTTTGCTAATCTTCTGTCTTTTCCTCTAGTTTATTTTGGTTAATATTTAGCAATCTCAACTATTGGATGGATTACCATGATATATGCTATGACCAGAGCATGTGAGCAGAGTGGAGCAATGAGAATTTCAGCTCATCGTTCACAGAGCTGTTTTTTTAATGGCTTCAATTTATCAGTATCTTTAGATTACTGCTAGACCGCCCCATTACTAGCCTACAGCTTTTCAACGTTCTGGAGTTTTTGAAATTTTTTGCATCATACAAGCTTGAAACAGTTCTACGTAGCTGCCATGTGCAAAACACACACATTCTTTGTCGAACTCAATAGGACTGCTTCATGGTGTGAGAAATTGGAGCGGGGTGAGTGGGAGATCAGGTGACGCTCAAGCTTTAATAAATCTATTTATTGCACTATTTCCCTGCACTAAATCCAAAATCCTTCCACTCACACTTCACTCCGCTCACATGCTCTAGTACAGATGTTCATGGTCCCGACAGGATCAGTTGGAATTGGAATTGCTCCATCATTATCATTATCATTATCTTCAAAAATTATATTTTTCCAAAACTTTGGATCATGCTAACTTTGCACTTACCACCTCAGTTGCAGAGATTTGAGGAAACGTATACTTGGGAAAACTGTGCAAACGTCTTACAGCTTTTCAATTGTCTTTTTTTCTCTTTACATTAACAATTGTCTCAGAGTCTGACTGAAAAAAGACAACAAGAACATAGCTTGGAATAGCCATTATGGCTAATTGCCTAGGGATCTACATGTTGGTCAATTTGCTCGCTTTTTTGCTCAGCTAACATTACAATCCTTCACATAAAATAGCTTTTATATGTGTTGTCATGGCTTTTTCTTACTATAGCGTTTTAGTCCAGCCTCCCTGCCTTTTCTGTCACTTGATTTTAGGGAAGAGAAACAGTCTCCAGGACACCAAGGTCAATCAGAGCTTCAAATTAATTTGTTTTAGTTACATAGCTGGGATCTCTGCCGTCTACACATCTAGATTTTCTAAGACTGGCATCAACAGGTCCTACACTGGCGTTGAAGGATGAAAGTGTACGTTGATTAGGCGAGCTGGCAGCTGGTCCCTTTAGAGTTAGTCCTATTGGTCATCTAAGGGAACTATTTCCTGTGTCAAACAAGCATAGACAAGCATAGGAGGCTTTCGCAGCTTGCAAAACATCATTTTGCGTGAGTACTCATTTGCCTGAATCTCATCAACGGAAGTGACAAGTGCAAAGTTAGCATCACTCATAGAGTCACAATGGTCACATTTTTGGGAAATATGGCAGGTTGAAATATACCGGAATTTTGCGTTAATGGCACCTCACCAATGGTAATGATGGGGGGCCAAGTGCTGCTCTTTCACTTTTTCCTGCTTCATACTTCTCACAATATACTAGGGTCATAATGATACAAATTTAGGGGAGTAAGAAATGAACAGGACACAATCAGAACTAATACAAATTAACTTGAGTTCTGTCAGACTGCATTGACTCCAACCTTATTTTTATGGATTTTTGTTATTGATGATTCTACAGGCTGAGTAACTGTGAGCTACAATCCGTGTGTGGTGAAGCTCTGTCTTCAGTTCTCAGTTGCCCGTCCTCCAGTCTTAAAGAGCTAGACCTCACTAACAACGAGTTGAAGGACGAAGGAGTGAAGCTGCTCTCTGTGGGATTGGAGAGTCCACACTGTAGACTTGAAACTCTCAGGTCAGCTTTCTGTTTAACCAGACCTACATCTGTTTGAAGGCTGTCATTTAAAGACTAACTTAACACTATCTGACAATCTTGTTTTTGTTAATCCAGAATCTATGTCTGGTTAAATCGAAAGTTGAATTTGTCTTTGTCACTTATTCTATTTCTAGGTTGATTGGCTGTGCGCTGACGTGGAATAGCTGTGATAATGTGGGCTCATTCCTTAGCTCCAAGTCTTCTGGTCTGAGACAGCTGGACCTGAGTATGAACAACCTGCAGGATTCAGGAGTGCTGGTATTCAGTACCGGACTGAAGAATCCCCACTGTAAACTGGAAACTCTCAGGTCAGCTGGTTTATGAACTATCAAATCAGCCCGCTATAACCATTTCGTGCATGAATGAGACGACAAATTGTAAGCCATTTTGTGTGCAAAAGGAACGCCGTTTTTGCTCTCTAGGTATGGTAGTCTGTACTGACTGTACTGACAATGTAAACCCATCGGTGTGAATATGCTACACTCTGAACAAGTGACTAAGTATAAAACGTGTGAGAGATCGCTTATGGTGGTCTCCCAAAATGTTGTTTTTTAAAGAAAGTTACATGTTTTCCCTTTGACATTGTCTCCATAGCATTCCAAGCATTTTACTAAGTTTATGTACTTATTTTAAGCCCAACCATGATATTTTTCCTAAACTCAACTAAGTGTTGCAGAGATTCACATAAATGTCTTCGAAACCTATGTAGAGGTCAAGCAAGCTGATTGGTTGATCCAACATCCTGTTCCCTAACAAGGGCCACGCCAATAACAATATGAGTTTCAAGAGGTTTATTGCGTGATGGAATGATTGTTAGATTTAGGAAGCGGAAGGGGTCGAGGGATGAAGGGATGTAAGGATGGGGGTCGAGGGATGAAGGGATGGGCGGTAAGGGATGAAGGGGTGAAGGGAAGAAGAAACGAGGAGGGTAGATAGGGTTGTAGAAAGGAATTTGGGCGAGGGATGGGGGACCGTTGGTGTCCGGCGGCTGGCGGGAACGGGGGGAATGGAGACTGTAGAGTGGGGGCCGTCTCTTTGGAAGCTCTGGTGGTGCAGAGTCTCCAAAAGATAGCTTCATGAAGATGGATGCAGGTGGACGTTTCTGGTGTCATTCAGGTTGGAGCGAATGTAGGAGAGGTACGCGGGGGAAGACCAACGACCAAGTATCTTGAGGATGTGGTCGGAATTCCTTGACTTGAAGCGGTGGAGGCGCCAATGCGAAATGAATGGCCCGAGTAAACTCGGGGTGGTATTCCGGATCGGGCTAAGATATGGCGAAAGTGGTGGTGAACCCGGGACCGCATGGCCCCTTTGCCTGTGACGAACAGGGGATCTTGCGGGGAAGTTCGTCTGGCTGAACTTGAGCTTAAGTAGTCGCGGATGGGTTCGTACGGACTTGGGTATGAGTCTAGTCGGAAAAGGTAGATGGGCTGAGGTGGACCGTATTGGTTGGTCTTGCGGCATTTGAGGTGATAGACGACTGAGTCGGGAGGATGGATGAGATGTCGGATGCAGCGGCATGTCGCGATGGATGGTGGTTGGAGTTCGAGGCGGTGAACTCGGAGCAGCGAAGGAAGCCAAAGAAAGCCAGCAAGAATGTGGACTTTAATACTTTGTCCATGAAGGGAGACAGAAAGCCTAAGCGTAGTGTATGGATGCAGCGGGTGAGGAGGTCCGAAGTGAGGGGCAGACGTTTAGGCGTAGGGCGTGGTTTGGCTTTACGGAAACCTTCGAGTAGCATAGCGATGTGTGAGTGGGTAGAGGCAGGGTGCGGAGCCCCTGAGGACAGTTTTGTGAAGAAGTTAATTCCGCTTAAGTAAACCCGTATGGTGGAGGACTTGATCTTAAGGAGGGAATGGGTGAATGACTAAAGTTCGTGAGGGTAAGGATGTCGAATGACGGGAATGGAAGGCAGAAGGAGGCATGACAAGCTTTGAAGCGGTTCCATCCGGTGAGGTATGGAAGTGTTTGAGGGGCGATGCTGTTTAGGATGCCATCTTGAGAGGCAGAGATTAGGTGTTCCAGTTGCAGGGTCTTAGTCTCCGCATGAACAGCATTATATTTAGACAATGTGACCGTCCTTTATTAACCTGTTACCACTCCTGTAAAATTCGCTTAAAACGCCTATCCAAGGCATACTCAAAGTAAATTGAAAGCTGTTCTTGAACCATTTGGAGTACATGCATGGTTTTGGTCTCTTTTGAAAGGTAACACTCTGAAGTTTCTTCCCCAAAATCACTGTAAGTGCTACAGGCTTTGAGTAATAGAAGTTTGAACACACTGAAGTAGAAGGTTTTTATTTCCGCCTGAATATTCTTTTGCAAACCGATGCCTGCAGATGACTATAGCTGTGACTTATTAGCTGGAAAACACAATGGGACCACAGCATGATGCCTTACCTAGTCCAAGTTCAAATTTGATAACAATACCACAGAAAATTAATATTTTACACATGTTTTTCTGAGGGTATGTCTAGGCGTTTTCCAAAAAAGGTAATTTGGAGACTCCAAAGAACCCTTGTAATCACGGTCACATACCTAGGCTAAAAAGGATACTAGTCTTTAACACTTGAACACATTTGGTAAGTCAACTGCGTTTGTTTTTTTACATCTAATATCTGAATGGCCCGTGCCCTCGAGTGTGTAGCAGAATGCGTGTTGCTGCTGTTGTTTTCCCGTTAAGCTAGTTTAGCGTAGCCTCCCAGAACAGTGCGGTGTAGTACAGTCATCATTTTGGGCTCTAATGAAAGGTGACACTGAAAGGTATCCTATCCCATATCCAGATTTACTATCAGTATTGCTGACACAGAGTAACTGAAGCATAAACACATTATAGTGCTTTTTTCCCTAATTGAAACTAAACCTTGTGCATAATAAAAAAGTCAAAACAAGTGCTATGGTGGAAAAGCAGTGTATATAAAAAGTAACACACACACACCTCACCCAGATCAGCAGTAACATCTAAAGACACACACACACACACACACACACACACACACACACACACACACACACACACACACACACACACACACACACACACACACACACACACACACACACACACACACACACAGTGAAACAAAGGGTCAATAAAACATCACACACACACACACAAACACCTCCCTCCCCCAACAGCTTAGCAGACTCACTGGGAAAACACACGGGGAAAGGAAATCTACAAAATGTGTATTCATAATTCAAACTAAAGCTTATTTATGTCGAAATACAGTAATTTACAAGTTATATAATATAATAAAATACACTTTTTGCCTTTTACGCACGGACGCAGCCTGAACTGGAAACAGAATTTTGCTTTTACGCAATGACTTCCTTGTTGTTATACACAGTGAGTTTAGTGCGTCAGGCCGTGGCCGTCATTTCAGCTTGGGACCAATTTAAGATGGTTATTTTTAACGTTTGTTTAAACATTTTCTATTCTTCTTCAGGCTAAGGGCTTGTAAACTGTCAGAAAAGAGCTGTGAAACTTTGGCCTCAGTTCTAACCGTCCAGACCTCCATCTTGAAAAAGATGGACTTGAGTAACAATAACCTGCAGGATTCAGGAGTGAAGCTTCTTTCTGCTGGACTGGAGAGTCCACACTGTAACCTGGAAACTCTCAGGTCAGCAGAGTGAAATATTTGTTATCTTTAGAGACGACGATATATATTTAAAAATATTAAAATAATATATGAAACAATTATTGTTTGCCTGATTTGTTTTGTTGCAAACCAATGAAAGAGTCTTCTTTGTCATCATCATCACTAATTATATCCAGGTTGAGTGAGTGTAAGCTGTCAGAGAGAAGCTGTGAAGCTCTGGCCTCAGCTCTCAGCTCCCAGACCTCTAGCTTGAAAGAGCTGGACCTGAATAACAACAACCTGCAGGATTCAGGAGTGAAGCTTCTTTCTGCCGGACTTGAGACTCCTCAATGTAGACTGGAAACTCTCAGGTTAGATTTAAAAGCTCTCACACAAACATTTTCTCTCACATGACCATTCTTAACCTGTGTGTGATCCAGATCAGTTGTATTAATGATTGTTGTTACTGCATCCTGATTCATTGAATCTTCACAGTCAAAACAACAATTAATTGAGTATTGATTCATGTTTACAGTCTGTCCGGCTGTCAGGTCACAGAGGAAGGCTGTGCTTCTCTGGTCTCAGCTCTGAGCTCCAACCCCTCCCATCTGAGAGAGCTGGACCTGAGCTACAACCATCCAGGAGACGCAGGAGTGACGCTCCTCTCTGCTGGACTGAACGATCCACAGTGGAGGCTGGAGACTCTAAAGTATGGCTCATAGAGGGCTGAGAGAAAGTACCTCTCCTTAACAGGAGCATCCAAGTCTTAGAGGGACAGTGTTTTGGATTTAGCAGCATCTAGCGGTGAATTTACTCCTCTCTTTTTAAGACTGCAGTAACGTGAACCTACAGGCACAAAACCATGCCGGTCGTCTCGTTCAGTGGCCATCCTTACCATAATAATGTTAGCAACGATGGTGTATAAGGAACAAACAGTCCTGGGTATCCTCATAACTTTAGTGAAGTCCCAACACTGAACCAGACAAGCCCAAACCAACTTCTCCTCGCTCTACATCTTTCTCTCCTCTCTCCTTTTTTAACCCTGTAACCTCCAGCTACCTGAGCAGCGCCGACTAGTGCTGATATCTGCGACCAGATCATCAAGTTAACATTATTGTAGAGACTAAATATGTGTGAACAAGATGATAGACAGCAATTCAATAACATACTAACCTAACGTTTGCACATAAACAACTATGTTTAAACCTGTGTTTATGTAATTCAGTGTGGCTTTGTAGCACAAAGGCAGTAAAACTGCCTGTGCCAAAGCACACTGTATATAATCCATCGGGCTTAATAATTCAGTGTGGCTTTATGGCACAAAGGCAGTAAAACTGCCTGTGCCAAAGCACACTGACTGTAATCCTGCGGGACTATTATTATTATTATCCAGGAAGTTTGGCGCGCTTCTCCTCACACAGCGTTGCCAACATACACCCAGACGTGCGGCCTGGTCGGGAATAGTGTGCTAAGTATTTTTCGGAGAGATTCGCCCAGCGGTTTTCCCGAAAATCCCCAAAAACGGAGCAAAATTTCTCCATTCACTTGAATGGGGTTTTGGCGTGAAGAGAGCAAAAAAACTCTTAACTTTGGATCCATATTGACTAGCCATACTTTAACGTAGAAAAATTATTCAAAGTTTAAAATGTAGACAAAACGCTGAAGGTTATTGAGCCAAATGGACATTTTGATAGCTAGCACAGTTTTCACGAACTCACAGATTAAGTTTCAGGAACATTTTGGGTCCATTTCAGATTTTATAATGGGTGTGTATTGCGCTGCTCGTTAAGGGCTAGAGTGAGAGCATAATTGTTAGAGTGGAGCAGAGCAGGAAAATATTCTGTGATTTTTACAAAGAAATTGCTCAGAGTCCCACAATTTTCACTCTTCATGCATTATGTTTTGCTACAAAGTTAGCTAATCGTGTGCTGGTCTAGAGAAATTACTGTGGAATCCAGCAGATTTACACATTTTGCACTATAGCCTTTAACTGACAGGAAAACCAACTTTCTGCTCCATAGAGACCAATGTTAAATTTTACTTCAAGATCATCTTCCACAGAACACGGTACCCCATTTCTAAATCGCCGGTTCAGCCACATTTTTTACACTACAGACACAATTTTCACATGATCTGTTCTTCAACTCAGCCTCAAGCGCATCTCAATCGAACCTGAACGACACTACCGGTAACATCGGCGTGTATATATATTGCGACGTCTTCGGGCAGTAGAAGCCACACTGTCAAAATTTCTTTAGGAATTTTCGAGTTATGTTTACTCATCCAACTTTCACTCTTACAATAACACACAACGGAAGTCAGATGGCGGCTGGTGTTGCCATGGTTTCGCACTCTGCCGCTCACATTACCGCGTAACAATGTGAAAGGCTTTCTCTAGAGCCAGCGTTTGATTTGTCCACTCTGGGCTACTGTAGAAACATTTGGTGCAACTGAGAAAACATGACAACAACAAAACATTTTAGAACAAGAATTTTAGTCTCTACTTTTTCCATTTTGTGAAATGTTGTGCTTTCAGTTTTTTTTAAAATGTTGCGTTTTACACCTGAGCGCCACCATAGCTTATACTTTTCTTACTATGTTTATTGTTTCAGAGTGGACCATGGCGGAGTGCAGAGGTTAATATCTGGTCTGCGGAAGTGTAAGTATTTTTTTATTGGATAAACAAGAAGGCAATCCAGGCACTCCAAAATGTCCTGATGAAGACCTGCAGTGATTGAATCATGTTGGCCTTTTCAGTGATTTAGCCACTACAATAAAGGCTTTCCACGCAAAATCATGAAAACATGAAAATGTTCACTAGAAACTCCTTCAGCTCAGACTCTAGCGGGTCCTCCTGCAGCGACCAGTCCACCGTGGACAGACCCAGGGCATATTGCTGGACCCGCTGGAGGGAAGGGAGGCATGGAAGAACCAGGGGCAGACTGTAAGACCCTGCTGCAGTAAAATGAGAGGAGTTCTAAAGGGACTCTGGTTGTCGTAAACACTACTGCTTCTGTCCACAGGGACCGGCAAAATTAGCAAAACTTCCATGTAGTATCTTTATGTTTCCCTCCTCGTTATTACTTGTTCCTATATTTTGGAGTTCCTGGATTGCTCGCCTGTCTATCCTGTTTTTTCACCATTTTCCAAGAGCACACATTCCTGTTGAGGTCACCAGACTGACAACTTTACATTAGCCCAACTAACACATGGGCTAATTTAAGATCCACTGCAGTACTTTGCAGACAGAGTGACAGAGGAATGAGTGTCGTTAAATTTCGCCGTTATTTGCACTGTTAGCGCTGTTAGCTCAGCCGTCGCTATGTTGGGCGCCATTAAGATGCAATAGAAATGCTCCCAATCCCATATATAGCACCTTTAAGATGGAGGCATCTTTAATCAACCCAGACGAGGGTTGACAACTAACTTTAAAATGGGGAGGCACATTAGGCAAGTAGCATAAATTATTCACACAACAGTATTTAAATAAAATAAAATTGCTGCTAAAAATCGTGAAATTGCATGTAATCACGGCATGGCGTGGCGAAAGTGGACAGAGCAGGACCCATGGAAAAACTCTATTTGGGGTGATGAGAGTCCTTGGGCAGTGACTGCTTTGTCCATGATGATTCGTCGTGAGCCTATACAACAGAAATTATGTAAAATGTTAAAGCATAAATATCTACGTTAATATCTGTTAATATTGTTCAAGAATTACTGACTATAGACCCGTTATAAAAAATATTTGTGAGCATGTTAGCAACTGTAGTGACGTTTGGCCCCAGCCATCCAGACAAGTTATCAAGCTTTAAACATTGAATGAAAACTGTTACAAGCATCAAAATGTCTGGTTGGGTCATGTTCCGTTATCAGAATTGATATTCCAACAGCATGCTCAAGTTTTACAGAATTCTAAAATCATCCCGACCATTTCAGAGCAACAGATGTTTCATTTTAACTTGTGACCTTGTTAACTGGTGACAGCTGAATGCGTCCGTGGTTGCTCGTAGTACCTTACGTAAATGGTTGGCGTAGATAATGAACACAAATGAATATGTATTTAAAATTGATTGAAGGCTTTTACGAGGACACCTACAGGTCCTGTTTGTGTTTACAACAGCTGTCATCACCACGGGCAACCACGGACACATTTGGCCGAGAGTCACCATGGTCACTCGTTAAACTGAAACACCGGCTGCGTACGTGTTGACCACCACTGGACTGATCAATAATGCTGGTGTTTGAAACACCCATTATGAAACTCAATAAAATCTAAACTCTAAGTCTTTATCATGGTATTTGATGTTCTGTACAGCATCTAGTGACTTGTATCTTGTAATTTCTCAGTGGTGTAATGTTACACTCTTGGTTTCTCCACCAAATACATGTATATATCTGGCCCCTAAATATTTGGCCACTTACTAATGTATTCTACCCACTCAGTAACAGCACACACATCTGGAAGTCGCTCACCATTTGTCAAATTTTTTGATCTTTAGTGATTAATGCCTTTGCATAGCTTGACAATTGTACTCTACTGTACTAAACGTCATCATTGTTTACTACTGTAAAAGGGTCTATAACAGTATGTTCTACTGCTTTGTGTCTCTCTATCAGACGCCTGTGAACTCACTCTGGACCCAAACACAGCACACAGACAGCTAATACTGTCTGAGGACAACAGACAGGTGAAATATGTGGCTGAGGAACAGCCTTATCCGTATCATCCAGAGAGATTTGATCACTTACAACAGCTGCTGTGTACAACTGGGTTGACTGGTCGCTGTTACTGGGAAGTTGAGACTAAGGGACTGTCTTGCATGGCAGTAGCTTACCGAGGAATGAGAAGGAGAGGAAATGATAATGACTGCAAGTTTGGAGGGGATGACAAGTCCTGGAGTCTGGGCTACCATATGGGTTACTATCTTTGGCACAATAACACAGAAACAAAGTTACATCCCAATTTCAAAGAAACTCCCAGAGCAGCAGTGTATCTGGACTGGCCTGCTGGCACTCTGTCCTACTACATCATCTCCTCTGACACACTGACACACGTCTACACTTCCTACTCCAGATTCACCGAACCACTCTACCCTGGGTTTAGCTTTCAGTCAAGTAGGATGAAATATTCACAGCCTGGCTCCTCACTGTCACTGTGTCAGATGAGGAAACGACTGGCAGACAGAATTCAGAGTAACATCCCAAAATGAGGAAATAATTAAGAATTAAAATGCTCAATTCAGGGTGACCTTTAATAGTCTTTGCAGCCTTAAACAATGTATGGACTAATACAAAACTAATCCCTCTCAATCATTATTCATGACCCACTAGAAGTGTGTGGCATTGACTGTACCAGCAGAGACTCTGCCTTCTAGCTGTATATACTCTTTTCTTCTTATTTTGCCATGTTCGGGATGTTCAGTCAGGAGCACTCTCGTCATAGATTTTAACCATTTATTGCAACAAATGGAAATACAGTTAAACTTGGCGATGATGGCTCCGCTCTTTGAATACTCCCCGGATTAGCCAGCAGCTACCAAGCTAAAACGGGGAGCACCGAGCAATAACCCCCACGGGTTTACAGGAATGAGCCAGAAGTACATTTTTTAAATACATTTCAACCATTTGCCAGAAGATGAACTAAAAAAGGGGTGGAGGAGGCGAAGCTTCGCCAGCAGTGCGGTTTGTAACAGCGTAGATGTAGAATGAATCAGTGAGGAGGGAGTTATATTTAAATAAACCTCCTTGTGTGAGAGTAGGCTGTGATTGGTGCGTGGCCGATTGGAAGCTACGATTCAATCAGCTGGCTGTCAGCTAAGCTTAATTTTCTGGGCGTCAGCAAAGTTATTTCACGCGTTTGGGAGTGACAACGTGATGCACAGAGCGGACAGGCCACAGCGGCAGGGTGAAGCGAGCGCTTCGGCTGTTGTCAATGAGATGAAATTACACTGGATTACATGCATGCCTTGTTTCCTGTTAATCCTTTGCGCATGGGAAGTGATTTCAATTCAATTCAATTCATTTTTGTATAGCCTAAAATCACAAATTACAAATTTGCCTCAGAGGGCTTTACAATCTGTACACATGCGACATCCTCTTGTCCCGGAACCCTCACATCGGAACAGGAAAAACTCCCCCAAAAAACCCTTTAACGGGGAGAAAAGAGGGAGAGACCTGTGGGAGAGCAACAGAGGAGGGATCCCTCTCCCAGGATGGACAGAAGTGTCTGCCAAATGACTAAATGAAAACGTAAATGTTTGTTGACTGACATCAAAGTTATTGATAATGTGATAACGGTCAGTTTTTGTAAACATTTTGATAGGAAATCCCCCCCAGTGGGATAAGCAGCCCCAGTGAGCCCCTATCACACCTGTACAGATAACAGAATCAATGTAAAATCAAAGTAAACAGGCATCTGTTGTGATTATAGTGTAATTAGTTATGAAGTTTTCAGAAGTCTGCACAATCTGCAATCTCAGCATATTTCAGCCTTTTACTGTGAACTTTCACTTAAGAACATCGTAGATCATTATTTCCATCAAAGTTTTCCTTCATCTTTGTCTTTTTTTTTTGGGGGGGGGGGGGGTATCAATAAGACACCTTGACTTCTACATTTGCAAATTATGACTATATTGTTTTGTTTGATAATAAAAAACAACAACTGGAAAAGTCTTTACTCGAATCATGTTTTATTTGCAGAATTAAGGTGAATTAATTAGTTTCCAACAAATGATTGCAGCCCCGTCTGTTGCAACATAGAGTAGAAGTAGCATAATATAACTTTAGAAACTACTCACAAACTGATTGACTGGTATACAGGAAGTCATGTTTTCTAATGCTGCTGAATGTTAATTTGTATCAGTAATGTTTTAAACACAATCATCAAAATGAACCAAACACTATAGAAAACTGGTCATGTATTCATGTTCTTGAGAAACATGGTACATTAGTACCAATGACTGTATATAAGAAGTGGACGTAGTCATCGCGACGTCACTCTCTGGTCTGTGGACTGTCATTTTGAAGCCTCGAGTTTGGCAATTTTGCCTTCGCCATCTTGGATTACAGCTGTTGCCATGTTGTTTTTTTGAATGATGAATGGAAGTAACCATATTTGGAATGCGTAGGATTGACGTAGAAACGGAGCACACGGCTCTGGTAGCGGCAGCGACCTGTCAATCACAGAAAGCCCACCCTAATGCATACCCTGCTTTATGGTCTATTTGACTCTAAATGGACCATAATTTATTAAATGAACATCATGCTGTATTGAAGAAGACTTGAAACTAGATTTAGTTTACAATGTTTACTGAGGTAATAAATCAAGTGAGAAGTAGAGTCATTTTCTTATTGACTTACAATCTGACTTCTTTTTGCAACCGGAGGAGACGTCCCCTGCTGGTCAGTAGAGAGAATGCAAGTTAAGACACCGCATTGGCTTCTCTCGGCAGAACCGGAAGTTGCCGCATGATTAGTACACATCGTACACAGACTACTACTTGATGTCAGTGTCGCAAATCTCCCTTTTAGTAGCCACCTTGTCTGACATCGTCAGTAACGTGAGGAGATGATGATGATAAACCAGCAGGTGATCTACTTTCTGTAACTGTTTCTCAGGCTGAAGGCCATGCTGCTTTATCAATCAGCAAGCTCACTAATATAGTATTAGGTAGCCATGTTAGCTATTGAACCAACAAGTCCTCCACATTAAATGACAAAATACGTTGTTCATCCACGTCCTTCTACAAATCAATACTAGTACTAGTACACCAGTGGCGGGCCGTGCATTTTATACCTGGGCCTTCACTGCTGTCCTGCAGCTGAAACACAGCTACGGTTATTATTTGTTTTGTACACACTAACTGCAGAGAATACGCCGAGAGTGCGTTTCCTCTCTGCTCTGACTGCAGCTGGGAGTGCTGCGCGAGGCTTCTGTGAGAGTTACCGCCTGTGTGTGCTTTGGGGTGGCGGAGGGGCTCACGGCAGCACCCGCTGCTCGTTCACGGCAGTAACTGTAGAACGTACGTGCTTTCACGTTATCGAGTCAAAACACCAGCAAAGTCGCTAGATTTGTCTGCAGGCCTCGGGCCTCTCTTCTTACCTCGAGACACTGAGGTGAAATCTGATTGGATAAAAGCTCTACTTAAAACAAGCTGCACTGGAAGCAGAGCAACTGAGGAAGACAGTAGCTGTGCAATGAGAAAATAAGATGATGGGAAAAATATTTTTATAAATTATAATACATGTAGTGTATTTAAGAAAAATTATAAAATGATAAAATAGCTATAACTTTGTGATTCTGTTTAGGCCAGCAGAGAAGGCTTTGCAGGCCCTGACGGCCCACCACTGCACTGGATCGAGTTCTTCACATATTCATCCTATAAACATTTTACATTAATAAAAGAGTAATGAATTTGTTGTTTTATTGGTGATCTGTTGTGATCTAACTCAACATATAAAGATATAAATTGTATCTTTAAGATGAGTTTATATGAGCAGCAGAGTTTCTTCATCTCAATCAGTTTGTCTTCAGGAAACACATTCTCCTGGACTGGATTTATTTTGGTCTCCCTCTAAAAAATGAACACTTTGGCTTTGGGAGCTCTTCTTTTTTAAACCAGCATAAATACATGACATGTTTTGATCATACCTTTGTGGAGATCTGCTGTAAATTAGCATGAACAGATATGTATGTACTGTACAGTGTGTAGATGAAGTTAAACACCAGAATCTCACAGTGTGTCACAAAGCGTCTTAAGTGGAATGATGAATGGGCAGGTTTTATCAGCTGCAGTCATGTATTTGGTGAGTGAATTTTGCTGCACCAATTTCAAAAAAACGCTAAATGCATTAACATTTAAGAACAACAGTGTTGACAGTCATTACTACGTTTGCCAGATTCAGAAAAACTGCCGTGACAAAGAGGAGCAGTGGTCACAGTGATTTGATCGTGTGCATTTTAAAACAAGAGCATTAGTTCTCCAACAAGTTCTTGTTTTTTTTTTCAGATGCTTTCACAGCTCCGATCTCCAAAGAATTCAGCTTTCCAGCCATCAGGTTTTTTTGCAGGTCAACTCGTGTCAAGTTCAAGTGCAAAGTGAGAAAGTGCAAAGGTCTGCTGACCTGATATAACCTCAGTCACAGGTCACCGTTCTGTTTCCATGGATATTACTGACGCACGCGCATGTGTCTGTAGCCTGTAAATCATACTCTGGTATATATTTATATATTTCAACAATTAGCCAAATTAATTATACAAGTTGTCCCTGTTTTGTTTCTATGGGTGTTTTTTCATGAAGCTTATCATTTTCCATTGCCTCAAAACTGTCAGAAATAAACAGAGCTGCTGACAATATGTTAACTCATGTTCATAATATATTGATCTGTCTCGCACAGGGTTATTTGTTTGTTTGTTCGTCTGTTGTTTACCAGGATATCTCAAAAACGAACATAACACACTTCAATGTTATTTGGTGGAACGTTGGGCCATGAACAAGAGACTAAATGTTTTTTTGATGGGAGAGCACCACCATGAGGACTTTTATAAAACACTTCCTGCCAACTTGTGTGCTCTCTCGTTTCCCAGGATACCTGAATGTGCTGGAATTTTCTTTCCGCTGGCCGTCACTCTGATGAACAATTAATCAGTCAAACTGCACTACTACCTCTGTTTGCACTATTACCTTAATTAACTACTAAATATTGCTGAAACTAACTTACTCACTCCGGTCTAATTCCAATTCAACAGTATACACATGTAAACAATCAGCTGTTCACTTATTAAATCCCACTTGGTGGCTTGGCTCAGCTACTGCAAATCTTCCTTACTTCCTGTTTTAAAAGAAAAGAAAAAGAGAATGACCTCTTCAGGTTTGCTCCTTTAATTGAGGGTCCCGACTGATGATTGGCCAGCTGCAAATCTGTGGGAACCAATGAGCAGCATGACTGGACCTCACAGGTGGAAACCAATAATCTCCTTAGTGGGTCGCACAAAAAATGTATGGTCACATTTTTGTTTATTTGATTAATATTTGATACAATGAATTTCTGTGATTTTGGTCATTATAATATAACTTCCTAAGAAGTGTATTTCTACCTATGCTCAGTAGGTGGCAGTGCAGCGCTGCGGTTTCTCCTCGTGACCCTGGACTTGAATGTGCGTGTGCAGCGTCTTCTCAAAGCTCGAGAAGACGTTAAATAAGAGAAGCCACAGTTTGCCTGCCTCATCATTTTCCCTGTTTTTCTCACGTTAGTGACATGTAAAATACACCAAATACGATATATATATAAATTGTGGGCCGATGTTTACCGAGATATTTCGAAGAAGATTATTTAGTGTTTCATGTAGTTGTTTAGTAGACTGTCGAGTAGCTAAATTGATATGGTAGCCTAGCAGTACATTCCCTAGATTGTTCTACTCCTACACATTGTAGTATTTGAAGTGAATCAAATCTTTGTGTTTTAATAAGTTATTTCATGCTAAATATGTTAATTCAATATGACTGAAAGACTTGTTTCGCTATATTGTTAGAGCAGCGCCGCCATTTGTAATTGTCTCTTTTTCGTGTACGCCACAGTCACTGTGAGCCCATTGCAAAAGTGCAGAACAGCTAGAAAGGTTTTTATACCAAGTTACACCAAATATGTTGATTAAACGTAGTAATGAAAATAGGGATGAAATATTCTTGATGTGATTTTGTTGAAGACACTTTGATGTATTTTACCTACTTTGTACTTTCTTCCATGTCAAAATTAGGAAAATCATACAGGAGACTAAAAAACTGTTAAATAATGATAGCTCGACAAGACGTTAAATGAGAGAAGCCACACGTTTGCTTGCCTCATCATTTTTCCTGTTTTCCTGTCAACCTCATCAAAGTTGTGCTGCTGCTGGAACTCTTCTCTGGCTGAAGGAGGACAACACACACACACACACACCTGTTCACTTCATCAATCTCTATTCATTTCAACAACATTGAGCTGAATCAAAAGCACAACGTTTCCACATGTGTCTTCTTCAGGGGCCGAGCAACAACTCTAAACCACTTTATATACATTTCCAAACATGTGACACATAACAAGGCATCTTATAATAGAATCACATCGCTGGTGATCAAACCATCACATGTATCACCTGCATTAATGTGTCAGCTGTGTGTGCTTCACATATCATGGCACCATCTTGTGGTTGAGTTAAGAAATACAACAAGTTGTATCCAAACTAAATAGTAACAGTAGAACTTAACATGAGGATTCATCTCAAGTCTCAAATCTTTGTGGACTCACATGAAGAAGCTGGTGAAAGCTTTGCCCTCCTACATACAAGACACCACTTTGGTTTATGCCAGTCATCTTTTATTGATGTAAATATTTAGTATTTACAAAGGCACTTAGCTTTTGTATTTGAAGCTCTTTTACAAATGTTGTTTTACAAATGAGATATTTTCCTTCATTAAATCCTGCCCAACACAACAACCTGTCTGTTCCTTGGAGAATACGGTGCTGGAGAACATAATGTCAATCCGGCTGTTTAGCTGAAAAACATCTTTTAGTGAGGACAGCACAATCATCATGTTTGTTTTAAAAATAAAAGTTTATGATGCTTATGAAAATCCCATTGTGCCCTGAGGAACTAACTGCATAAGGGGAACTTTCAGGTTCCTCTTCTCTTTTTCTCTGTGTTTACCTTTTGTTTTACCTCTCCATGCTTCCACTGGTAACCCCGTGTTTAACGTCCCATTGCAATGAATTGTGGGTAATTCTCTTGGGCAAAGTCTGCGGCCCAATCCCAATGTCCCCCTAAAGCCCCAAACCCTGAACCCTCAAGGACTTACTGACGTCACCTGGTAGATGGTTGAGTGTGAGGACTTGAAATGGTGTAAATAGGAACGGGACAGCACTTTGCTGCCACATATCACGTTACCATGACAGCGACAAAAAATATGATGTATAATTGTGGGTATTTGTTTTATACTTTGTACGCCGTGATTTGAACGTCTTCCAGGCTCTTTCCTCACAAGATGAGATGTCATTTCATATAATCTATTTACTTGTTTTTGTCAAAACAATGTGGTGGAAGATTTCTATGTTAATCGGGAGAAGAGAGTGTCATTCACAAAACGATGAAGTCTTCAAAAGATTCAAAGTTGTCTTGTTCTATTTATTCGCTTGCAAGGGAAGAAAGTGCAACGGACACAGTAGTCTGTTGGACAAACTTCAACGACATACAACATTCAACATCCTTTTATACCTACAGAGGTTTACAGAAGCTTACGCCCTATAGGACTCCTACTCAGGAGGTGTCCAGCCTGGTCCTATCTGTTTTAAACTGCCCTTCCGAGAAACAGAGTATGTGAACATGTCTTCATAGTAAAAACCGGTCTTCATGTGCTGACATGTGTCTTGCACATGTCTGTTTTTACTTCTCTATTATACTGAGAGGTTACACTATGTTAGTTAAAACATTTTCATGATGCTAATACATATTTTTACCATTACAGGGCAGACAGTCCCTTATATTAATACATACTTCATTTGATTAATACTTCATTTGATTACTACATGGTTGATACATATTTTACCATTACAACAACCTCAATGACAAAATCAAATATGTGATGAATAAATAAATATCCTCTGATTTCATGTTTTTTTTATGTCCCATCTTTAACCCTTAATGTTTGAGTAAATGTAATATTCCAGGCTGGACACACATGTGCCGTCTTCTGTGTTTACCTTTTTTTTTACTTCTCCATGCTTCCACTGGTAACCCCGTGTTTAATGTCACATTGAAATGATTTGTGGGTAATTCCCTGTGAATCTAACTAAACCCTCAGGAGCTTTAAGCTTCAAAGTCTGTGAGTCCGTGAGTGTGGAGATCGGGTTTGGGCCATAGAGTGAGAATCTCAGTGTACAATCCTCTTCATCATTTGCCTTAAAGTCCACAAAATCGGCTTCATCTGTAAGTCATCTACTATTTACAGTTATATTAACATGTTTAGGTTCATATTTCTTTGGTTTGACTCCAGTATTGTTGATGATGGTTAGTTTACTGTCAACTACATATAGATGTTGACAGTAAACATCAGTAGTGTTTAGTGGTTAAAGCACAACAACCTGTCTGTTCCTTGGAGAATACGGTGCTGGAGAACATAATGTCAATCTGGCTGTTAAGCTGAAAAATATGATTCCTGCAACATCTTTTAGTGAGGACAGCACAATCATCATGTTTGGTTCATGATGCTTATGAAATACCCATTGTGCCCCGAGGAACTAACTGCATTAGGGGAACTTTCAGGTTCCTCTTCTCTTTTTCTCTTCTCTTTTCCCTGGCTTGTTATAACACCACACAGATTCAAGCCCTCAATCTAGAGAAGAAAGAGCTTCAATCAAGACCTCTGTCTGGAGAGAAAAGGTACTGTTGTCTCCTTCACTGCTTTCACAGAATAACCTCTAAAAAGATGGATTCAATGCCACATCTCCTGCACAAATGTCCTGCTCTAGAGCATTTTATTTAGCTGTTTCTGCATTATAACCATTCAAGACCAGTGTAAGGCTACAAAAAGGCAAGCATTAGGCAACAACTCATCTTTTATATTTGACTGTCAATTGAAGTGCAGTGATAAAATGTGTGTTTTGGGTTCAAGTTGTTGCAAAGTTTAGGAACTGTGTTGAGGTATCCACCTAAAGTGTCCGAGACACACCTCACCCATAACCTATCTCTCTAATTTGAACTCATTGATTCATCAAATTGAAGATTAAACAAACAGGAAGAGCAGGAATTTAGACCCTAAAAGCGCAGCCTAAAGCATTCTGTGATTTATGAACCTGACTGACACTTAAACAATATAAATATCTAAACGTGTTGTGGTTTTCTCTCCTGACTGACCTTTATGCAGCTCGGCTCTTATAACCTTCAGCCAAAGAGAGAAAACAACACGAGTAAGCAGTATTTCAAAGTGTTGTTTTCTTCTATTTTAGACTCATATAGTCTTGATACATTTAAGTTGTATTCTACTCAATAAGTTTCTATTGATTTCTTACCTATGACTGAGCTATGAGTCATTTTGAGTGTTTTTCTGAGTGTTACATTAATATTGATAATGTTTAAGTGATCTTCACTCATTCACTAATGTGTAACCCTGGATGCTCTTGTAATCACAATTGGTTAAGGTGAGTAAATGAGAATAATCTTGGATTGATGATAAGTGCAGACTTTGCAAAAATGATAAATGTTCAGGAAAACGTCCCGACTGATGTTCCACTCAGGAAGGCCAGACAGGAACTTAAGAAATGATTGTTAACTTAAAGAAACATATCAAAATTGTAAGACTATGTAAACAGCTTTATCCAATCATTTGGCAATGTTTAGTTGTCTGATATGGACCAGGAGGTTAAAGATGCTGGAGGTAACGAGGTATAAAGAGACTAGAGGGGTTCAGGGTTCTGTCCTATAGGTTTAGGCTGGGTCTTGAGGTCTCTCAGACATAGATAGGTCTTTTGTCTTTTTATCGACTTTTTGCATTATCCATTGTTGTAACCCATAACAACAATGGGTTTTATTGAAAAAATAAAATAAAACTGACCAAAGTCCAGTCTTGCTCGTCTCTGAGGGTGCCTTTGTAGTCTCCTAAAGGTAAGAGAGCTCTTCTCCTGGGAAAGGCTGACAGTAGTAAATGATTGGATATACATTTGAATAACAGACCTGCTACAAGCTAAGGTTAAAATGTTGTTGTTCAGTCTTATGTGATTTACTTACTTGGTTGACTCAGATTGTTTGATGCTCTGCTGGTTTATCATGCTTGGTGTTGCATGTGATAACAGGGCTTAGATATTAGCTGTTGTGTTTTTAGTGAAGCAATAGGGGTCAGATTGGCATCTAAATTGAGGGTGTTAAGGGCCAGGGTCCTAAAGCTGCCCTTCATGACCGAGTGAGGTTCCCAAACACACGGGGTTCCTCCTCCAGGCCCTTTAAAGCAGGTCCATTCTGGAGTACTTCCAGTCCTCCACCGCCTATTGCCCAAACACAAATCCGTTGATAACCGGCTGTCGTGAAAGCCGACTTTTTAGCCTGAAATAAGCAATTTAACTAATAAACCTCTCCCAGAAACTTCTCTCATGACCTCTAGGTCACTAAGTGGTTTGACTCTCAATTTACTGCGTATCTGGACTGACTCATAATAGATAAACTCACAGCAGCTTGGAGTCAATCTTGACACTCAAACAAATTTATGAACTATACAGTGCCAGTCCTAGTCTTCGTTAGTCCTTTATATATACATATATATATATACAAAATATTTTGAATTCATTATTATTTATTAAAACTGCTACAAGCAATAATGCTACACCCCCAAAGCAGGCTGAGACGGTCATGTAGATTGTGGGGGGTACGTTCGTTACCTAGGTCAGAGGTTACAGAACAAGCCGTCTTCCGGTGCTTTACCTGCACCCCGAGGTATTGGTTATGCAGCTCGGCTGTACACATTTTCAACTTCTAAATATGCTTAAGAGTCACTTAAAGGTGCAGTGTGTAGGATTTGAAGGAGTGTGAAGGAGAGGTACCGCAGGTCCTTCCTTCCTGCTGCTGTCAGGCTGCACAACCAGCTGTGCTCCCAGTAGACCACCAAACACTAATAATCTGTGCAATAATTACTCTGTACAATACACAATACTCTGTCTGTATATATAATATTCTATTCTTTTTATTTAATTTTTATTACATTTTTAAATGTTTGAGTTTATTGTTGATTTTTTGTGCTTTTTGTACTTTTTGTATAGTTGATATTCTTTACTGTTTAGTATTTATATTACTTGACACTCTATCTTGTGTGCACTGTCCACTTGCTGCTGTGATCCTGTAAATTTCCCCACTGCGGGACTAATAAAGGATTATCTTATTTTATCTTATCTTATCTTATTTGGCGACATCTAGCGTAGAGGTTTCATATTGCAACCAACTGAAACTTCTCTTGTGTGCCAAGCGTGGAACGTAGTACAAAATGTAAACCATACAATTTGTACCTCTTTACTTAAGATTTCATTAAACTTATTATTTTATATTCTTTTTTCAAAATATACCAAAACACTGGCAACAAGGAAGGTCTTGGGTAGATAATGAGATTAAATATGAACCAAAATGTAAACTATACCCTCTAAACTAAAACTACACACTATTCCTTTAAGGGGTCGTAACCAACCCCTCGGTAACTTTGTTAATTAGGTCAGGGTCATTTCTGCTCAGGTTTTGTTCAATTTGGGGTGCACCTTTTAAAGCAGCTATAAACAATATTTGTTCCCATAATAATGTATCGAAAGCAACAACTGAACTTAGTTTTGTATTTGACTAAAAAGGCAGACTCTGTGTTTTCATTATCTTAGAAATCCAAAATGCTATAACAAAACAATGGACAGATGATGCAGCTGAGCCCCTCTTGCTGCTAGTGTCTATTGCACCAGCTGATGTTTGCCTGTAATTGATGTAAGAACCCTCTTTTCTTCTTCTTTCTGGAACTGTTGCATAATGTCGGTCTGCAAGGCAGTTTGAGGCTGTCACAGTGACGAGTGGCTTTGTAGATAAACTTGACTCTCTCTCTCTCTCTCTCCTCTCTCTCTCTCTCTCTCTCTCTCTCTCTCTCTCTCTCTCTCTCTCTCTCTCTCTCTCTCTCTCTCTCTCTCTCTCTCTCTCTCTAGTCTACTTCCAATCAGTGTGGCAGCAGGTTATCTTTAACATGGAAAGGTAATGTGCACAACATTTTACAGTTAATTGCAGTCTTTTAAAACAAATTTAACACTGTGGTTTCTTTTATTGAAATATATATTAAATATATATATATATAATATATATTTAAGGCATATTTTCAGTTCTAGATAGAATATTGTGGGTAACGGCAGCATGTAGATGTATAATGACCCCTCATAACAATTACATGGTTTGATAGTTAATATTAGACATGGATTTATATTTGAATACTCAAAGGGGACTTATGCTGAAATTTATTTTTTTCAGTCTATACATTTGGATATCTGGGGTGGGGGGTTAGGTCTGAGAGAGACAGGCACTAAAGTGAAGTGTTTCAGACAGAGAGAGAATACAGGTATATTCAGACAGACAGTATGAGAAAATTATGTGTTTTTTGAACATTAAAGCATTTAAACATGTTGAAGTAGAAACCCAGCATACAAGTATGAACCTAAAATACGAGTTGATATGTCCCCTTTAAGTTGTTTTATGGTCCTGTTTTGTAGCTGTTTTGATGCTTTCGGTGTTTGATCCACTCCAACCTTTTGTTTTTCCAAGCTGACTACAGCTGCCATCCACCACAAAGGAGCAAGCTACAAACGTTTCAGAGCCACAAGTCAAGCCTGCAGGCGGTCAGTATTCAATACTCAAGAGTCCACTCAGTCAATAATCCGATCATGAAGTATAGCTTTAGGTCAGGCTCGAAAATACATCATGTGTGAAAGAGGATATTTATTTCAAAAATAAAATTGGTTTAACCATTATTGCCATAATAACAAAGTATCATTCATACAACTTAAAGAGGAACTTCAGTCTACTTTTGCTTTGTGGTTTTATGAACGACAATACAAAGTTGCATTATGGGAAACGTGTCATCCAGTGTTTTAGAGCTTTGCCCATGCTAGAGACTAAAAGTTAGAACATGCTCTGATCTCAGCATGTGATTTGTCTCTTTTGAGACTCCCAACGTTATGGAGGTACAGCACTAAATCACTAGACTACCCCTTTAACAAATACACACATCATGAATAAATGTAAAACAAGTTTAGTTTATATTATGTAATGTTTATTACATTAAGTGTTGCCTCGTGTGCCAAACTTGTAGTATAACACATTCAACTGTTTAACACTACATAACATGTTTCAGTTTTTAATGGATGTTAATAAATGCACCCTTATTGTAAATTGTTACCAATGTGTAATCATGGAAATAGAATAAGAGTAGATCAGACAATCCGTAGCAGGATGGTCAAAGTGGCGGCCCTTTTAATGTGTACTGTTGCCATCGCGACAGTTTTAGCGAGCTTCCGTATGAGCTAAGCCAACTCAATGACAAGTTGCGGACTAACTGAGATGAGGTTCTGCAGTAACGACTAAAACAAGCAGGGAAGTAGTAACTTTTAACAACTTAATGCTTCATCCACACACTTGTCACAGTGTAGAAAGCACATTGCAATCGCCAGATGATCCTTAAAAAATGGTTGAATTAGCAAGCCAGCTAGCTAGTGGACAGCTGGCTAGTTAGTTATCTTGCTCATTCCACCATGCTTTAATGCTACACTGGTTACAGAAAATGATTAAAACAGCGGGATGGTGGCCAGTGGCAGTGCTGGGTCTAATGCTCCAACATTGGACCTTTTCTTTGAAGTCAAAAGAAAACGAAAGTTACGAATGTAACTACGGTTCAGAGGCAGTGTTTAACACTGGATATCTTCTGTCTCGCGCATGCGCAGGTCGAATATTTATATCAACAAAGTCACCTGTGACCTCGGATGACCCCCGTCGTCTATAAGTTCCGGTGTCATTCCGAGATCAGTCCTACGGAATCTTCTCGCAAGTTCACGGGATTCCGAGTGACCAAGAACTCTGGCGGTCATCCAGGATTCATAGAACCGTAGTTACATTCGTAACTTTCGTTCTATTTCATCCTTACTGACCGCCAGAGGCAGTGTTTAACACTGGATGACTTATACCAAAAGAGTCACGAGGAATTACAAGTACGTACCTCGTGTAGCTCAGGCAGAGGAAGTTGGCCAAAGAACCCTCCCCAGTGGGTGAGGGGTGGCAACGTTCACTCTGTAGTGTCTGGTGAATGTGCTCGGTGATGCCCATGAGGCCGCAGCACATATATCCTCCACAGGCACACCTCTCAGGGCTGCCCATGACGTGGAGACACTCCTGGTAGAGTGGCCCCTCACTCCGGATGGTAGAGCACGGTCGCTCGCTTTGTATGAATAGGCAATAGCCTCCACTATCCAGTGGGACAGGCGCTGTTTTGAAAGGGCACAGCCCTTCTTAGGCCCACCATGACTGATAAAGAGCTGCTCCGACCGCTGTATGCAAGCGGTGGCTGTCACATAAGCTCTGAGGGCCCGCACTGGGCACAGTAGCCTTGACCTCTCCTCTCCCGATGGGGGGTCAAACTGTGCGAGCTGGATGGGCTGGTTGGTATGGGAGCGTGTCAACACCTTTGGGAGAAACGCTGCATTAGGCCACAGAGTAACACCCGAGCCATCTGAGTTCCACCTCAGACATGATTCACTCACCGACAGGGCATGCAGCTCGCCTACACGTTTAGCTGAAGTGATTGCAAGGAGAAAAGACGTTTTGGTTGCCAGCCATCTCGGCTCTGCCTGTGCCAGGGGTTCAAAAGGAGGCAGGCATAGGGTGTCCAACACCAAATGTAGGTCCCATGTAGGGGCCTTCGGGACGTTCGGGGGACGTAATCGCAGAGCCCCTCTTAGGAAGAGGGACACCAGTTTGTGGCTCCCTACTGTGTCATTGTCAATTTTAGCATGGTGCCATGAAAGAGCAGCCACGTATACCCTCAGGGTAGAGGGAGACCGGCCCTTATCTAGGAGGGACTGCAGAAACTCAAGTACAACAGGCACGGGGCACTGTACCGGGTCCTTGTTCTGAACCGCACACCAGTCAGAAAACAGCCTCCACCTGTTTTCGTACTGCAGACGGGTAGATGGTGCCCTGGCATTAAGGATAGTTTTTCTGACCGTTTCTGTGCAGCCAGTCAGCAGCTGGTCGGGCCCTCCAGGGGCCAGACCCATAGTTGGAGGCGACTGGGATCGGGATGCCAAATCTGACCTCCCAGTTGCGACAGGAGGTCCCTCCTGTCGGGGAGGCGCCAGGGTGTCCTGCAGCAGAGTCTGTGCAGTAGGGAGAACCAAATCCTGGCTGGCCATAAGGGGGCCACTAGCAAAAGTCTGTGGCCCTGTTGTTGAACTCTTAGAAGCGTTTGCAAGATCAGGGGGAATGGTGGAAAGGCATAAAGAAGCCCTGCTGGCCACGTGTGAGCCAGGGCATCCTGACCCAGAGGACTGGTCCTCTCCGTCAGGGAGAACCAGTGGGGACAGTGGGTCGACATCTCCGAGGCAAAGAGATCCACCTCTGCCCTGCCGAAGAGACCCCAAATGTTCTGTACTACCTCTGGATGAAGCCGCCACTCCCCCGGTGGAGGCTTGTGACGGGACAGGAAATCTGCGACCTGGTTCCGTTCTCCTGGTAAGTACATTGCCCGAAGGCTGGTAAAGCGAGGGGCAGCCCAAGTCAGAAGGGCATGGGATACCCGTAGCAACTCTGCAGATCTGGTGCCCCCTTGATGGTTTATGTGAAAAACCGCAGGGGTGTTGTCTGACTGGACAAGCACATGCTTTCCCCTCAAGTATGGCAGAAAATGTTTGAGCGCTAGGTGCACGGCCCGTAGCTCCAGAACATTGATATGCTTTGTGTGGTCTTGAGCAGACCACTGCCCCTGAGCAGTCCTGTTCTGCCACACTGCACCCCACCCTGAGAGGCAGGCATCTGTCGTGACCACCTCCCGGCGGAATGGGACCGAACCCATGGGGACACCGTTCGCCAGGTATGCTCTCTCCCTCCATGGGGATAGAGCGAGTAGGCACTGTTCTGATACTGCTATTGCCCTGCGTCTGTGCCGCTTGGCATCCAAGTGAAGGCTGTTCAGCTATCTCTGCAGGGGGCGCAGTGACAGCAACCCTAAGGGAACGACAGCTGAGGCAGCTGTCAGTTTGCCCAATAGGCGGAGAAAGAGAATGTAGGGCAACCGCCTGCCCCCTCGGAAGGGAGAGAGGCTGTGGAGGATGTTGTCCACACGCTGGGGTGACGGACAGGCACTCATAGTGACTGTGTCCAGAGCCAGACCAATAAAGGTTATGCTCTGAGAAGGGCTCAGGGAGCTCTTCTCCCTGTTCACCCTGAGGCCCAAACGGGCCACGTGAGAAAGAAGGCGAGCAGTGTCCTGTGCCGCCTGAAGCCGGGATGGCGCACAGATCAGCCAATCGTCCAAGTACGGCAGTATTTTCATGCCCTGTGATTGCAGGGGAGAAAGGGCGGCAGCAACACACCTCGTGAACACCCGTGGGGAGAGGGAGAGTCCGAATGGGAGCACCCTGAACTGGAAGTGACTGCCTCGAAAGGCGAAGCGAAGAAACTGCCTGTGGTGAGGCACAATGGGAACATGGAAATAGGCATCCTTCAGGTCGACAGACGTGAACCACTCTCCCCTGGTAACAGCCCAAAGGACGTCTGCTGTGCTCAGCATGTGAAACGGTAACACCTTCAGGAACTTGTTGAGTCCCCTCAGGTCTAGGATTGGGCGCAGTCCGCCGCCTTTCTTTTTTACAAGGAAGTAAGGTGAGTAGAACCCCCCGGGTTGTGACAGGGGGTCCACCCTCTCGATTGCACCCTTGGCCAGGAGCACGGCTAACTCTTGGTTCAGGGCTAGGGATTTTGCCGGATCGGTGATGCTGGTCATTTTGACCCGGCTGGAGGTTGGGGGCCGGCGTCGGAATTGAAGCTTGTACCCCTGGGTTAGGGTGGACACCACCCAGGGGTCCAAAGTATGAGCTGCCCAGTAGCTGATGTGCTGCTGGGAGAAAGAACCGACGGCCGGCCAGGAGACATCATCTCCTGAGCCCCCTGCCTCTTGAGGCTCTGGGGGGGCGACTGGTAGTCCCCAAGTCCAGAGGTTGTCTGGGGGGGACGTAAGTATGGTTGTATGGGTAGCGGGTCGGCCTCTCAGCGGGACGCTGAGGCCTGGGGCGGCTACTGGGGCGAGCTGGGGGCTGAAAACGGCCTTTGGGGGGCGAAGTGGGAGCCCTAGGTCTGCGGGGTGCAGGCATGTCCCTGCGAAGACCAGAGAACTGCTGCCTGGTCTGGCTAGCTTCAACAGTCCGCTGAAGCGCCTGTACAGCAGCTGACCCGAACAGCTCACCAGGTTCAACTGGGATAGTACGGAGGGTCCTCCTACATGCCTCAGATAGGGGTGACTGCGCCAGCCAAACCTGGCGGCGAGTCTGGACCAGGGTGGACATCAGCCGTCCAAGTTCTCTAGACATTAGCACAAAAGCCTGCAGTGAGGCATCACTGAGGCTGGTGGTGGAAGCGTCGGAAGTAGCCTGCTGCAGAGAGGCTGAGAGGGCAAGCATGAGGTGGGAGAGGGAGTTGCCAATACGACCCATGCGCGCTGCTGTGTCATAAGCCCTGGATAACATGTCATCCGTGACCCGACATTGGGGTCGAGGGCACCTGACATTGGGCCTCAGGGTCTCCTCAGGGGAAACTATGAGGGACGCAATAGTCGGCTCAACGGCCGGCATACGGGCGAGGCCAAACTTTGCCGCGTCCTGCATGGTCGCCAGGGTTCGTCCGTCCGATGTAAGACGGGACAGAGTCCCGGTGTCTCTCCAGCATGCATGCAGCTCCCTCAGATATTCGTCGGAGGGAGGAACAGCAAAGGTGGTGGGGGCGGAAACGCGCCTGAAGAAGGCACTCGCAGGAGGGGGTTCCGGCTGCTGTGTATCTAACTGCAGGCGTGCCAGCGCCATGTGCATGACAAACCCCATGGAGCTATCGACTGCCCCTTCCGAAGAGCCCTGAGCTGAGGGACGGGAGCCAGTCCCAGAAGCCTGGGAGGTCCGCCCTTCACTGTACTCAGTAAAGAGATTGGCTGACGCTGCCAGTGAAAGAACGTCCTCTTCTGAGCCAAGCTCAGCCACGGGTGGATCTGGTGCTTCAACACCCCCTGCACTAGGGTGGAGGGTCAGGAGAAGCGACTTCATTTGAGCTAGCTCAGTGGTCAGCAGATCCACTCTAGAAGACAGCCCGCTGGACTTAGCCCTCTTGGGGGAGCCCTCTTGGGGGGAGCCCCTGCGGCTTCTGCGGCCCTGCGCTTGGTAGGTTGGGCTGGATTCACCTGCCCTGACAGGGGGAGGTCGACCACACCCATCAGGTGTTCGGCCTCGGTGAGCCTAGCAGCCCTTACTGCTCGAGGCATGATGCCACAGTTCATGCATGGGTTCTCCGAGAGGCCTTCCCTCAGATGCTCGAGGCCAAGGCAAGCGGGGCAGAGGTCATGGCCATCCTCAGGCTGAAGAGGAGCCATACAGGTCCTACAGCCAGGAAAGTCAAACATGGCCGATTCTCTAGGTCAGTCTGAGCGGGACGCTCTGCTGAACGTTGTGAGAACAGGCAGGGAACAGTCAGTGAGAGGGGAGCGAGAACACTCTCTTCACTAGGATAGTTGCTGCAGATATTGGTGTCCCACCAGTTAGCGTGAGCGAGAGCACTCTGCCACTGTGAAAACAGGTCAAAACGGTCCTTACAGTGAGAGGGGAGCGAGGACACTCTCTTCACTAGGATAATTGCTGCAGATGTTGGTGTCCCACCAGTTAGCCTGAGCGAGGGCACTCTGCTAACTGTGATAGCTGTAATGTTTACAAAAAATACAATGGACACAATCCGAGTATTAGTGTAGTCTAGTTCGCCAGAGCGGGGACGCTCTGTTAACTGATAGCCGTGTAAGGAGTCAACGAGCACAATGTCAACGTCGATCTAGTCTAGCTAGCATCACACCAAGTTAGCTTGAGCGGAAACACTCCGCTAACTGTGAAGGGCGGCCTGACAGCGTAACACTACGCTCACGTTAGCACGCCACTTGATTAGCTAGAGCGGAAGCGCTCTGTAAACCGTGACAAAAACGAACAATGGTTATAGACAAACAATGTTAGTCGATCTCACCGATTGCTGTCTTCGCGATTTTGGTGGCCCCTGTCAGATTGAGTCCGGGGCTCGATCCGCACGGCGAAACACGCCGTTCCCTCCTAAGAGGGACAGCTTGTCGCAGCCTTTGGAGGGCGAAGATCCGCAACTCCGACCGTGGTCACAAGGCTACCTGCGACAAACTCTAATATGTCTGATCGTAGACAAAGTATTTCCGTTTAAGTTTCTACTACCATGGTAGGTAACCTGCGTAGCGAGAAGATGAAAAAGGACTGATCTCGGAATGACACCGGAACTTATAGACGACGGGGGTCATCCGAGGTCACAGGTGACTTTGTTGATATAAATATTCGACCTGCGCATGCGCGAGACAGAAGATATCCAGTGTTAAACACTGCCTCTGGCGGTCAGTAAGGATGAAATAGAACTAAAACAATGCCTGTTTTAATCCAATTCTATTTCTATGGCTGTAATGGTATTTCAGCAAGAAGAAACCATGGCAAGACCTGTAGAGCTGCTGGCAACATTGGAAGATTTGGCAGATGAAGATTTCAAAAAGTTCAAATGGTTCCTGCAGCAGGCCGAGGTCTTGGGAGGCTTCCCAGCAATCCCAAAGAGTCAATTAGGGAATGCAGACAGGCTGGACACAGTGGATGAGATCATAGAGACCTACGACAAAAATGCAGTGGAGGTGACCATTGAGGTTTTGAAGTTGATCAAAAAGAATGACTTGGTGCAGCGATTATCAAACATCAGCTCAACATCCAAAGGTAAGTAAATCAATAAAGGGCGAAACAAGGAAAATAAATGAATGCATAGAAATATAGAAACAGAGTTAAATCTGTAACTGCAGTGTGATGAATGACTCCTGTGACCATGGCTAAGATGTGCTAACTAATTTTTCGGACAAACGTTTGGGAATGCAATCTGCCTCCAGTCAATACACATGGCCCAACTATTGCAGAGCCAGAAGGAGAATGAATATTGGACTTAGCCAGATGATAAGAAACACATGAATGAATGCTAGTTGATCAATAACTGCTGGGTGTGTAAATAAGCAACTGTTTGCAGGTTCACAGTATCAACGCAAAAGGTGAATATACTGTTAATCAGTGTTGTGTTCACATCCAGTTTGCACCTCCCCCAATTGGCCAAAAATATCTGTTAGTGTAGGGTTAAAGGATTAAATTGGTTGCGTGACAGTCTATCAGAAATTACAAACGGATAGAATTTTGTTTGCAGAGCTCCAGACCACATTTTTCACCATGCCTTTTGGCTTTTGTCAGTTGCCATTCATATTGAAAATTTCTTAACTCATTATGTAAATGATTGTAGATAGGAATAAAGGTGCAGATAAATGTTTTTGAGTTGAGATCAGGCCCTCTTTGTTAAAGATGTGGGTCAGAGGGGCGCCGAAAGAAGAGGTCCAAGGGGCCCTTGGCCCTCCCACATAAAACCCCTGTCTTGTACTGCGAATGAAAGGAGATGAAGAAAACAACTTGTAAAATGCCACACCACGCTTTGTTGCTCACAGTACTATCTTGTGAAAATGGCCAAGGCCACCCTCACTTCTGAAATTAATCTGGCATCGCTGGTCAGGATTAGGCATTTTAGGGGAGACAGGTGCTGGAGTGGTTACGTCCGCCGAAGATGTCGAGTGTCTGTTGGGATTTCTAGAGCCGGGGAAGGGTGTAATGGGCACGTTTACTAGCACTTTTCTTGATAAAAATCAAAACAATAGATGTCTTCATTTTGAATTACTGGTTTATTTTAGGGTTGTGATGGCACTTGAGGAGGAGTAAAGGGTGCAGTCTCACACAATTACACACAGAGAGAATCCTGCTAAATGTCAGGCCCACCAGTGTGACCAATGAAAATGTTTAGTCACATTTACAGATTTTTGGTTGCATTTGCCTCAATCTGGAGTCCTGGTTTATGTCTATCTGGAAATGTTAGCATTGCTACAATAACAATAGCATATTGTAATCAATATAATCTCTTGCACATTCATTCAGAGACTCTCATTGATTGCCAACGTAAAGTCAAATCCAACCTGGGGAAGAAGTTTCAGCATTTGTTTGAGCAAGCCACAAAATCTGGAAAGCAGATTTTGATGAATGAGATCTACACTGACCTCTACATCACAGAGGAAAAGTCTGGGAAGGTCGACACGGAACAGGAGGTCAGGCCAACTGCAACAGTATCCAGAAAAACTGTTGATTTGGAACAAACTATCAACATAGAAGACCTCTTTGAACGCTTATCTGGTCAAGATGGATCAGTTAGAACATTACTGACAAAAGGAGCAGCAGGCATTGGGAAAACAGTCTTGACACGGAAGTTTGCCCTGGATTGGTCCGAAGACAAAGTCAACAACAATATCCAGTTTATATTTCCATTCACTTTCCGAAAGTTGAATTTGCTTCAGGAGAAAAAATACAGCTGGGTGGAGCTTCTTCATCACTTCTTTGCTGAGACCAAAGAAGCAGGAATATGTGGTTTTGATAAACTCCAGATTGTGTTCATCCTTGATGGTCTGGATGAGTGTCGACTTCCTTTGGACTTCCACAACAACGAGATCCTGACTGATGTTACCGACTCAGCTTCGGTGGACGTGCTGCTGACAAACCTCATCATGGGGAAACTGTTCCCTTCTGCCTGCCTCTGGTTGACCACAACACACGAGGCAGCCAGTCAAATCCCTCCTGGGTTCATTGACATGGTGACAGAGGTGAGAGGGTTCACTGATCCAAAGAAGGACGAGTACTTCAGAAGGAGATTCAGGAATAAGGAGCTGGCCAGCAGAATCATCACCCACATCAAGGCATCACGAAGCCTCCACATCATGTGCCACATCCCAGTCCTCTGTTGGATCACTGCGACAGTTCTGGAGGATTTGTTGAAAACCACAGAAAAAGGAGAGCTGCCCAAGACCTTGACTGAGATGTATATCCATTTTCTATTAGATCAGTCCAAACTGGCAAATGTCAAATATCATGAAGGAGCTGAGACAGATCCACTCTGGAACACCAAGACCAACAAGATGATTGTGTCTCTGGGAAAACTGGCTTTTGAGCAGCTGCAGAAAGGCAACCTGTTCTTCTATGAAGCAGATCTTAAAGAGTGTGGCATTGACATTAAAGCTGCTTCTGTGTACTCAAGCGTGCTCACACAGATCTTTAGGGAGGACCGTGGGCTGAACCAGGACAAACGTTTCTGCTTCGTCCACTTGAGCTTTCAGGAGTTTCTGGCTGCCCTTCATGTCATTGTGTCCTTCGTCAACTCTGGTGTCAACCTCTTGTCAGAAGAACAACCAACCTCCCAACAGTCTGCTCTCATCACTGGGCAATCCACAGTCAATCAGCTCTTCCAGAGTGCAGTCAACAAGGCTTTACAGAGTCCAAATGGACACCTGGACTTGTTCCTCCGCTTCCTCGTTGGCCTCTCACTGCAGACCAATCAAGCACTTCTTCAAGGCCTATTGAATCAATCAGGAAGTAGTTTACAGAGCAATCAGGACACAGTCCAGTACGTCAAGGAGATGATCAGGAAGAATCCCTCTCCAGAGCGACGCATCAACCTGTTTCACTGTCTGAATGAGCTGCGTGATCATTCTCTATTGGAGGAAATCCAACAGTACCTCAGTTCAGAATGTCTGTCCACAGACAAACTGTCTCCTGCTCAGTGGTCGGCTCTGGTCTTCATCTTACTGTCATCAGAGAGCAAGTTGGATGTGTTTGACCTGAAGAAATTCTCTGGTTCAGAGGAAAGTCTTCTGAGGTTGCTGCCAGTGCTTCAAACCTCCAGTCTATCTCTGTAGGTGCACAATTTACTTTACATATTTGATATTGTAAATGTTACATTTTTAGGTCCTTGTTCATTCTTTCTGACTGTCATCCTCAGGTTGAGTGGCTGTAAGCTGTCTCAGAGAAGTTGCGATGCTCTGGCCTCAGCTCTCAGCTCCCCGACCTCTAATCTGAGAGTGCTGGACCTAAGTTACAATGTGATGGATCCACAACTCCATGTGCTCACGGGTGGCTTGAAGGATCCACAATGCAGACTGGAAACTCTCAGGTCTGCTTGATTTATTGAAGGCTCTTTATAACATCAGTTTTTCATAGCGATTCCCTTTTACATTTTTGTTCATGACCATGGCCTGCCTTCATACTTGTTATGAATGTGCTTGTTAAGGTGGCATGTTACTACTCATATTGTTACATAATACACACTTTTTAGCTACGATAGCAGCATGGCTTTTGCAATAGCAAGGTCAGTGGTCAGTCCACCATTTTGATCCAGATATAATATCTAAAATATATTTTTTGGTACAGACATTAATGGTTCCCAGATGATTGACGCTAAAGAGTTTGCTTTCTGACATTTCCTCTAGTGCCACAGGTAGTTTCTTTTGGTTAATATTTAACTATCTCAACAACTATTGGATGGATTACCATGATATATGGTATGACCAGGGCATGAGAACAGAGTGGAGCGGTGACAATTTCAGCTCCTCTTTCACGTTGCTTTTCAGTCCCCCCCGCTCACCCACTCAAAGTCGCTCTACTAAATATCACTCCGCGCTCAAATCAGATTTACCCTCACTCCACTCAAATTGCTTACCGTCTTCCAAAAAAAAAAAAGCTGTACCGAATGTCTTTTAAAAAAATCTATAAATATCCAAAGCTTTTTTTGAGGTTTTTGGATGAAGCTTTTAATGTCTTTTGTCATTATTTATGATATCATCAAACTTAAAAAAAATTCTCCATTTTCATTTAGTGAAAATTTGTATTGGATTGAATTTGTTAGTCTTTTTTATTTGATCAACTTTTTTAATGGATAGAACTTTCAGTTTGGTTTGCTGCTAGACCGCCCTGTTAGTAGCCTACAGGTGCCTCCTTTGTGTGCGGCGAGCAGGAGAGCAATCCGTTTTTTGACCACAGATCAAATGTTGTTTTTGAAAGGCTAAACGCCAACAAATATGGATTGAAGTAGGATATTATTTTAAAAACATGTTGTGAATTTTATTAATGATTACATCTATCTTTTTCAATAAGATAAGGTGATGCTCAAGCTTTTATAAAAACCTACCCTGCACTACATCCAAAATCCTTCCACTCACACTTCACTCCGTCACATGCTCGGGTACAGATGTTCATGGTCCTGACAGGATCAATTGGAATTGTTAGTAATTTCAAAATTTTGCTCCATCATTATCATTATCTTCAAAATTTTTCCAAAACCTTGGATCATGCTAACTTTGCACTCGCCACCTCACTTGTAGAGATTGGGGGTGAATTGTATATTTGGGAAAAGCGTGCAAGCCTTTTACATCTTTCCAAATATAAATTAGTTTTACATTAACTATTGTTTCTGAGTCTGACAAGTCTAAAAAGACACAAGTATCCTGGAGTAGTATGGCTAACTGCATGATCTACATGTTAGTCAACTTGTTCGCCTCACATAAAATAGCTTTTTATGTTTTTTTCTTTCTGTAGCGTTTGGTCAAGCCGGCCTCTGTCTTTTCTGTCAGTTGACTTTAGGGAGGAGAAACAGTCTCCAGGACACCAAGGTCGAGCAGAGCTGCATTTTCATTTGTTTTAGCTACATAGCTGGGACCTCTCTCACCTGTGGAAACATAGATTTCCAAGTCTCTTTTTTAGCTTTTTCAGTGACCTAGAAGACAGTATAACTGCAGTGAAAGTCAGCTTCACACATATAAACACACCGGCGTACGAGAATGAATGTGTAGGTTGGTTAGGTGAGCTGGCAGGTGGACCTGGATGTAGCTCTCGTTACAGTTATTCCTATGGGTCATTCTAAGGGACTATGTCCTGTGACAAACTCAGAGACAAGCATAGGAGGCTTTTGCTTGGCCGTATATATATAATTTTCCCTCAATCTCAACGGAAGTGACAAGTGCAAAGTTAGCATGACCCATAGAGTCACAATGGTCACATTTTTGGGAAATATGACGCGTTGATAAAAACTGGAATTTTGCTGAATGGCACCTCACCGATGGTAATCATGGGGGGTCAAGTGCTGCTGTTTCACTTTCTCCAGCTTCTTACTTCTCATAATATACTAACATTAAACGTCATAATGTTACAGATGTAATCAGGACACAATCAAAACTAATAAAAATTAACTTCAGTGAATTTGAGTTCTGTCACACTGCATTGACTCAAACCTTATTTTTTATGGATTTTTGTTATTGATGATTCTACAGGCTGAGTAACTGTAAGCTGGCATCAGAGAGTATTGAAGCTCTGTCTTCAGTTCTCAGTTGCCCGTCCTCCAGTCTTAAAGAGCTGGACCTCAATAACAACGACTTGAAGGACAAAGTGAAGCTGCTCTCTGTGGGATTGGAGAGTCCACACTGTAGACTTGAAACTCTCAGGTCAGCTTTCTGTTTAACCAGACCTACATCTGTTTGAAGGCTGTAATTTGAAGAGTAATTTAACACTATCTGAAAATCTTGTTTTTGCTAAGTCAGACTCTAAATCTAGATTATGTCTGGTTAAATAGAAAGTTGATGTTTGTCTTTATCACTTGTTCTTTTTCTAGGTTGATTGGCTGTGCACTGACGTGGAATAGTTGTGATGATGTGGGCTCATTCCTTAGCTCCAAGTCCTCTGGTCTGAGACAGCTGGACCTGAGTGTGAACGACCTGCAGGATTCAGGAATGCTGGTATTCAGCAGCGGACTGAAGAATCCCCGCTGTAAATTGGAAACTCTCAGGTCAGCTGGTTTCTGTACTGTCATATCAGCCCGCTATAAACATTTTGTGCATGAATGAGACGACAAGTCATTTTGCAATAAAATGCCGATCTTGCTTTTTGCGTGTCATTTGTAAGCCATGTAGTGTGGACTGACTACAATGTAAGTAAACTTACAGGGACCGCTTATGGTGGGCGGCAGAAGATCGTTGCTCAAGACCGGTGTGCTTATTTTAAGCCCAACCATAAACCTAAACTTAACTAAGGGGTTTTGTTGCAGAGATGCACATCAATGTCTCTTCAAACCTACGAAGAAGTCAAGCAAGCTGACGGTTGATCCTACACCCTACCAGGAAGTTGTCTCTGCTTCTTCTTTCACAGCACAAATCAGCAACAGTACAAGAGAGCTTCTAGCAGAGCCTACAGAAAGAAGATTAACTCCTCTTCACGGCACTTCATATTGTTTCCCATTTTGACTGGCACTACAGTGACTCACTATCTAATTGTAACTCATCGTCCAGAAAGGCATTGTAACCAATGGGAAATTATAGGATTTGGTCCGTAATAGACACAGACATTCAGCAGGACAAAGACAAAAGAGCTAAAATCCTCTCAATGGGGAGAGTTGAAGGGGAGCCAAATATACTGCAAATATATGCTTCAGAACTTGCCTGTCAATCATATTTTTAAGTTTTCTTAAGTATTACAGCAATCCAGTGATAGTTGTCTGTACATCCATTGGGACGTTGCAAACAGGAACTGCTAATGGCTAAATCAGCATACAGGTCAGCTTTACTGGAATGGTGCCTTCCCTCAAAGTACAATTTCACACTGAGCTGATTAAAAAGAAACATACCTCAGAAATATACTTTAAAATACAAGGACGACACTGCGGACGGGATTTAAATTACAGGTTGACCAACACGTTCGTCAATAAAGAGTAGGAAATTGTGGCTGTAATTATTAGTGGGGCAGAGGTGAAAGATTACCAACATATGAGCTCAGGACAGGATTCAAATAACTGACCAGCGTGGGAAATGCTAAAATCACCCCATCCAACCCTAGAGAAAATATATTCAGATCAGATGGGGCATGAGTCCATCTTCATACACACTAAATTCAGTGTGTCAGGCTCTATCTGCTTTAAATTTCCAGTTTGGGATTAATTTAACATTTTTAAATTTTAGTTTTACAATTTTCTATTCTTCTTCAGGCTAAGGGCTTGTAGCCTGTCAGAAAAGAGCTGTGAAACTTTGGCCTCAGTTCTCAGCGTCCAGACGTCCATCTTGAAAGAGCTGGACTTGAGTAACAATAACCTGCAGGATTCAGGAGTGAAGCTTCTTTATGCTGGACTGGAGAGTCCACACTGTAACCTGGAAACTCTCAGGTCAGCAGAGTGAAATATTTGTTATCTTTAGAGACGTTGATATATATTTAGAAAAATTTAAGATAATGTATTACAAACAATTATTTGCCGGGCGTGAGTTTTTTCTTGTTACAGACTCACAAACGAGTCTTCTTTGTCATCATCATCACTAATTATATCCAGGTTGGGTGAGTGTAAGCTGTCAGAGAGAAGCTGTGAAGCTCTGGCCTCAGCTCTCAGCTCCCAGACCTCTAGTTTGAAAGAGCTGGACCTGAATAGCAACGACCTGCAGGATTCAGGAGTGAAGCTTCTTTCTGACGGACTTGAGACTCCTCAATGTAGACTGGAAACTCTCAGGTTAGATTTAAAGGCTCTCACACAAACATTTTCTCTGACATGACCAGATTCGTAACCTGTGTGTGATCTCATAAGTCCAGATCAGTTGTATTAATGATTGTTGTTACTGCGTCCTGATTCATTGAATCTTCACAGTCAAAACAACAATTAATTGAGTATTGATTCATGTTTACAGTCTGTCTGGCTGCCAGGTCACAGAGGAAGGCTGTGCTTCTCTGGTCTCAGCTCTGAGCTCCAACCCCTCCCATCTGAGAGAGCTGGACCTGAGCTACAACCATCCAGGAGACGCAGGAGTGACACTCCTCTCTGGTGGACTTGACGATCCACAGTGGAGGCTGGAGACTCTAAAGTATGGCTCATACTTTATATATGGCTAGTACTGTGAAAAAAACCTGTAAAAGGAGCTCTGTAGAGCCAGTGTTTGGTTTGTCCATTCTGGGCTACTGTAGAAACATGGCGTTGCAACATGGCAGACATCATGAAGAGGATCTGCTCCCAAGAAAACTTAAAAACAAAAACATTTTAGAACAAGAGTTTTTGTCTCTACTTTTTCCATTTTGTGAAATGTTGTGCTTTCAGTTTTTTTTAAATGTTGCGTTTTTACACCTGAGGGCCAACCTTCCTATGTTTATTGTTTCAGAGTGGACCATGGCGGAGTGCAGAGGTTAAAATCTGGTCTGCAGAAGTGTAAGTATTTTTTTATTTGATAAACAAGAAGGCAATCCAGGCACTCCAAAATGTCCTGATGAAGACCTGCAGTGATTGAATCATGTTGGCCTTTTCAATGATTTAGCCACTACAATAAAGGCTTTCCACGCAAAATCATGAAAACGTGAAAAAGTTCACTCAAAACTCCTTCAGCGTCTCCTCCTCCGGCCAGCAGCAGAGCTTCACCTCGCTGCTCCTCAGCTCCTCAGAGGCCCAGGCCATATTGCTGGGTCCACGGGAGTAAAATGAGGCACAGCTTATGTCTACAGGGACCGCCAACATATCTTAGCAGCTTTATATTTCCTTTTCATTTTGGAGAGCCTGGATTGCTTTCCTGTTCATCCTGTTTTTTCCCATTTCCCAAGAGCAAGCATCTTTGATCTACGCTTCAGTTTACTGAGCAACAATCTCATTATTACTGAAACAAAGTAGATTCCATGCTGTATTGACTCACCCTAGTTTTCTTTTTTGAAATGATACTTAAATGACATGTTTACATATGAAATGATTACCGTTTTGGTAACACTTTATAATAACTACACACTATGAAGCATTAGTTAAGTATGAGTAAACACTTAATTCATCATTTATAAAGCATTGTTCCTACATTAATAATTCATTAGTATGCAGTTCATAACAACAGTTATAAATGTTTTATTCTTGATTAATAAGCTTGTCTATTATGTGTTTCATGATTGTGTTTTCATACTTTATAAATGATGGATTCCCCATTTGTAAATTAAGTGTTATATATTTTACAAACCAATTATTAAGGAGTTGTAGATGATTAATAAGATAATTTATAAAGTGTTAGTAAATGATTAATAACTTATTTAGATGTACATTATTCATGCATTATATATATATAATGATATGCACTAATGGTTAGGGACAATGTTAATATATGCTTTATAAATGCGTATTAATACTGCAATTCATGATTAATTCATGATTTATTAAGGTAGTTACTAGTCCTTAGTAAAGTATTTTGTGTGACCTCATCTAAAGTGAGGACTATTTATGCCTTATAAAGCATTTATAAATGACATTGAAAGGCCATCAGTGCCTCAAAACCCATAGTTTTTTAACAGAAAAGGCAAATACACACAACACAAAGATCAAGAACATATCAATATTTATTACAAGATGCAAACAATATACTGTTAAATACAAACCTCTCAGGCATTCATGTAAGAAACAAACATTCTCCTTCAGGAGAACATGGCTGGATATAAAACATTTGTAAATATACAACTAGAGCTAACCAGGAGCTTTGCATATTAGTTTACATTTACTTATTTAACTATTCATTCTAACCAAGCATATCGATCTCCACTGTTCGCACTTTTCTTCAGTTGCATGTCCCGATGGCAGCCGGCTGAATCTGCTCATTGTTTGCAATAAGCGAAATAAGTGAAATCGAGCGAAATCCCGCTTTCAATACGTCATTAATGTGGGACAGACAAAGGAAAAGACCGCTTCATACGTCATCAACGTAGGACAAACATTTCGCTCAGGAACTGATACGGAAGTCCACTTACGCGATGGAAAACTCTGACCTAAATTGAAAGGGCGCACGGACCCGGGCCAGAAAGAATGACTGCTGACGGGCCTCCAATGCCCGTCTGTATGTTTCTTAGTTTGCTGGCACGTAACGTTACACATTATGGAGGATGAGTATCCAGCTAGCACTAGAGGTCCTGAGACAGGCGCACGCTAACGCGTCACCTCCGTTGTAAATAGAGCAATCCAGGTGGCAGATGGCTAACTAGCTGTTATATGTGGAGTGGATGTGAATGAGATCGATATGCTTGGTATGAAATGAATAATTAAATAAGTAAATGTAAACTAATATGCAAAGCTCCTGGTTAGCTCCAGTTGTATATTTACAAATGTTTTATATCCGGCCATGTTCTCCTGAAGGAGAATGTTTGTTTCTTACATGAATGCCTGAGAGGTTTGTATTTAACAGTATATTGTTTGCATCTTGCAATAAATATTGATATGTTCTTGATCACTTTGTGTTGTGTGTATTTGCCTTTTCTGTTAAAAAACTATGGGTTTTGAGGCACTGCTGGCCTTTCAATGTCATTTATAAATGCTTTATAAGGCATAAATAGGCCTCACTTTAGATGAGGTCACACAAAATACTTTACTAAGGACTAGTAACTACCTTAATAAATCATGAATTAATCATGAATTGCAGTATTAATACGCATTTATAAAGCATATATTAACATAGTCCCTAACCATTAGTGCATATCTAAATCATTATATATATAAATGCATGAATAATGTACATCTAAATAAGTTATTAATCATTTACTAACACTTTATAAATGATCGTATTAATCATCTACAACTCCTTAATTGGTTTGTAAAATATATAATACTTAATTTACAAATGGGGAATCCATCATTTATAAAGTATGAAAATACAATAATGAAACACATAATAGACGAGCTTATTAATCAAGAATAAAACATTTATAACTGTTGTTATGAACTGCATACTGATGAATTAAGAATGTAGGAACAATGCTTTATAAATGATGAATTAAGTGTTTACTCATGCTTAACTAATGCTTCATAGTGTGTAGTTATTATAAAGTGTTACCAAAGTTGTGTTAGTAATTTGTCAGATATATAACCAATGTTTCATATATACCCTGCAAAACATAAAGTGGGAAGCATGATCTTTACTTTTGATGAAATCACTTCTCAGCTCATTTCTGTACTCATTTCAAAAACATTTCCTGTTGCCATCCTGGGTGTAAAAAAAAATGCGGGACAGTCCTTTTGAGGTCACCAGACTCACAACTTTACACTAGCCCAACTAACACCTGTGCTAATGTAAGAGCCACTGCAGGACCCTGGCCTGAACACAGAGTAACAGAGGAATGAGTGTTGTAAAATGTTGTTATTTAGCTGTTATTTAGCACTGGCTCAGAGGTCGCCATGTTGAGAGCCGTTGAGAGGCCAATCAACCCAGAAGAGGGGCTACAACTAACTTTATAACGGGGAGACATACAAGATATACACAACACTATATTAAATAAAACATGAAACGTATTAAACACAGTATTTAAATTGAATAAAATGTCAAATAAAACTTTCATGAGGACATTCAGTAAAAACAGGCAAAAGGCAAACAAAACACGACATGAAATACTGCAAATATCAAGATCTTTGATGGTCAAGCTTAACTCCCTGTCCGCAATTCTTTGGTACAACAGAAATCAGATATTGTGTTGATTAGTATAAAAATCGTGGTAACCCATGTAATCATCACATGGCTCGGCTAAAGCGTAACGAGCAGGAACCATGAAAAATGAAGTGACTGCTTAGTCCATGATGATTGGTCATGAGGCCATACAAGAGAAATAATAATTGTGCCGAGTATATTGTCCATAAAACTTCAAACTGTTAATATATTTTAATACTGTTTATATCAACAAATGCTGACTATAGAGAATGTTGGCATCCAGACAAGTTATCAAGCTTTAAACATTGAATGAAAACTGTTACAAGCATCAAAATGTCTGATTGTGTCATGTTTCCGTTGTCAGAATCCATATTCCAACAGCATACTCAAGTTTTACAGAATTCCAAAAGCATCACGACCGTTTCAGAGCAACAGATGTTTCATTTTAACTTGTGACCTTGTTAACTGGTGACAGCTGAATGCGTCCGTGGTTCCTCATAGTACCTTACGGAAATGGTTGGCGTAGATAATAAACACAGATGAATATGTATTTAAAATTGATTGAAGGCTTTTACGAGGACACCTACAGGTCCTGTTTGTGTTTACAACAGCTGTCATCACCACGGGCAACCACGGACGCATTTGGCCGAGAGTCACCAGTTAACATGGTCAAACTGAAACACCGGCTGCTTACGTTGTGGTGGTCAACGTTGGGGTTGACCACCACTGGACTGATCAATAATGCTGGTGTTTGAAACACCCATTATAAAACTCAATAAAATCATAATAATAATTTTATTTATATAGCACCTTTAAAAACAGAGTTCACAAAGTGCTTTGACAGTCAAAGCAGCAAAAACAAGGCAATAGTAACAACAGAAAATTCAGTGAGACTGTTGGATACGTTCAAAATAAACTAAGAACAGAATGAAATAAAATAATCGATAAAATTAAAAATAAATATAAAATAAAAACGTAAAAACATACATATACATGAAATGTCTCAGGGACACTTTGAACAACTCAGAGGCCGCAGCAGTCACTGAAAGCGGCACTCCGCGCCGAACCCGCAGAAACCACCTGCAACCCCAGGCGTGCCCAGCCACTTAAACCGCTCCCGTCTGAGCCGAAAGCCACCAAATCCCGCCACCAAATCCCGCCAACAAACCCAACCCGCAATAGGGGCCGAACAATCGAGTGCAACTGCATTCATTAAAATAATTTTGTCAAATTAAAAGAAAACAGAATTAGAACAGGAAAGCGACGACATCACATAAAAGCCAGTCTGTAAAATTGTGTTTTAAGAAGTGATTTAAAAGAGATTACCGATTCTGCGAGCCTTATCTCCTCAGGCAGCTCGTTCCAAAGCCGAGGGGCCCTGATGGAAAAAGCACAGTCACCTTTAGTTTTCAGTCTCTTGACTTTTGGAACAGACAGAAGGGCCCCACCTGAGGATCTAAGGCTGCGAGTTGGCTCATAGGGGGTCAACATTTTCTCTATATATGTTGGGGCCAGACCCATACGTGCTTTAAAAGTGATCAGCAAAATCTTAAAATCAATTATAAAACGTACAGGGAGCCAGTGGAGACCAGAATTGGGGTGATGTGATGTCGTCTGTTAGAACCAGTGAGAAGCCGAGCTCCTGCATTCTGAACTAGTTGGAGGCGAGACAGTGACTTTTGGTTAATAACGTAGTTGGAAGCATCTAGTGACTTGTATCTTGTAATTTCTCAGTGGTGTAATGTTACACTCTTGGTTTCTCCACCAAATACATGTATATATCTGGCCCCTAAATATTTGGCCACTTACTAATGTATTCTACCCACTCAGTAACAGCACACACATCTGGAAGTATGTCACCATTTGACAATTTTGTGATCTTTAGTGATTAATGCCTTTGCATAGCTTGACAATTGTACTCTACTGTACTAAACGTCATCATTGTTTACTACTGTAAAATGTTCTATAACAGTATGTTCTACTGCTTTGTTTCTCTCTATCAGATGCCTGTGAACTCACTCTGGACCCAAACACAGCACACAGGCAGCTAATACTGTCTGAGGACAACAGACAGGTGGAACATGTGAAGGAGGAACAGCCTTATCCGTATCATCCAGAGAGATTTGATGACTTCAAACAGCTGCTGTGTACAACTGGATTGACTGGTCGCTGTTACTGGGAAGTTGAGACTAAGGGTTGCACTCTCATAGCAGTGGCTTACCGAGGAATGAAAAGGAGAGGAAATGCTGATGACTGCAAGTTTGGAAGGAATGACAAGTCCTGGAATCTGGGCTACGATTGGGGTCACGATCTTTGGCACAATAACATAGGAACATTGTTACGTCCCCGTTTCAAAAGCACTCCCAGAGCAGCAGTGTATCTGGACTGGCCTGCTGGCACTCTGTCCTACTACATGATCTCCTCTGACACACTGACACACTTCTACACTTTCTACTCCAGATTCACCGAACCCCTCTACCCTGGGTTTAACTTTGAGGCAAGTGGCAGACAGTCACGGCATGGCTCCTCACTGTCACTGTGTCAGACAGAATTCAGAGACTTTCAATGAGATGTAATATCCCAAAATGAGGAAATAATTAAGAATTAAAATACCCAATTCAGGGTGACCTTTAAGAATCTTTGCATTAGCAGTAACTTAAAGGTATAATATGCAGCCTTAAACAATGTATCGACTAATACAAAAATAATCATTATTCATGATCCACTAGAAGTGTGTGGCGGTGTCTGTATCAGCAGAGACTCTGCCTTCTAGCTGTATATACTCTTTTCTTCTTATTTTGCCGTGTTCGGGATGTTTCTGGGCTTCAGCAAAGTTATTTCACGAGAACGTGATGCACAGAGCGGACAGGCCACAGCGACAGGGTGAAGCGAGCGCTTCGGCTGTTGTCATTGAGATGAAATTTAACTGGATTACATGCATGCCTTGTTTTCTGTGAATCCTTTGCGCATGGGAAGCGATTTGAATCCAGTTCAGGGATGGCGGAGTCCGCCAGTATCAGTGAAAACTCTTAGTAATTGCTACATTAAATAAAATATATATTGCAGATCAAATGTTTACAATAAATATTTTTAAAACTAGTGTTTGATTAGTTTGATTTCATGAAAATCTTAATGATTATAACTTAAAGTGTCAGGACTTTACTAATTAAACTAAATGATTAAGGTAATTCATTATTTTACACATTATTCTTGACACTTCTATGCTGATACCCAACTCTATTTGTCCTTCCCGATTTGGGATTGTTCCTCATTTGTACGTTGTTTTGGATCAAAGTGTCTGCCAAATGAGTAAATGAAAACATAAATGTTTGTTGACTGACACCAAAGTTATTGATAATGTGATAACGGTCAGTTTTTGTAAACATTTTGATAGGAAATCCCCCCCAGTGGGATAAGCAGCCCCAGTGAGCCCCTATCACACCTGTACAGATAACAGAATCAACGTAAAATCAAAGTAAACAGGCATCTGTTGTGATTGGGGATTGGGGGGGATTGTATCATACCGTTACAATAAGACACCTTGACTTCGACACGGGCAAATTATGACTATATTGCTTTGTTTGATAATAAAAAACAACTGGAAAAGTCTTTACTCGAATCATGTTTTATTTGCAGAATTAAGGTGAATTAATTAGTTTCCAACAAATGATTGCAGCCCCGTCTGTTGCAACATAGAGTAGAAGTAGCATAATATAACTTTAGAAAGTTGAAGGCACAATCCTGCAAACATGGATTTAGAATGTGCTATTACTCACAAACTGATTGACTGGTATACAGGAAGTCATGTTTTCTAATGCTGCTGAATGTTAATTTGTATCAGTAATGTTTTAAACACAATCATCAAAATGAACCAAACACTATAGAAAACTGGTCATGTATTCATGTTCTTGAGAAACATGGTACATTAGTACCAATGACTGTATATAAGAAGTGGACGTAGTCATCGCGACGTCACCCATTGGTCTGTGGACTGTCATTTTGAAGCCTCGAGTTAGTAAATTTTGCCTTCGCCATCTTGGATTACAGCTGTTGCCATGTTGTCTTTTTGAACGATGAATGGAAGTAACCATATTTGGAATGCGTAGGATTGACGTAGAAACGGAGCACACGGCTCTGGTAGCGGTAGCGACCTGTCAATCACAGAAAGCCCACCCTAATGCATACCCTGCTTTATGGTCTATTTGACTCTAAATGGACCATAATTTACTAAATGAACACCATGCTGTATTGAAGAAGACTTGAATCTAGATATTGAGACCATAAACCCATGTTTACTGAGGTAATAAATCAAGAGAGAAGTAGGATCATTTTCTTATTATTACGTACAATCTGACTTCTTTTTGCAACCGGAGGAGACGTTCCCTGCTGGTCAGTAGAGAGAATGCAAGTTAAGACACCGCATTGGCTTCACTCGGCAGAACCGGAGGTTGCCGCATGATTAGTACACATCGTACACAGACTACTACTTGATGTCAGTGTCGCAAATCTCCCTTTTAGTAGCCACCTTGTCTGACATCGTCAGTAACGTGAGGAGATGATGATGATAAACCAGCAGGTGATCTACTTTCTGTAACTGTTTCTCAGGCTGAAGGCCATGCTGCTTTATCAATCAGCAAGCTCACTAATATAGTATTAACTAGCCATGTTAACTATTGAACCAACAACTCCTCCACATTAAACTACAAAATATGTTGTTCATCCACGTCCTTCTTGAACAAATCAAATCTACAAATCAATACTAGTACTAGTAAATCTCTCGTACTTAAGTAAATCAGTTTTATGCAAGCATCAACCTCCGGTCCTGAGAAATTAAGCCAATGCGTTAGTGCCAAAAACTACAGTTCTTCAAATGGCCACTTGAGGTTGTCTCCTATAGCAGTGGTTCTCTGGTCTGGCTGCGGGACCCACCATCACCCCTTAATGAGAAGCCATATATATATATATATATATATATATATATATATATATATATATATATATATATATACACCGTACAGTGAACCGAGGTGCTCAGCGGGTAGGCTGAAGCTCAAACCTGATGACACAAGCTGCTCAGGTAGTTCTCATGGCAACAGAGACATCTAGTGTTCGGCTGAAGTAACATTGTCAGAACCTAACAGGAGGATGGACAGCTGAGCTCCTCTGTGCGCACACACAGAGCAGAGGGGCCGCGGTGGAGACACTGGATTGAACCAGGTGAGGTGAAGATTACTCGACAACTACGCTCAATACTGTTATAGTGCAATAAAACATTCACAAGTAAAAAGCCAATACGTATTTGTATCAATAAATCTGTTCAACAAGCATGAACATGTGAATGTTGCATGTACCAGCTGGAACCAAATAGCAGTGGCGGGCCATGCATTTTATACCTCGGCCTTCTGATCTGTCCTACTACACACTACCATCTCCTGATAATCTCATGATGCGCAAGCTACGGTTATTTGTTTCTAGGGGTATAACAATACACGTATTCGTATTAAACCGTTCGGTACGAGTATTACGAACTGAATACGTTTGAATAATACTAGTGCATTTGGAAAATGCAGAAGCTTAAACTGTGGGAAATATAATGTTTTCGGTGGACTGCGCTCACAGGAGACAACGGGCTGTGTAACCTTTTGAACCCGGAACAATAACAAAACAGCTGAGGTACCACACGTGTCTTCAGGGAGGCTAAGCTTAACTAGCTTAGCGGGGAAACAACAGCAGCACACAATCTACGAACTCTCCCCACAGCGTTTAGCTGTTCCCTACTGATTCAAACGGGGCTAAAGCAATCACCACACAATCCCCATTTCTCCAGACCATCATTCTTGCTTTGTAAAAGAAAACAGCCCAAACAGAGAATCAAATGTCCGAACCTAACCCCACGATGACGGGATGCTTTGTCAAAAAAAACAGCTGAGGCTACGCTAAACTAGCTTAACGGGAAAACAACCACGGCAAACCCCGCGATTGACGGGATGCTTCGTCCTTAACGGACAAGTCAGAATCAATGTAATTAACACCATGACAAGAACAAACTCACAAGAATCAGTCAGATATATTTATATGACAAAGCAACAAATCAATCCAGCAACACTGCAGCGCTAGAGCACGAGCCATTCATATTATTCATAAAAACAACACGATAGACAAATGAACACAGTAGTAGTGCTACTGCAGATGTAAAAAAACAAAAGCAGTTGACTTACCAAATGCTGTTCACTTAAAGACAAACTCCATCCTCCTTTCTTTGTTGACAAAGTCAGTAACTCCCAAATCCATTTCTCCTCCTTTAGCCATTCAGTGTTAAACAAAGCTAGGTAAAAAAAAAAATAATAATAATTTACACCAAGCAAAGTGCAAAAAATGTCATAACTTCTCTTACATATGTTTCAACCTGAACTCTTACTAAACACTAAGATTTGCTAGCTAGCTTTCTGTTTGACAAAAGTCACGCTGGCCCACTGACCAATCACGGCACACGTTAATGCAGACGTACTTAGCAGGCTACCTCGGTAGCAGTGGCACGTCAAAGAATACGCCCAACATGTCAAACTAAAGATCTGATTGGTTGAAGACTATGACAATCAACAATAACGTCCCCATTTACTTAAACTGCAAAGGCTCTCTAGCGGGCATCGGGCCTCTCTCCTTACATAGAGACATAGGGGCTGAATCTGATTGGATAAAAGCTCTCCTTAAAACAAGCTGTGCTGGAAGCAGCGCTGCAGGCTGGAAGCAGAGCAACAGAGGAAGACAGGAGCTGTGCAATGAGAAAATAAGCTAATGGGGGAAAAAAACTATAATACATGTAGTGTATTTGTGAAAAATTATGAAATTATAAAATAGCTATAACTTTGTGATTCTGTTTAGGCCAGCAGAGAAGGCTTAGCTGGCCCTGGCGGCCCACCACTGCCAAATAGACTGAGAATAGTTTCTGCAAACAGGACAAATAAATGATGACAAGGCAACTTTGCTTCTGTTCGTTTAGCCTCGTTCTGCAGAATGAATTTACTCACCACATGCAAAACCAATCTGTTCGACATCATATGCATCATCATACTGTATCTCATGTGAAAAAGGCCTTCAATAATACAGAGTCACACTCGTTGCCTATTTTCACATTTCAACACTTAGTTTACTTACTGAGTTGTAAGTTCTGTTGGCTCAGTTAACCAAAATGAATTAACAGCAATAACTCTACGTTGTCACAAAAGAAAAGAAAACCTAACTTACTGCTAATATTTGTATATTGGCTTACCGTTGATAACTTTACTTTTTACTTTTGTTCAAAGTGCTTTAACATTTGTCAATCTAGGCGAACACGTATTGCCTTTGTACAAGGCCTGTAAAGAAATAAGTGAAGTATTACATGCATTATAAAAAAGCAAAGGTTCAATATCCTGCTAAATATTTACTCAAATTAAGATTTTTAAGACCTGTTTCCAAAGCATCTAAAAACTAATTGGCCTTCTTTGTAGAACCCCTAGACATGTAAATAGTGCTTTTATCGTATTTGTGACAGACACGTGATCGCAAAAATTCACGTGCCAGTCGTAGTTATCTACATTCTTTGCTGCACGCTGCGAGTATAAATCAAGCTTACCGTGCTCTTTAATGTAAACGGCGCGCCAGAAAATCAAGATACTCAATTACACACACCTAATAAATCTTTACAGAAATCTATTTACTGGTTGCTCAGATACTAAAACAATATGTTCATTTAGCAAGACTTATTTAACTTGGATTACTTCTTCACCCTCCTGCACCTACAGATAAATGAGACAGGGAAACTTCGCTGCTGTGCGGTCAGCCACGCTCAGCAGGATGAGGAAAACAACGCAATCGCGACGTTAAGGCCGTAAATCTACTCTACCCTTCGTAAAGCAAAGTAAAGTGCCACGCTGCCCCCTGCTGGCCACGTGCTGGAATGTACACAGCACACATAATAAAGGCACTTTTATCATTTATAAAACTATAATAAGAATGTCCAAGTGCAGTACACTGTAAAAACATGTTGGTTACACATGAAAACAAAATGCATGAACACACATGTGACAACACATTAGTGGACATCACATAAACAAAAGCAGAACCTATTTCAATCTGCTTTTTTTCTCTTTCTTTTTTTTAACAAACGAGCTAAAACAAAAGCTGTCTGTATGTAGTTTAGCTTGTGCTTGTAAACTTCTCTGCTGGCTGAGACAAAGCAGCCCCTCCGCCCCCAACCAGCGGTACCTACAGAGTAAATACATTTAATTAAATTCAAATGTAATACAGGAAGGAGGACAGAGGACGGAGGAATGACTGATTCTGTGTTCTTCATTCTTTATAATCTTCCCTCAGGAATGTTATTCATTTTATTGACATTTGAGATTGGTTTCCAGTGAGATATTAAATATAGTGACTTTGCTGTGCTCTAAAAACAATATTTAGTAATACCTAAATTATAAAAAAATGATATATAATTAAAGCAATTATTTGGTCATGATGAAGAACAGAGTATTGAGACAGTAGCTCAGTAATAAAAGCCTGAAGATACCTCTCCCTTCCTGAAGTTCACTGTCGTCCTCCGACATGCTTGGAAAGGGAGGGGTGAGCCGAGGGGTATTTAGTTGGCTGCAATCTGCAACTTCACCACTAGATGTCTCTAAATCGTACATACTGTTCCTTTAAAGGCAAGGTTGGTTATCTTGAGAAACTAGCAAGAGCACGCTAGATTTTAAAAATGATCCAACCGAGAAGAAAAACAACAGCCCAGTGTTGCCAACAATTTTGCAATGAAAGTAGAAGCACTAGCTACGAAAGTTGCTAAATCTAGCAAGAAAGTTGCCAAGTTAGCATCACTGACAGCCCCTTCAGGCCTCCCTCCAAAGCCACTCCCCCAAAAATGATCATAATGGACGTAAACAACAAACATAGCTGTTTGTGCCAAATGAAATGATTGCACAGGCTTATTACAGTCCTGTAGCAGCCACAGATACCAGATGTTTTTGTCGGAGCATTTGACTCATTGATTGCTGTCAGGATGTATTGACAAATTTTGACAAAAATGTAAAAAAAAAATGTGAAGAACATTACCAACCCTGACTTTAAGAAATATTAAAACTCCTGGTAACAAAACAAATAATAAACAATATGAACATATATTTATTTCAGTTTTTTAAATGTATTATAATATATCACTATAGAAAAACGGAGACGGCATGAATTCTCTTCAACTCCAGGAGGCAACCTAAAACTTATGTTAAAGACACTATTTCTTATTAAAAGTAATTGAAGGGTCCGAGGAATAGTCCGCAAGATAAAGACATGTAGGCATCAAATCGATTTTGATAATATCAATGTGGCAAGTTAAGGAGAAGGAGATCAGATTAGACTATAAACTGGATATCAAAACCTTTTTGGGGATTCTATGCACCTTATTAATAGCTGCAATCATTTCAATTCCAAAATAACTAAAGCCATGGCGTGAATTGTGGATTTGTACACATTGTCTCTTTTGGACCGCCTACGGTAAAGAACAGAAAGGGATCCATATATAGATCTAATGATTCTGTAAATGCAGGAGAGGATATTAATAAACGCTGTGTAGATGTCCTCCGATCTGTGTCACAATCAGACCTCTTTATGTAATATTTTTTTGCAATATATAATAAATAAATAAAAAATACTATATGTTCCAACACAACGCCGACATATCTTATGTTTCCCAATGAATATATTCTTCAAACAAAAGTTCAATAAAATAAAAAGCTAATGTGGGCTGCTTTTTCCTCTGATGAAAGTCCCTCCCTTTTCTCGTTGGTCGGTGAGAGGGGGGAGGCACACACACACACACACGCGCACACGCACACACACGCACTGCTGATGTCAGACTCCAGTCATGTCGACCCTCCTCAGCACCATCAGCACCATCATCTTCATGGCTTTTTTACAGAGACGTAAGTAAAAAAAAAAAAACGGCTCAACCGTCGCGTGCAACTTCCCCTTCTGTGCCTGGTATATGTACGATACCCGCCGCTCAAAGCGTCGTTTACCGGTAAAAACCGAGCGGGTCAGGCTGGATGTTTTGGTTGCGCAGCGGCGGATGCTGTCCGGGGTAAAAAAAAAAAAACGGCTCAGCAGCGACGCTGTATTAAATATTAGAAGGATAGCAGACAGATTGTTACAGAGAGAACGTGTCACCACAGCTCGATAAGGTTAACGAGAACCCTCCTCGGTCCCACAGACTGCACCGGGAGAACATTCTAGTTCAACCGTGGCTTCAGGCTCTCTTGCATTACCATAGCGGTCCTGACTGTAACATGCGGACGTGGAACCTTTGTATTCAGCAGCGGGGCTTTTAACAAAGCTAATGAAGATGCATGGATGCACGTGTAGCGTTCAGGTGTTGTCGTTTTTTCTGGAACACATCTACGCATTTATTTTTATTTTTTGATCGTCATGTAACTTGGAATGAGGGGAAAGGCATTGCTTCCAGAGTGATAGAATACATTTCAGTAGCCAGTTTGTGCTTCTTGTTGTCGGCCGTAAATTATCTCGAAAAGATAATTAACAGACAGTGTGTGAAAAACCCCGAATATTCTTTTCTCATCTAAACCATCTGGATGACAAAATATATGTCTAGTCAGCTAAATAAAAAAAAAAATAAAAAAAAATAATGATGTTTTGTTTCCTATCCAGGTAGTCGGTGCATGGCCATCTTTGTTTTGCTTTGGAAAGAGGCGCAACTTGGGAAACGGAATGACTATCCAGATGGTTAGGAAAGACATTGGAGGTTATAGAAAGCAGTAAACGGTTCAGTGTTGTTTAACGACATCGCTGGTCACCAAAGGTGCTTAATGCCCAATTATGACCATGTTTATGATTGAGGGATTGCCTCCTCACAGCTCTCAACATGGAGACGGCTGAGCCAGAGGCTAACAGCGCTAACAGTGCAAAGAGCAGCAACAGTGCTGACAGAGCAAACAGTGTTTACCCAGCGGGGGGGGGGGGGGGGGGGGGGAACTGGAAGGTGGGCCCTACGCCTCCATGACGACGGTGGCGTCAGTCAGGACGACGTCATCGGCTGTAACCGCCATGTGTGCAGAGCGGGGACAACGAGCTAACCGGGGGCTAGCTCGGATTACAACACACACAGAGGGAGAGGGACTTCATTCTCTGCTTTGGTAGACGTTACTCGGAAATTCTTAATTGCAAATCGTTGTTTGCTGATATATTATCGCCCTGAATCCAGTGTAGAAGCTTTAATCTTTGAGAGAAATCGACTGTCACCTCTGTGATCTGTATTTATATTATATTGCAAGAGAGACACAACCTGTGGCTAGCATTTAAGTATTAACTGTCACTGCTGTCACATGTTTGAGCCGCAGAGCTAAGCATTAGATCTAGTCTTAAAAAATAGATAGGAGGTGAGGTTAAAAAAAAAAAAACTCTTAACCAACACTTACCACTGCATCCTTAAAGACTCTTCTAACCATCTGGATGAAAAATGGGTCCATCTGTTGCAAAATAAAAATATAAATTTTTGTAATCTAAAAAAAAAAAGTTGGTAACCGGGTAGTACATCTCCGTGCTCAATTTGTAGAACATGAACCAAGAAAAAATAAATAAATGATTTATATTGATATATGTTGATGTTTCTTCCAATATTTCATAATTCCATACAAAACGATGCCTTAATAATTTGTTTGTGTTTCCAAACAAGCAAGGATGTGTTAAAATGTTTATTTGATTATATATTAATTTCTTTCACCCTGCAGCAGACGGGAATACTTTTTTCATCCAGATGGTTAGAGTCTTTGAGGATTCTGGAAATGGCTTCAGAACAGTACAAAGTGTTGTTAAACCCCCTTCTGCGTTTTTCAAGATTACTTATAATAGCAACACTTAAACCACAAGAGCCATGATGTGGTGATTGTTACCTAATCCTGTGGCCCTGTCTTGTAGAGGAGTCCTGTGTCAAAATATGAAATACATTTTTTCCGTTGATATTGTGCTGACATGGTGCATATTCCTATTTATAAAATGAAAATCTAGTATGACAGAAGGTGGTAAACCAGTCGTCCTACTGGGTTGTATCTGGGGCTCTGGGTGAAAAACAACTGTACATAAATGGTAGGGTGACTGGTGGGAGGACTGGGAGGGTCCAACACAGTCTCACGGCATTTTGTGAAATAGTCTTGATATGCAATCTATTGGTTTCGTGTAAAGGGACACAAATTGTAATTTTTTTTTCCCATGTCGCTTGGGGAAAAAACGACATTACGTTACAAAACGAAAGTTAGGTTTAGGTAGCGAAACCGCTTAGTTAGGTTTAGTTAAAACATCATGGTTGGGTTTAAAATATCTACGTACAGTTGGGTTTAGGCAACAAACCATGTAGTTATGTTTAGGAAAACCGTCCCGAAGGTTCTAGGCAACAAAACCATAACAATAAAACCAGAAGGCGTTGTGGAACACGGGTCTCATGGCTGAAAAGTCCTGTGTTTGTTGGACTATTTCACAATCTGCCATGATACTGGTCTGGAGGGTCAATAAGGGACCCCGGGATTTGGATTAGTTTATTCCCCAGAGCCCCCTGGTGGTTTATCCAGCCATTTTGTGTTTACCTCTGTTGTATTTGATGTTTTTTGCAATTTTGACCGAGTGTTTGATACAATGGCAGAGGGACAACAGAGGGATGTTACATGAAGCGTGGTTACAAGTGAATCCTGCTTCCTGAAACAGAAGTTCTTGAAAATAAATTATTGAATGAAGTTTGGTTGGACGCGGTTCTGGTTGGGTTATTTTTACAATCAGTCTGCAACGTTGTCCCAGGGCAGTTATCACATTTAACTGTACCGTCTGTGTAAATCTGCGCCAATATCTGTTTTTTAGTTTTACAGTAAGTATCTGCAGTGTCATTTGCATTATTTGTTTGGGGAGACATGTCTTCCTAACTTTTCAAAATGTTGTTGTAGTTCTTATCCCATCTGTTGTTCAGGTGGACGTTCATACTAAAATATACCTGCTGTCAGTGGGCCTCACATCACAGGCTACATACAGGCTCTTCTAGCTAATAGCCGGAGGCTTATGGAGACTGAAGGAAAGACCGGAGGACACCACTCAGAGCTGGAAAGACTACTTCTCCGCCTCTGCATGTGTTTCGGGTCAAAAAACATAGAAATTAATCTCTAGGCCTATTTTTAATTGCAGTTATTCTCCTAGAAAATATGCTAGAATTGAACATCAGTTCATTTATTTATTGTTATACCACCAATATCATGAGAAGCACTATTTTTAACAATAGTTGTTGATTTTAAACTCGTTATAATCCCTATTAATAAGAATTGTATGCGTCATAGGACTGTTATGTTACACTCCAGGACAATGATGTTGACTAACCGTGTTGGATTTATGAACTAAAAATGCAATGAAACAACTTGCACAGTACCAGACTGGATCAGATAGGATTTTAATTAAACAGAGCGTTAGCTTGGACAGCGGACAGCGGACCTTAATACGCTTTCTCTATCCCCGTCTGCTCCACGCCTGCTGCCTGTCCACGTCAGTGATTAGTGTGGCTAGATGGGAGTCAGATAGATGACTTTGTGCAATGGCCTCATAACCATGCTGCTTCTACATTTGTGCACAGGACGGATCAGCGCGCACAGGTTGATTAATGGGATGTCTGTTAGTCACCATCTTCACAGACGTTCTCTAACGGCTGCCAAAGATGTGATCGATTCCGCTGACCAAGCCGGATCTCAACTATTTAAAGCTGTTCTGAAATGCCCCACGATTCAGCTGGTGATGCCACACTCGTGTCCCCAATGGCAGCCATGTCGGAGATCCGTAGCTCATTGAGCAGCTATTTAGGTTCTGTTTTTTGGGCTGAACTGAGAACTGATCCTGTACTGACAGGTTCCAACGACACATTGATTGACACACATACAGATCAATCAGTGTTGAATGCAGACGTGTGGTGCATTGTTTACGTTTTTGTATTGGGTTCATCATCAGAATTATTCATCATTATTATTATTTTAATTATTTTAATTGTGCAAAGAGCACAAAGTTCTTCATAGATCTAGCTTCTGCATTTTACTCTTAAAGTGCACCGGATTGATGCATTTAACTTTAAAATGTACAACATTTTCTTCGAGGGGACCATGACCCTAGCTCCCCTAAAAACTTCCAAGGTCCACCCACCACAGTCTCACAAACTCCTGTGGGAAACACTGATGTATTCGAATTATGTGCAGTAACTTATTGTAAGGACAGCAGTGAGTCTGACGTATCTACATCACTGAAGTGGTACTCAGAAGATGCTTCCAGGGGTGGCAGGTCTGCCATCTGTATGGTTTTGCTTCCCAGCCAATCACCGCAAGCGCTCTTTGATTTAATGCGGCACGTGATTGGCCCGCTACCGCTAGCAGCTACAGCCCATCCAGTCTGTGGTGAGGTGAAGTCAAGCGCGTTGTATTTAAAGGGAGTTGGCAGGTCAGCGTGCCGAGATGCCACCAAGACATTGGAGAGTATAGCTATATATGGCGTCTGGTATAAAAATAAATGGTGGCGGTAGCATTTTACGCAACTTCCATTTACATGATGGGTATTGAATGTAGTAGAAAAATAGTATCAAATAAAATACTCTATTGATATTGGGTTCACTTTAAGGGTATTGTAATGTTTTTAAACGATACCCAGCTCAAGGCTCTGGTTGAGTTGAGTTTATTTTATTTTTTAAATGTTATAAGATATGTCTCTCCTCTGATTCTATTACTGTCAATCGTAAATTGCTTCAAAAATTGGGTAAAATATATTCAGTAGCTTTGAGTTTTGCATTGAGTTTGGATCTCAAATTTGGCAGTACCGGTCAGGTTCAGTTACGTTAAGTTGGGGTCGCGTTTGGGTCTTTGCTTTAGGCTCTTGCAGAATTCTAGCAGCTAGTAGATCTATTAGCAATGGCTAGTAGTCACATGTTAATATTAACATGAGTCATTTACCAGAATTAGAAAGCTACTTGGTTGATATATGATGTCCCAGTGGACTGGACCGCAATTCAAGGGACCTTTTGTGTGCACAAGAAGTTAATAGGAAATTTGTATTGCAACTGCACAGCTTAGGTGCAAAAATAGGCTATGAAAAAACATGCATATCTGAATAAAGGGACCGCCAGCTGACTGCGTTCTTGTTCATCACTTGATAACAGAAATTGATATTAAAGAGCCCAGTACAGTTGTCCAAAAGAATCATAACGGCACAACTGATCTGACTCTTTGGCTTTCTCTTTGCCCCAAATATCATCTTGGTTTTACGGAGGCTGACTGAAACTTGCCCGTCATTTCTCCTCACTACACTCTTCTCTCCATCTGAAAAACTAAAACTAGCCGAAGGTGGGTGGTCTGCTCAATCATTCTCCGGTGCAGCAGCTGGATAAAGTCCAAGAGGGCCAAGAGTAGCAGAGAGCTTTTGCTTTACATGTGTTTGGCTGTAACAGCAGAACTGTTTGTTGAAGGAGGTAGAGGGAGATGAAGGGGGTTGGAGAGCATGTTTTCAATTGGTATGTGTGTGTACATGGGGGGGGGGGGGCAGAGGATCACCTGCAACATTACAAAGTAGTACATAAAGTAGAGTGGAATGTGAAAAAACATCAGTCTCAAGTGGAGTAAAATGTGCAGTAATATGGACAGTTTGGCCCCCTATTTTTGGAAGAGGAGTGAAAGTATTTAATCAACTTTCTTAACTTTAGACATTGAATGATTTTTGAGGCTTAACGAAATAAATGCTGTCATCGTAATCGCGTATGTCTTACATAAGTCACATTTCATTACTTCTCTCTCTCTCTCTCTCCTCAGTTATTCTAATTCCTGCTCTCATCTAAGTCTCCCTTTGTCTCACTCTGCTCTATAGCTGACTCCCCCCCCCCACCCCATGAATTAGCCTTTAGCTGTGCTCAGATATGGCGCCATGTCCTCAAGGACTCTCTCTCACTCTTTCTCTCATCTTGGCTTTGCTTTTATCATGATGGAGCTTCTTTCTTTCTTGATGCTAAGCAATACGTTTCTTTTTTCATCCCAAAAGGTCAAAAGCTTTGTCCTCCTAACCATTAATGGTTGAGCTGGTGTTGGATTAGAAAGTTAAATACGGTGCCAATGTTCACCTGCAGCTTGTGTCTTAAACAGCTACATTTGGAGTTCAGTTATTAAAATGACAAAGCACCCCTTGTAGGAACATACTGCGAGTCTATCTGAGTGCTGATTTGCTGCTACTGGCCGTGGTGTTTGAGAATGTGGGGAATATTAGGGTGTGTAAGGATTAATTGTATGTAATGTCAAGTGAGCGAATATCATGACCACTGAATTATGACTATCTACATGTTCTGCAGCGCCTTCTCAAGTGCCGTCAGATTTAGCACGATCACTCAGACTTAGTAGTAGTTCAACAACTATGGCTAGATTTGGCTGCTATCAGTTTCATGCACATATTTTGCAGCCTAAAGCAATGCAAAATATACAGTACATTTATCAGGACGTGGACGAAAGCCCTCAGTATGCTTAAATGAAGGTGTTTAATATATTGTTTAAAAGTGTGAAAGTGAGCGCCGTTACGGCCATTTTCACTACGAAGACACACATGAGACTGAATTCTTGGAGAGAGGCAGTGGGACGCAGCCTTCAACTGTAGCCACTCAGGAGCAGATGAACAGTTTGGCTTTTATACGTAGTTAGTTTGAAGCATATTCTTCATCTAAATCATCCACTTGATTGTGAACAGAGATAGGGGCATATTTGATAACGTAGGTTATGTTCTGTTGGCTTTTTCACACAATTTAAAACATTTAAATTAAGTAACCGGAGGGAGAGTGAGGCTTTCTGGGTCGAGCTTTGCAGGTAGAGTCACAGATTGTAGCTTTGCTGTGGTCCGGCCAAAACATATCGAAGCAGCAGAGGCTGAGATATGTGTCAAGCTCCAATATTTCCTATAATGCAACTGGATAGTTTATTGTATTCATAAACTGTACATAAGAAGTGGACGTAGTCATTGTGACGTCATCCATTGCGTTGTGGACTACCGTTTTGAAGCCTTGAGTTGGGCAATTTCGCAGTTTCTTTTGCAACCGAAAAACATATTAACATTATATAGTTAACATATTTGGAATATGGAAATCCATGCTGCATTGAAGAAGAGATTGAGACCATTAACTCATGTTTACAATGTTTACTGGGGGAGTAAATCAAGTGGGAAGTCATTTTTCATAGACTTCTATACAACCAGACTTCTTTTTGCAACTGGAGGAGTCGCCCCCTGCTGGTCAGTAGAGAGAATGCAAGACATTTTACATTGTTTTCAAACCCCTTAGCTCTAGCAGAGAACTTACATTGATAAAAAGAGAAAGCTAATTGGTCGTCCCATTGCAACATCAGCATGCAGCAGCAGAGCTACTCCTCTGCAATGGGAATACATGAAAGCTGGAATAAAGAGCAATCTCCAACTTGTTCATGTCAAGGACCTCCGAAATAGATGTACAATAGACCACAGACCATGGATGTACAGACGCTGTGCCCTGTGCTTTTTCCTGCAGGTTATAGCCTGCAAATAATAATACTGCATATAATTTGGTTCTCTGGTACATCTGTGGTACAGGCTTCACAGCATACAGTCCATGGATGTATTATAAGGTAATAACAGGGATGAATTAAAGCCATGAAGGAATTTTCTCTAACTTTGGAAATGTTCTCCATTCTTGGTCCGGACACTTGGCTCCACTACGGTCACAGTACCAAGAGGTTAACGTTCTGATTTAATTTATTTTTACTATGATATCTATTTATTTAATTTGGTTTCATATTACAAAAAAGCAGCTATTTGATTGGACGGGCCGAAGGCAAGAAAAGTGGGCTGACCATGGCCCAGCCAGTCCCACCAACAGCTAAGCTGCTTGCAATGTTCCATAGACACACAGAGCTTTTTTTGCCTTACAGTTCAGGATGATGAGCCAATATAAATGTGCTTTATAAAGGTCAAATGGCGGTGCTAGCTACAACACAATGGGATACATTCTTGTTTAACCCCTGGGCTAACTTTTTACCAAATTTGACCAAAATTAATTTGATTGTCTTTCAGATATCCAGCCAATCAGGACAGAAGACACACAAATCTGTATCGTTCTGTGGTCACAGAAAAATTTGGAGGTCTTAACACTGCTTCATTTGACCCTTAAAACACGACTTACTCACATTTTGTAGTGTATTTTCTCAATTTTGTATTTCCTTTGTTGAGTTTCTGAAAAAACAACATCTTCGACATTGAATCCAGTAAATGAAATTAAAGACTTATGTCAGCATCATAGCTACGTGGTCAACATGGATGCAATCACTGCATTCGATACAATGATGAGGCGGTCCACCGCCTTTTCAGTTTGACCGCAGGGGGTTGTGGGTAAAGCAGACCGCTAGACCATTAATAAATGAAACGACCATGTGATGAAGACATATGGCCCTGCTCTGATCGGCCCTTGGCTGGAGCTGTGTGTGTGTGTGTGTGTGTGTGTGTGTGTGTGTGTGTGTGTGTGTGTGTGTGTGTGTGTTCCTTGCAATAAAAAGTCAACAGAACTGAGAGGGAGATGCAGAGGAAGAGGTGGATAAATAGATGATAGACACAAGCAGTGTGTGGGCTGAATATGTGTGTGAGTCTGTGGGCTGTAAGAGTGGGAGTTATCTACAGAGAGATGCTCTCTCTGCTACTGCAGCTGCCTTTTGGCTCCACACACACACACACACACACACACACATACTAGTGTATTAGTAATGTAATAGTGAGAGAGAGTTTAGTGTTGTGTGTTGCTTCAGTTGAGATGATCACAATAGTGTCTGTTTGATTCTTCTATTCTACAGTGCTATGCTGTTGCCTTTAACAAGCTTGAGCTTAAGAGGTTGTATGGTGCACATTGTCACACAACGTCTCACTTCAACTTAATTTATTCTGTTTCATGAAAAAATATGCGTCATAACATGATTATGAAACACTGCATACTGTACAATGCTGTAAAGGAAGTGGTATAACCCGTGCTCATGTTTGTAATATTAATGTACTGCAGACGTTCCATCCAGATCTCCTCCGGCTCAGCTCTGAAGACTTCTCTACATGAGGTCTTGCTAAATGCAGTTCTTATTGTCAGACCTCTGTCTCATCCATATAGATCATATAATAACATGGACACATCTGTGACTTCACCAGTGTTCAGGTTTCTAAAGAGGCATTTGGATGCCTGGAATTTGTTTTCTTCTCATTGCTTACTTTTCGGTTGTTTAGATACGGAAAATGTGGATTTAGGCTGCACAAACACCTGTGATTGTAAACCAGGATTGTTGTGGGTTGTGGTCCTTTAGAGGGTCATGAGGAACCCTGGGTCGGATCAAATTCTTGGAATATTAAAGGGTACTCGGTAGTCCCCTGGTTGGGTTCTCATTAACACCCTTAGAAGGTGGTGAGGTTCTGTAAAGAAACCCCAGAGAGGGTTTTGGATGGAACCATTACATCAGAGACGAGTTCTATGTAGACCCTCTCTTAGGGGTTATGGGTGGAACCTTGGAATCCATTATGTTGGGTTTCAGGTAGAAACCTCTGAAAGGTTTCCAGATGTAAACTTTTAAAAAGTTCCACCAGCAACCAAAAAAGGGTCCCCTTATGGGGACAAGCCTAAGAACGCTATATGGTTGTAGTTAGCACTTTTATATTCAACAGTGAATGAAGCCAATCAACTTGTATGGTGTGGACACCTGAAACCTCTCGGTCACAAACAATGAGAATGGAAGGAGACATCTTGTGTCCAGCAGTCAGGTCTTTTCTTCCATGAGGGAGAACGACAAGATGTCATTTTACCAATTTTTAACAAGGTAGTTCAACTTTTTTTTTTTAATCAACCAATCCACTCCGTCATGACGACCAAGGCATCACATTTGCACACAATAGTGGAGGTCTACATCTTTTGAACAGCAGTGGCTGGAGAAACCTCAAATTTCTGAACACACACACACGCTGGCTGGGCATTTCTGTTGGCAATCGAATGTACAGTGATGCCCAAGAGTAAAATAGAAGCAATGATCCTTATTGATCCCATCTTTTGCAGGTGTAGTTTTGAAATTCAATTTTTCCTATTTTCGTGGTGGGGAATCATATTTTTTGCCATAACCGTGGAAACGAGAGAAAAAAAATAAAGGATGTACTTTACGGCAGCAGATGGGAAACAGCAACGGTTTGCCTTGCAGACTCAGTCGGCCCCTGGCAACATTTTGAAAACACACACACACACACACACACACACACACACACACACACACACACTCGCTCTGCAACTACCACCTCTGCCAGGACGTGGGGCTTGACAGATTTGCCATTATTGCCCCCGCTGTGTGAGGTGGAGGGTGCAAAGTGACCTACTGAGCCGACATGGTCTTGTCAGTCAGCCCAAAGTGTTTTCTGCACTACGTTTCCCAGAGACTGACTACAACCGTTTCTCCCCCTCTCCCGCAGCTATCTGATGATGGATCTATTCCGCAGAGGAGAGCTGGGGCTGCTGGGAGGAGGAGAGGGGCTGAGGGATGACGTGGGCATTCCCGGGATCAGCTGGCCGGCCAATCGGCTGCCAGAGGACTTGTACCCGGCGTCAGGGTTGGCCCTGGCCGCCGCCTATCATGACATCAAGACCCGGCTGGCCAGTCTGGAGAGAGAGAACAGCAGCATCAAGAGGAAGCTCAAACACTACGAGGTCAATGTGGAGAGCAACACACACACACACACACACACACACACACACGTACAAAATAGAACAGGATTAGATATAATAAAGCTTTCATGATGTGTGAATGCATTCTTTTCTGGAAAGTTGATCTCCTCTCCTGCAGTTTCCTATGGTCAGTGAATTTGGAGAGGAGAGGATACTGTGCTGTTCCTGTGAGCCCATCGTCAAGGACACCAGTGTAATCCAATCAGAGACCACCAACCTGCAACAGAGGATCAACTCTCTCACTCAGGAGGTACTCTGCAGAAATGTAGTTACATGGAAGTATTGCTGAGCCGGAGTGTGAAACGGAAGGAAGGACGGCAGGAAAAATGGGTTTCAGTGTTTACAACACATGCGATTGTACAGAACCGATCTGTTGTAGAGTTTATCTGATCCCTGGTCAGTTCAAACACTGAATGATTTGCATTGGTGAGGGAGCAGCATGAGTGAAGACGATACAACTTTTGTCTCACTCATGCTAAGTAAAACCTAATTTATATACTCGGGTTACAAAGTAACTGTAACATCAGTTCAGAAAAACATAAATACCAAACGCAATGCGCATTAAAGAAAAAACGAATTAGAAATACAAACACAAGGACCTTAAGAACACAGGAACACCCAGATCAACCCTTAAACTTGAACATTTCTGGAATTTATAGAAAATACAACTTGGAGAAGTGCGTTTTTAGATGCGTGTCACGCGTAATGGCCAACAGGTTTTGGTCGGATGACCTACGTGGATGCTCGGTGTAAGGGATTACCTTTATTAATCGCCAAAACAGTATTTACTGAAAAAGGTACTTGAGTAGCAAGTAACTTAGTAAAAAAGAAACACTGAGACACTTCATTTTTATGTTTTGTGCCACCACAATGTAATGCTGTGTCAAAGGTTGTGGTCATTTCACGTATTTCTGTGAGATCACATTGATACATAATATACAGTATTTATACTGCATTGGGGTTGTCACGACGTACCGGTATTGACGATAACCGCGATATTTCAAAAATGTAATATTGATATCAATAATACACATATAATAATCTTTAAAACTTTTCATATATATACAATGATGTTTACAGACTCTCTCTCCACCTCCTTTCACTCGTATTTTGAGTCTAATTCATTTGCCAAAAACAAAAAACAAAAAACATACAATAAACAAATTCTGAATTCTGATATCATTACAGCCCGATACAATATATATATATATGTGTATACACATTTATAGCTCTGTAGCTCTATGAAATGCTCCATATTCACTCATTATGCTTCTTAGCATTTCAATAAGGCACAACACAACATGTTCATGGATATAGTTTTATGTCTTTGGAGTGCTGAACAAACTAACTTGAAGCATATCTCTCAACAACTGGCAAGGTTACACAGCTACCAGAAGCATTTACCTGAGAGACGGGAGCCTTTTGATGCTTAAACCTTTATGGCATGTTGAATCACACAACATATACTAGGGCTGTGTATTCGCAAGAATCTCGCAATACGATACATGGTTACGATTCAATATATTGCGATATATCGCGATACTGTAAGCAAGGCGATTGCCATACTCGAGTGTCTCGACATTTTCTTCAATTGAATGCAACTGAGCGCATCGCCATTCAGAAATCCAACGTCTTCAGTCCCGATACCTGGGCTTTGGATATCGGCCGATACCGAGCACCGATCAGATACCAGAGTTAAATGAATAAGCTGTAAGCCTCACTGTGTGGAATTGACAGGAATCATTCTTTGACTTAAACATCGCTTTCCTAACTTTGTAAAAACTAAATGTAACAAATAAATACATAGATTTAAGTTGAGTGAATTGTTATTCATTATTAAAATGATAAATTGTACACCAATTAAAATGTTTTATTTCAAAATTAACAGTAATTGAATTTCAAGCGTAAACCTTTTAAATAGAGCAACAAATTGAAAACTTTAAACAGGGCTTAAAATTCCTGTATGTAATGTATATAGTATATAAGACGGATCCCAGTGGTAGAGCGGGTCGTCCTTCAATCAGAGGATCGGCGGTTTGATCCCCGGCTCTGCTAGTCCGTGTCGATGTGTCCTTAGGCAAGACACTTAACCCCAAATTGCTCCCGCAAGCTGTGCCTACGGTGTGTGAATGGGTGAGTGATGACATGTAGTGTCAAAGGGCTTTGAGTGGTTGGAAGACTAGAAAAGCTCTATACGGGTACAATCCATTTACCATCTAGCCATAACCTCTCCTGTCTCAGCTCCAGAAGAGTAAGGAAAGAGAGGAGAGGTTGGAGGAAGTCATCCAGGCTTATGAGAAGATTCACTTGGAGAAAAGCAATGTCCAGAGAGACCTGGACAAGATGGTAAATGCGCACACACACACACACACACACACACACGAGTTTCCTCGTAATACTATTCTATATTCAAGCGTTGAGGAGCAACTTTGGTTTCAGTTTCTCGCGTGTGTTTGTGTCAGACGACTCTAGCGGAGCAGCACGTGGAGCGGATCTGCGGTCTGGAGTCGGCCCTCAGACAGAGAGAAACCTCCCTCCAGAAGCTCAGCGCTCATCTCCGCAAAGACGCACTTCAGTCTCAGCTCCACGCCAGCCTGGATGTCCCCAGAGGTGAGTTCTGTTTGGATTAACAGTAGACACTAGTAGATCATGGTGGTAATGATAAAATGTATGAAAGTAGTAGCAGCAGAAATCCGTTTCACTCATAGTAATAGAAGTAGTAGTACTACGACGACTTAGTGCTCCCAGCCATTTACCAGCAGTTAATACCACTTGCTTCAAGTGTCGGGTCACCTAAATTGACCCTCTAATCTCTTCCTACCACAAAAAAAACACAAACTATATAATACACCATTTTAAAATCCCTGCCCCCTTAGTTACTGTTGCTACCTGCTGAATTCTCGTGATGTCAAGAGGTCGCACAAGGAACGCAAGGATCGTCAAAATCCATCTCGTCAGGCTTCAAGTGATGCGTTTGAGTCCGTGCGAGCCAGAGCACGGACCAATCAGAGTCCTGTGAGGAGCTACTGGCAGCTAGGGGCGTGGCTTAAGTGTGTGCGAGACAACTCGGAGAGGCGAACAAAAATAGCAGCTCCTAAAGAGGTTAGCGTAGACGCTGCAATAGCATCAGTTAAATCAGAACTTCAGAGTATTTATTTATGGAAAGAGAAAAGAACGACATTGAAGGCTTTTCTCCACGGGAAGGATGTTTTCGGTCTTCTACCGACTTGCTTAGGTACGAGTTTGATTGACAGATGTTTCATCCAATAAACTGCCAGGTATTTTTTTTTTTGAAAGTGCGTGCCCTTTTCCAAACACTTTTCAATGCAGGCTTCTCAGAAGACAATGGCAGATTTACCAATGGAATTTGTACGTTTTTTTGGGGCCTTGATTTCAGATAGTGGCAGACAGAAGCAGCTTTTCTTTTCTAGCTGGCAGCCCTCACTTTTGTGACATGATATCATGGTAAAAGACCATTGACTGTATATAAAAGGTTGACGTAGTCACCGAGATGTCACCCATTGGTTTATGAACTGCCGTTTTGACCGTCGCCATCTTGGTTTTTTTGGAAGCATAAGTGACAAGAGAGGGTTGAGCTAAGTACAACTGAACGCTATAAAACATTTTTAAAAGTTTAAATTAACTTTTAGAAACTAAAAAGACACTGTAAAAGGGTTAAAGTTGCAAGACGAAAAAACGGACAACTCCCAGATCGGATAAATGAATATGAACATCATGCTGTATTGAAGAAGACTTGAAACTAGAGATTGAGACCATAAACTCATGTTTACAATGTTTACTGAGGTAATAAATCAAGAGAGAAGTAGAGTCATTTTCTCATAGACTTCTATACAACCAGAGGAGTCGCCCCCTGATGGACATTAGAGAGAATGCAAGTTCAAGACACTTGTAAAAGAAAGAGGCTGGCTTGCTGTGCCTTGTTATGGATGCTAAGCTACGACCTAAGGGAGGGGTTTAACAAAAAGCCAATCAAAGACATTGTTTCAAAGGTTTTTGTTAACTTGACATTCTATTAGATAATTTGCATTAGAATAGAAATGTATGTATGCTTAGCAACATTACTAGTAGCCAACTGTGAAAAAGACGATACGATTCATGCTTTAGGAATCACAAGTTTATTCCTCCACTGATATCACTGTGGAGCGGTGATTTGTAAGAAAAAGACTAGAACCAGGGAGAAAAGATGTGTGCTTTTCCTCAGAGGGCCGCGGGCCGACCCTGCAGAGCTCCCGCAGTCTGGACGCCCTGTCCGACCTGAAGCTGCAGCGTCTGGAGACCGAGCTGGAGGGGGCCCGGCGCCAGGTCGAGGCCGCCCGTCAGAGGGAGACGGAGCTGAGGGCCGAGTTCCAGAGGCTGCAGCAGGAGGTGGCCCAGCTACGTGGAGCGCAGAGACAGGTGGGCCTGCTGCTTCAAAGACTGGATGTTTACATGATGCTATCAAACCGTTATCTCAACTGCGGACGCCAGACTCTGCCCACTTTGTCACATTGTTAGGGACTTAAGTTAGGGACATAAGGGTATTTCAACACAAAATGCAATGCATTGAAATGAATATGTTGTATTCATTGATTGGTTAGAAATTTTGCAATGAATGAGGAATGATACAAAAATGATAGAAAATAAAAGCTACACTAAACTATTTGCACATGATGTCTCTCAGATGTTGTGTTGTTGTGTTTGTGACTTCTGTTTTGCAGCAGAAAGGTTTCCAGTTGGTGCCACATCCTCCAAACAAATAGGGGGCAGCATTTCACCTCCATACAATCTACATTTACAGTCATTAGTTATATATATATATTAGTGCTGGGCAACGATTACAAATTTTAAACTTTAAAAACTCTAAAAAAATAATTTAAATTAATCATTTATTTTTTGCTTTGTTTTGGTATTTTGGTCAGACACATATGCAATGCTGATTACCGTGTAATATGTGTGGTATTTGTTATAAATGTACGTTGGTACATAGAGGGTGATAAGAAGCTGTACATGGAGGGTCTTAGGACCCAGGGGAATGTAGGTGAAGCATGGGAACCTGGAGGGAGTCTGTACCGTGGCAGTAACGTGCATGAGGAAGTTATGCTAATAAAGAGTTGCAGTTAAGAGCAGTTTGTTCTCACGTGCTAATATGTTTATTTAAAAACACGACAATATGTATTTTAATATTGTCACGTTTGATCCTGAAACGAGACGTGTCACCTGGAGGGGGAACGGCAGCAGCAGGAAGAGAAGGAAGAGACGCCACACAAACACAGCTGCTCACCGCTCGCTGCCCTGTTCTTGTGTTAAAAATGTCCGCTTAATAATTTAAAAAAAAACTGCGTTAATGCGCGATAAAATATATATATATATATTTGTTATATTATATTTTTTTAAAAGTCAACTTTTTAACAGCAGGGCAGGAATAGGCTAAATTCCACCAAACTGCAGAAGCCCTGAAAGCCAGTTAAAACAACACTGCCGTCTTATTATCTTCAATTTGTTGCTAAAGAAAAAAGAAAATTACAAAATATGACCAGCTTTGTCCTTTCAGGGTTTAATATAACTACACCGTGGCTCATCAACACAATGCTTCACATCAGTTTGTCAGAGATGTTCAGTACAGCACCAAGAAGAGTTGTTAAAATAGTCACTGCTCAAAGTTGCATTAAATTAAATGTTGCACATGATTTTACATTTCCCCAAGTTCCATATCTCTCCAAATGTCTTAACATAAAAAGATACCATTGGGTGCAAATCTAAAAGCGTATGTTGAGAATTAAAGTTCATTATTGACCTTGGAAGTAGTAGGCTACTTTGACATAGTACTTTTAGTTGAATGTTGGAGCTCTAATACATAGATACATTTACAACACGTTTTAACACTTTTTTACATGGATACAGACCATTTTCAAACCATATGTTTTCAGTTGTCATGCAGATTGATCTGCTGCTTGCTGGTCAGTTGGCTAAAACATGCTGAATGTCCAGTTTGGGCCCGACAGACTTTCTTCTGTAGCTCCAACCTCCAACTTTATGGAAAGCCGAAAGAGACATTAAGCGCCTCTATTTCCACACGACTTATATTAAAAATGCCGTTTTTTTGTGGCGTTTACAACCAAAAAATCAAAAGTAGCGTTCTTAAACATAAATCATGGAAAAATAGTGGCGTTTAATGTTACTTTCGGCTTTCCATACAACTTAAGCATGAGCAGAGTTTGAAGGATGGTTTGGGGCTGTACATAGATACAATCAATAAGTAAAAATACATGTAGTGCTGGAGTATATAGACCACACGTAGAACAACAAATCAATAGAAATATCTTAGACAAACAAGTGCTGCTGCTCTAACCACATCTTTGTGTCTCTGTCAGTCACAGGACCAGTCCCAACACTGTGAGCACTGTGACGTAGAGTGGATAAAGAAAGCCGGGGACGAGCAGTGAGTCTTATTCTGAAAGCAGTCTATAGTATTTGTCATTTCTATGTATTTATTTATTTATTCAGTCGCTCTCTTTGCGTTGCAGGGTGAACCTAGCATTAGCCTACACCGAGCTAACGGAGGAGTTGGGCCACGTTCGTAACCTGGCGGTTAAACAGAGTGACCTTCTGCGACAAGTCTCACAGGAGTCCGGTAGGACTTTCTATTGCATGTATTCAACAAATGGATTGTGGCCGCTAAACCTGCACAAACCAGACAAAATGGAAACTTTGAACTTGTCGCGACTGTGCTATCTGCACGTATTTAAATGAGGTAATATGCAGACGTTTGGCACAAAAATCGGTCCATCTCGATGCAAATGAGCCTCATTGTAAAAAAAATAATATATTATTATATTATATATTATATTTATTCTATATACTTATCGTTTCAGCTGCGGCGGGAACAAGGGCCACTAATTTACAAGAACAGTTTTTAAAACATGAAACGTATTTAAGAAAAGGTACAATAAACAATAAAATACACAATAAAAACATTAATAAAAAGCCGACCTGGAGCATGAATTCTACCCAAACGCAAGTCTAGACAGGTGTGTCTTGAGCTGATTTTTAAACAAATTCACATAATCAGCAATCTGTAGGGGTGCAGGCAGAGCATTCCATAGCTCAGTCACCAAGGGTCTTAAGGCGAGTGCGTGGGACCTGAGTTTGACATGAGAAAATCAGGGCAAAGTAGTTCAGCCACATATGTAGGAGTCTGGCCGTGTAGTGCTCTGTAAGGGAGAGTGAGAATTTTAAAGTGGATCCTATATGCTACAGGGAGCCATTGAAGAGATCCGAGTAGGGTGATGTGAGACAGTCTATTTGTCCTAGTGAGTAATTTGGCGGCAGCATTCTGGATTGCCTTCAAACGGTTAAGAGCAGATACACTGAGTGAGGAGAAAAATTCTTTACAGTAATCAATGCGAGAAGCAATTAAGGCATGTATGATCATCTCTAGTTCAGCTGTTGATCTCAGTTTACTAATATTTCTTTGGTGGAAAAAACAAGATCTAGACAGCTGCTTAACATGGGGGTCAAACGACATGGATTGGTTACTATTGGATATTACCCCTAGATTGCTCAGGTTGAAGTGGGCAGCAGAGGAGAGCGGACCAATACTCTGCTTGATCGTAGGGACAACTTCATCTGGTGCAATAACCAGAACCGCCGTCTTATTAGCAGTGAGTTGTAAACTATTTTCTGGCGTCCAGTTCCTAATAGTATTGAGCCTAGATAACCTGAAAGCCTCACTGGGTTTGAAGGAAAGACGGAGTTGAATATCATCCGCATATAAATTATACGCAACATTATAACTTTTTATAATCTGTCCCAAAGGTAAAAAATATAGGGAAAATAACAGAGGCCCCAGAACCGAGCCCTGCGGTACACCACAAGACAGTGGAGAGGTAACAGAGACGATAAAACTTCTGTCAGCGAGGTAGGATGAAAATAAGTCCAACGCTATGCCAGATATGCCCACCCAATCACGTAGCCTCTTAATCAAGATGTTATGGATTACAGTGTCGAACGCAGAACTGAGGTCGAGACGTACTAACACAGAGCAGTCACCTGCATCAGAAGACATTAACATATCATTCGAAACCCTCAAGAGAGTGGTTTCAATAGAGTGCTGTTTTCGAAACCCTGTCGGTGATTCTGACAGGAAAATTCATGGGTCGGGGAGTGGAAGTTAAGGTGGAGACTAGGGAGAGAATAGTAGGAGACCCACCAAGCCGCCAGGGAGAGCTAGTGTTGATTGTAGGGGACGGAGGGGTATGCTTGTGCTGACAGGCTATTACCAGGTGAGGAAATGCGATGTGGGGTAGTCAGTGCGACGGTGAAGTCAAGATGGAGTAGAAAATGTTGTAATCTTGACTTGGCAGTGAGTTTAGTTTACCACTTCGCAGTTTGACCAAAATGTAACAGCCATAGTAAGTGTGTACACACCGTGTGTCACAGCCTCTGTAACATGGCGACAGCCACAGCTGCAACCACAGCAACAGCAATGCCCACCTAAAGCCCACCAGCTATAGCCACATGCATAGTCTAATCAAACCTACGACCACAGCCAGTCATAATACTTAGCCTCTGCTAGTCATCTTAATATCAGCGGCCATGATACAGAGGTGTGGCCGAGTTACACACAGTGACCATCATGTATTTTCATCAACCTTACAGTTGCTAAAGCGTGAGCATCACTCTCAACACACTAGCTAACGTAAAGTAAAAAAAATGCACGCTACCACACGGCTATCTAGCCAACTGAGCTTTACACAGTGCAAGTTAATTTACTATTCCGTTGACAAGACTGCTAAACTTTCTTTTACAAGCCAACTGTTTCGAGTTCGGCGATTTCGCTGTCATCATCTTGCATTACGGCCGTCACCATGTTGTTTTTTCGCAATCAATGAATGGAAGTTACTATATTTAGAATGCGTAGGAGTGACGTAGAGACGTCGCATACGTCTCTGTTAGCGGCAGCGACCTGTCAATCACAGTAAGACCGCCCTAAAGCATACTCTTTGACTCTAAATACACCCAGAGATCGAGATGTTTACTGATGTTTACAATGTTTACTGAGGTAATAAATCAAGAGAGAAGTAGAGTAATTTTCTCATAGACTTCTATACAAATCAGACTTCTTTTGCAACCAGAAGAGTCGCCCCCTGATGGTCAGTAGAGAGAATGCAAGATTTAAGACACTTCCGCATCGGCTTCACTCGACAGAACCGGAGGTTGCCGCCTGGTCACAATTAGAGAGAGCAGCTACCGCTAGAGCACACCAGCTACATCTGATGTTAGACAGAAATAATCACAGTGAAAAGTCTGTATTCTCATGCCAGTGTCCTAATGACCTCCAGATCAGTAATTGCCACGTTTTGTTGAGGAATTGCCTCATTCCCAGGAAGCTCATGGTGATGTTTTCAAGTTACAATCCTTTTACGATGATCTCTCGTTCTCTCTTCCTCCCCCAGTCTCTCGTCAGACCACTGCTCCTCAGCGTCTATCCCCCACCTCCCCCCAGCGGCCCTCGCTCTCCCCCGACAGTCTCCTCCCCACCCCCTCCCCTCCTCTCTCCCCCAGCGGCGGCCCCGCCTCCTACACCCATCAGCCAACCTGTAGCCGCCTACGAGCGAAGTTCCAGGGTCGCCGTAGTTACTCAGAGGTGAGGCAGAGTTTTTAGATGCCTCAACATTTTTGTGTCATCTTGCAGTGAAACTGCACATTTACTGCAGACAAGTCCTTTGACCTTTCAACCTCCTTTTTCCACAGGTGTCCGACCCGTCCGGCATCCACAGGCCCTCAGCGTGGCTGATGAGGGATCCAGTGTCCACCCTCCCAAAGCCAAGGCCCCTCCTGGGGGAGAAGCAGGGTTACGGCCAAAACAAAGCTCAGCTCCGCACCTCCTTGGTGGGCCTGGTCAGACCGGCCTCGGCTCACGGGGCTGGAGGAGGAGGTGGTGGGGGAGGAGAGAGGGGTGGGGGCAGCAGTCTGAGCAGCAGTCCACATCACTGTGCTCTGGACCTGGGCTTCCCTCGGGCTTCTGAGGTGAGACTGAGCTTTACTTTTATCAAGTCAGTGACTTTTGGGGCTGCAGAAGACTGCAGAAGACGTAGACGTACTCTTCAGAACTGGAGGTTGCCTGGTTGCATGTAGCGTGACCCTACGTGTGCAGACCACACGTGTGCAACATGTCATACACTGTTCTACAGTCCTGTAAACTGCAGTAGTAATGCTCACGCCCCTCCTCTCATTCAGGTACATCACTTCCGTCGTCTTGAGAACCCGCCGGAGCCCGCCCCACTGGTGACACCACCGCAGTCCTCTGATGATGAAGAGGTGATGATGACGATAGCGATGTGCGTGGTTCTACTTGTGACTTTTAAAGCTGGGTTTATTCATTTTTTTCGTGTAAATTTACAGGATGTATGTACATATCTGTCGCCGGCCGCCAGCCCGCCTCGGACGCTCGGCGCGATTGGCTCGTCGTTGCCTAGGGAACCACCCCTGCACCACTCATTCTCGTCTCCCAGGAAACAGCCCCACCATCCCTCCTTCTCGTCCCCCGAGGGCCCTGCCCCCCTCTCCTGCCATCTGCCTCCCTACATGACCACCGAGCACGCTCAGTCGTGGCCCTCCATCAACGTGAGTAGAAAACAATTACGAGGTTTGTATAAAATAAACTAATAGAATCACTGCAGACGAGCAAAAAAACAAAAACAATTCACTCTATTGTCAGTTTCAGCAACCAAAAGCTGATGCCTGGTTGCCAGAGTGGCAACCACTTTTAAAAGTTGAGCCCTGTATATTTAGAACATCATAGCACCTAAAATAATACGCTAAATAAGTTTTTTAAAGCTGCAATAATGGGACTTTTTGACCAATCAGAGCAGACCAATCAATGCAAACAACACTTACATAATATCAACTTGTATGTAATGTATTTTTAACAACTAAAACACAGCCTCACATCTTTAATCCATTTTGTTCATGACTGGACTTTTACTTTGTCTCTAGGCTGCAACACAACAAAGTAATACACAAAAACAATAAACACATGTTGTCCATAGTTAATGTTGATGCAAAATACAGTTTCAGTGTACTTAACAGGCCACTCTGCGTGAAACGTGACAGCAATTGCGTTCAATAAAAATGAATCTCTATATATTGATTGTAATTATATCTGTTTGGCAAAACTTTTCTATACTAGGCTTTACAGCTATTTACTTTGTTATAGTTTATAACCATATCTATTTAAGAACACTGTTCTGGCACAGCTCATGTAGTCAACAAGTTGTTTTTTTTCACTTGGAATTATTAATAAATGGTTATCTTCTGCTTTAAAAAAAAAATAATAATTACAATTTCTTATGTGATCGCAATGATCTTGACAATGAAATAGTTCAGCAGTGTTACATGTGTGTACAGAAATTAAGGAGGGCCACCGTAACAAAATCTTACCTGGCCAAGTCGGAGAGCGACATTCGACCAATCAGAGTTTGATTAGAAGGATTCAGAATGAAGACATCCTATTCCCATTTTGCAAAAATAGAAAAAATAGCGACAAGTGTAGATGATATAAAGCAGCCGTCCAAGTTGTTACATGTCAATAATACACAAATAACTTTTCTTTGACCATGTTGAAAAACATGTTGTAAAAATGAAGGAGGGCGAGACAGATGCATCACACTTCTGATTGGTTAAAGCAAAACAAAATCAGAATCAGAATCAGCTTTATTGGCCATGTATTAGGGGTGTAACGGTTCACAAAATTCACGGTTCGGTTCGGTACGATACAGTGGTGTCACGGTTCGGTACGTTTCGGTACGTTTTCAATACAGTAGAAAACTATAAATGCCAGAGAAACGTACTTGATTTTAAAATATATTTATTCATTAAAACTAACATCATAAAGCTATTCTTTGACTTTGAACAATGATGGAACTATACCTGAGTGACCCATCTTCTGGGGTGTCTTCTTAGCAACACATAAGGATCAAAAACTGCTCCTTAAAAAATGTAATGTAGTATTGTTACTTACATCTTCTCCATCATAATTTTAGTATGAACAATGATGGAACTACACCTAGTGAACGTGGCTCTTCATCTCATTCAGTGGTGAGGTAATGTGTGTAACAGTCAGGTAGCGTTGTGTAGCCCTCGACGTCCAGGCATCCGTTGTCAGAGGGTGCCTCGGACATGTGATTCTCTACTTGTGCTTTTGTTTTCTTGTACAAAGCGGGAATTACGGTTTGGCTGAAATGGGCTCGTGAAGGAGTAGTGTAACGGGGTCAATAACATTCAGCAGGTTCATAAAGCGTTTTACACTACAGAGTCGGGTCTCATGTCCGCGGCTATAAATGTACCAATCGCCGTGGTGATCGCTTTAGCCCTCATCAGCAGGGAACAGCTGCTTAAATACTTCGGGGAGAGTTTGAAGCGCGTGTGCTGCTCCAGGTTTTCGTTTAGTTCCACCCACTGCCACACTGGGGTGATGTCGGCGTAAATGTGTTAACATGTTTGAGGTATTCCCACTGATGTAGCCGACACTCGTGTAGCAAATGCGACATAGCGTTGTTTTTTTATCCACCACTCTCTCACCATCGCCCTCATAGTTCACAGAGAAACCAAAGTGGCTCCAAACACCAGACCTGTAGGCCGTTGGAGGATCTTTTATTTCTGGTCTATTACTAGCCATGTTGCACCGAGCTAACGTTAGCTTTGTGTAGCATGTCTCACAGCGCAAAGTGCCCGACTGGAATAGAAAGTGTTTCTTTGGTGGTGGGCGTGTCAGAGAGCACGCTGTCCGTTACGTCATGTGTGTTGCCAGTTTGAGAACAGTGGCTCCACCGAAAACATAATATTTCCCACAATTTAAGCTTCTGCATTTCCAAATGCACTAGTATTAACGTATTGTTCGGTTCGTCATGCGTACCGAACCGCGAGCCTCGTACCGAACGGTTCAATACGAATACGCGTATCGTTACACCCCTAATATTTATATATACATTTTATTATTTCCAGCATTTTATATAAATAGAAAAACATATTCCTTGACTTCTTTTGTACCCTTTTACAACAATTAAAAAAATTAAAATAAATGGACATTTGGGATGCAGCCATGCTGTAACAAGTCAGGAGTTGAAGGTTTTGGAGCCAAACCCAGATGAACTTAAGAGGAGGCAGCAGGATAAGCTCAATGATTTATTGTAGAAATGAACTCACATTCCAAAGCAAAAGGTCCAGCAGGTAGCTGACAGGTTAATCCAAACACTGGATTGGTAAAGAAACCAGAAATACAACACACTTAAAAATACTACACACTATAAACAAAAACAAAGGCTGGAACACTCAAAGAACAATGACGAACTGGCACAAGGAGACTGGAGCACAGAGACTAAATAGACAAGGAAATGAGAGTGACAGCAGGGCTAATGAGGGACAGGTGAAAACAATCAGGGCGGGGCAGACAATCAGACAGGCGGGAAAAGACACAAAGGCAGGAAGTGACGTTTTTTGCAAAGAAAGAGGAGATGAGTACGAAAGAAAAACAGAAAACACTAAAAATGAATAACTTCAAACAAGGAAAATAGCACCAGAACACAAAATCCACTAGATAACTGATCTAAAGATGGTAAATAGTAAATTAACCTGTACTTGTATAGAACTTTTCTAGTCCTACAACCACTCAAAAACACTTTTACACTGGATGTCATTCACCCACTGATGTCAGGGGCTACCATGCAAGGTGCCACCTGCCCATCAGGACTGTCTAACCAATCACACACATTCATACACACAGCACAGCCGACGGCAGAAAGTTGGGGTTAAGTGTGTTGCCCAAGGACACATCGACATGGACTAGCAGAGGATTACCGAGGATCAAACCGCCGACCCGCTCTATCACTGAGCCACAGTCGCCCCCTTAGCCTTATCAGTTTTAAAATAGTTTTATCAGAGGCATTAGCTTCATCGTGGCATTAGCTTTATCAAGTGTTAGCTCCAAAATAGCTTCATCGTGGCATTAGCTTTATCAAGAGTTAGCTCCAAAATAGCTTCATCGTGGCATTAGCTTTATCAAGCGTTAGCTCCAAAATAGCTTCATCGTGGCATTAGCTTTATCAAGCGTTAGCTCCAAAATAGCTTCATCGTGGCATTAGCTTTATCAAGCGTTAGCTTCAAAATAGCTTCATCGTGGCATTACCTTTATCAAGCGTTAGCTTTAAAATAGCTTTATCAGAGTCGTTAATGTTATTAAGCATTATCTTTAAATTAGCGTCATCAAAGGCATTAGCGTTATCAAGCGTAAGCTAAAAAACAAACAAACTGGTAAATAATGCTTTTTTTAAAGATAATTTCTTAGCAACTTTGAACAAATTGTCATCCTCTGATGGAATACAGAGCTTTTCTGTAATTTTGAGGTGAAAACTAAAATTCGATTCTGTGATTTTGCACATCATTTAAGTTTCAGTAATTTGACGCCTGTGTCTATCTCCGTCTGTAGTTGTGGATGGAGTCAGAAGAGAGTGCTGTCCGGAGCTGTCCTCTGTGTCAGCTGACCTTCCCGACCGGTTACCCCGATGACGCCCTCATCAAACACATCGACTCCCACTTGGAGAACAGCAAGATCTGACTTTTTTTCTTTTTATCAAGCATTTTACACCCATTGTCACCTGAGATGGACACCAGGCCCATCCTGATTGTTTTATCCAGGAATGGTTCAATGAGCCTGCATGCTTCTTTCTTTGGAACTCGCCCACTATAGCCACAGTCTCCTGGTACAGGGGATACACGCCTTGCTCAAGGGGCCCTTCCATCCAGATGTGGCATCTAACCAGCGACCTTCGGTTACAGAACAAGTTTGTTTTTCTACTCTCCAGGCTCAAGAGTTCTCTTTATTTATGTTTACCAAGGACATACGTACATTTCCTAACATCTCTCACAAAAGCCCCATATTAACTATTCTACATCAAATGGTCACAACCAAACTCACTCAAATACCAACTTCATTTGTACATAGACCTGTGTGCTGAAATAAGAGCAGATGTGGAAAAACAATAGCGCTTAACGTCTCGTAAGCTGGTCTGACAGCAGTCGCGGACGTCAGAAGACGTGCACTAAAACATCCGACACGTGCAATCTGCAATGTTAGGAGCACCTGACTGTCACTGCTCTCGTGTTGGTTTGTGGAGAATCAAAATGATTATTTTCAAAAGGTTTCTGGACCTGCAATAAACTATTGTGAGATAAAATGGTTAAAAAAAGTAATGCAGAAGTAATTTAGTTTGTAACACACTCGTATGGATGTGATTACAAAAAGAACACTATATAGTCTTGAGGTCTAATAGCAAATATGACACGGGCTATCCAACAAGGATAGTTGAAAGGATACAGTGTTAACAAGTTAGGAAAGAAGCCAACCCACAAGATAGTGGACTTCCAAAACAAACAAATGTAAACTCAAGAGTGTGAGATGCTCCGACGAGGTAATTTAAAGTTACTATGGGGAACTTTAAACTGATTATGAAACAGTCATAATGTAAAACCATAAACTGTATATAAGAAGTGGACGTAGTTGTCATGACGTCCCCCACTGGTTTGTGGACAGACGTTTTGAAGCCTCGAGTTAGTCGCCATCGTGTTGTTTTTCGCAACCAATGAACAGAAGTTACCATATTTGGAATGGCGAGGAGTTACGTAGAGACATCGTATACGGCTCTCGTAGTGGCAACGACCTGTAAATCATAGTAATCCCCTAAAGCATACTCTGCTTTATGGTCTATTTGACTCTAAATGGACCATAATTTACTAAATGAACATCATGCTGTATTGAAGAAGACTTGAAACTAGAGATTGAGACCATAAACTCATGTTTACAATGTTTACTGAGGTAATAAATCAAGAGAGAAGTAGAGTCATTTTCTCATAGACTTCTATACAATCACTTCTTTTTGCAACCAGAGGAGTCGCCCCCTGCTGGTCAGTAGAGAGAAGCAAGTTTTCACTTCCGCATCAGCTTCACTCTGCAAAACCGGAGGTTGCCGCCTGTGTAAAAGTGATGCATCTATATAACCTAAATTGGCTATTTATGTAGTTATTTTTAACGCTCATCATTGCCGCCAGTGGGTCCGATTCCAGCAAAATCATGCAGGTTCACCAGAAACTCCTTTCGCTCATACTCCAGCGGTGACCTCGGGCAGCAACCAGCCCGCCGCGGGTAGACCCAGATCCGGCTTCACTGCCACCTTTGACCTTACAGTCTCTAACGTGGCTCCGGCCAGGAGCAGAGCTTCACATCGCCGCTCCGCTGGGAGCCGTCACCGACACCACGCTGCTGGAGGCACAGGCCATATTGCTGGGCCGGCTGGGAGGGAAAGGAGGCACGGGAGAACCAGAACCAGGACTGCATGGGGCAGACTGTCAGACCATGGTACAGTAAAATGAGAGGTTTCCCAAAAGGGACGCTGGTGCTGGGAAACAGTACTGCTTTGGTCCACAGGGGCTGCCAAAATCAACACAAAATGAACGTTCCTCATAGTAGCTTTAAGGAAAAAATAAGAACTACAGCAAAAAAAAGCACCTACTGCCATATACTTTGGTGTGGTAATGAAAGTGCCTTGGTTTAACCACAACCTTTATTTTGAAAAGAGATCTATGGAAACCATTTGAGTTGGAAAAAAATAACAATATACCTGTTTTATTAGGAAGTTTCTTCTTTTCCACATAATTGTAACTTTTTATTTTATGACTATGACTTATTATTTTGTGATTATGGCAATATTTTGTAAATTGAGGTATCTCATATCCATTTATTATCAAGATTTATTTCATTGTCATTTGCAATTGTTTTCCCCCCTTATGTAATTATGATTACTAATTGTGAGAAAATGTAAGACTTTTCTGGTTAATAATTATGTGATAGTATCACATAATTATGAAAGAAAAACTCAGTTTCACTCTTATAATTATGAGATAGTAGCTTTAAATTCTAGGAAAAGTAGACTTAGAATTTATGAGGTATCTCATGAGTCTGATTTAGTTTCTAATTATATAAATTTTGGAATTCATAACCATAAGAGAGCATCTCATGATTATGGGAAACTTTAATGAACTATTAATGTAATTTATGACTGTTATCTTTGTGATATCTGATAATTGTGATGTAGTATCTCATAGTAATCACTAAGCATACCATATTTATGGGAGCAATTATGACATACAAAGAAACGGTATACTTTATACATAATTAGAGAACTCTGACCTATATCCAATGTATCTCATAATTCTGATGTATTTTCATTATTATGGGAACATTTCTCATAGTTGTTGAGTCTCATTGTCAAATACATATTCATGAGTTTTTTTAACATAACTCAATGTATGGCATATCTCATAATAAATCACAAAAATAAGCTCCTCAGCCATAATTATGAAAAACTAAGTATATTTATGACATTTTATTGCATGATTAGAGGTTAGAGGTTACAATTATTACTTTTTTGTATTCATGAGAAATTATTGACTTCAGAAAACGCCTGTTCTCAACATAAGACATAACGTGTTTTAAAATCCAGTGTGACGTTACATTTCACACCTGCTGAAACATTCCACACTCAGGAGTTTATGTATTTGATATTGCTCCACAGGTTTCCCATGGCACTAACAAAAAAGACAGTTAAACCATGAGAGACATCCCACTTGTCATTACTCATCACTTCCTGTGTCAGCTGGGCTGCTGTGCTGAAAACACCTGGACTCATCTTGAGCAACTCTGGGCAGATATTTAACTGACGGAAACAGATTTCGAGGATGAAAGCCACACGTATTAAGCAAAAAAAGCGAGATAATCTAATATTAATCGAGCAAAAATAATCTTCACAATAACTCCACGGCTCCTGGGACGGAAGGGATTTTATACATTTGGCACTTGTTCGGATGGATGCACAGAATAATGAGCAGCGGGTCAAGTGGTCGCTGCCTCACGTCACACACATACTGGCTGTTGGTAAATCGAGCCAGAGGCACTTCTTCCATAAAGCCAATTGAAAGCTGTTGGAGAGCAGAGTTTACTCCAGAAGTTCAAACCAAAGGTTTATTTTCAAGCTTTTTCCAGAGCTTTCAACCATATCACGTTATTTCAATATTGTGCGATATAAAGGATGGATTTCGCTAACTTGATCTGCTGATGACGGCCATGTGTTCGGGATAAAAGCTCCAGAATATAAACGGTAGCAAGTGGTTCCATAGTTGATTTAATTTGTTTTGAGATTTTTTGCCTCCACCTCATTAAAACGGAGATCGTTATGGAATTCCATTTGTGGTTCTCACGACACTCAAAGGCAGCATTTAAATCACACTCGAGTCTACAGCCATAACATTGAGGCTGTACTTAGACAGAGCTAAATGCTAACATCAGCATGCTAACATGCTCGTTACAACAAGCTCATTATGATTTGTTTCCCTATCACCCCTAATGTGTTGAGATGGAGGCAGAAATGTTGAAGATTATCGATTATCGATTTAACTGATTTTAGATTGTAATCTTAACACCGTTGTGTCAATCTTGCCTTCAAAAACAAAACGTATTACTTAAAGGAACAGTTTGTAGCATTTAGGCGGATCTTTTTGGCAGAAATGGAATACAATAATATTAAGTATGCTTTCTTTGGCGTATAATCATCTGATCATAAGAATTGTTGTGTTTCCGTTACCTTTGAAAGAGCCCCTTACATCGATATATGGATATCTATATATTTTTCTACAGTAGCCCAGAACGGACAAACCAAATACTGGCTCTAGAGAGAGCCATTTGCGTTTTCGCGTAGGCCACAGTACTGAATCTGCATCCCCACCGCTATGCCACTAAATCCTACACACTGGTCCATTAAAGGGGACATATTAGTGCTTGTGCACATACATTTGGGTATATGGAGCCAACCCACAAACTGTGATATAAGACAACCCAGTCAGTTTTTGTGTGGGCTGTCTAGATCAGAAAACAAGCCAATCAGATTTGCTTCCCCTTTCTATGTCACATGCAGGCTCATTATAATATACTTTTCTTCTTTTTTTCTTAAAGAGACAGGCGCTAAAACGGAGCATTTTAGACAGTTAGAATACAGATATATTCAGACAGACCGTATGACAAAAACAGTATTTTTTTTTTTACATTAAAGAACATTAACATGTTACAAAATACAAGTATAACTTAAAAATGGTCATGATTTGTCCCCTTTAAAATCAGATGCTCTGCACTTGTTTGAATGTCTCAGTGTTGTGGTGAAGTGACAAGGGATAACAACATCTGCAAAGACAAACACAGCTGGAACGGGACGCTGTTCCCATGGCCTGCATGACAAGTCTGCCCAGGAAGTGTGTCACTTGTTTGGCACAGATCACAACATCACACATTGTGAAGTGCGCTGGTGTACATAGTAACATGTATGGACAATATCCCGCTTCTTGAAGTGCTACATGGTACTTACAGTACAAATAACTAGGTTAGGGCTATAAAATGAGAAGCCATTTCTCCAAAATGTTTGAATCTTTTGACACTTTAACCTCTCTGGAAAGCTTTTTGGAAAGTGAAGAATCTTGGGGGGGATATGTTTAAGAGCTAGCGGTTGGCTCCGTTACTTTAAGTGCTGTGTATACTGCCTCAACACTGCAGCTGACACATCTGTTTTTCCCCCATAGAATCAGTCTTAAAACACGTGGTGTATCCTTTCCTGTCAATCCCTTGCGCAAGGCAATTAGAATCCAGTACAGTAATGGCGGACCCCGCCATTAACAATTTAAATTACTTCTACGTAATGTAAATACATTAAACAGCCATTGCTGAAAAATGCAAACCACATTAAAAAACAACAACACGCCAAACGCATTGTTTGAGGTTATACAATTTGAAGGAATGGAAATTACACTGTATTATAAAACTTCACAGAATTTGTCACTTGTTCCAACCCAAAAATAAATGAAAGTATTAGATAGTCATGACGTCCTGTGCTGGCGGTGCTGGTTGCTTTCAAGGCCGCGATTGCAGTGAATGAAATAAGAATTCCTTCATGTATCAGCCTACTACTACTATTACTACTTTACTTTTTTAGTGTGTTGTGGGACAAGATTGACTTTTCTATAATATTTTTGGCAGTTATTATATACTTTAATGTAAATTGTAGTTGTGTTTATAAGCTTCACCAAGATTTCTTCCGACAAACTGATTTTGCACTTGATTTTAGACATGTCAAATGCAGACGTGAAGGCAGCCAGCAGGAGGGGGGGGGGGCTCTTTGTCCGTTCCACCCACTGTTGTCATGGATACCTCACTGTTAACTTCCCTGTTTACATTAGCGAGCGAATGCTTTCTGAATAATGAATATATGTCAGAGCTGTGGATGGGGTTTTGTGCTGTAAATGATCAGGAATAAGAAAAAATAAAAAGGAAACTTTAATTCAAAACTAACGGGTGTTATGTGTCATTAACTGATGTCGTCTCACTGTGCACCCCGAGTGACATCACTGGTCTTTTCAGGGACTGAACAGAATTCATTGGATGGGAGCTGTGCACATTTCAAAATGATGTAGTACAAGTTTAAGATGTTAATGGTATAATTATTTTCAGATAAAGAGAATACATATTTTTTTCTCATAAAAAGACTTAGAATTTCACAAATATTTACTTTTTTTAATAGATTCAATTCAAGTTTAATACTGTAAATACATTTTTTTGATTAGAACTTTTTTTTTTTAAATAAACAGTAAAGTAGTAGTATTGTTTCAGTAATTTTACATATATTTTTGTTAATTGGTTAATTTTTGTATAGTTATGGAACAAAAACGTTGAAAATGTGTGGTGTTATCAGCGTATATTATTTTTTAGCAGTGGTAAACTTTTAAAATAGTTATTGAAAAGAAGAAAAGGTGGTAGTAGTAGAAAGTTATTCTGTATAGATGTATTACTAAATGAAAGGTATTCGTGACTTTAATTAATGAGGTTGAAAAATAAATGTTAAATGCTTACAGGTTTATATGATTAAAAACACAATAATTTTATGTCATTTTACAGAAACTTTTCTTATAAAGCTATTTACCACTTAAAATTTGGATTAATATGGTACATAATTGGTTATAAGTCGTAAAATTAAAGAAAAATAATGATAAAAGATATCTGTTATTTTACAGTTATCATGTACAAGAATTGTTCACAGCTTCGATAAAAAAAAAACTTTTTCCACCTTGCTGCTCATGAAAAAACGAGAAAATTATTAAACTAAAATAAATTTTTTTTATTGATTGACATTTTGTAAAAAAAATGTGACATGGTGACTTCAAGTTGAGTTAACTGATGGTAAAGCTGACTTTGAGTTCAGTGTAGCCTGTGGTTGTACCCAGTGGTGGCTGGTGGAACATGTTCTAGGTAGGGCTGTGCCACATCCAATCAATTTCAGCAAACATCCCAGAATGATTTAATGCAAAAAAAATTAAGGTATTCAACACGCATTACTACTTTATATTTAACATTTATTCCAACACGAAAAAAGTCAGTAAATAACACTTTGATAAACACGTCAGGACATTATATTAATGTCACCCTCACAGGGAATTCAGTATAATATAATAATATATATAATAATATATATATTCAGTATAATATAAAACACATATACATCTTGTATCAGTTCAGTATGAAATATAGAGCAGTACTGAACCATATGTGGACTTTCCTGGAAGAGATGAACATTGAGATCGATACACACAAAATGGACTTTGAGTTTCATACTCCTGACTCAATATTTGAGAGTATGGACCCTGAGTCTATTTCACCAACTCAGTCAGCGGTTGTCAGCATCGAAGACGACATAACTTCAACAACTCCTGACTCAGTATGTGAGGAAACAAGTGCTGAACCCTCGCGAGGTGCAACAGCACAGGAAGAACTAAGGAAAATGTCAGTTCAGACATTCGTGGTGGCGCTGGTTTTGCGGATATTTAAGAAAGCAAAAGAGAACCTGACCACTACAAACTGTGAGGCCATCATTGAGCATCTGTTTGAAAGAACGTGGATCAATGTCCAGGGTGTCAATTTTGATCCCACCTCAAAAACGTTTAAAAAACTTGACAAGGCCATTTTCCAGGACCTTTGTAAGAAGTGGGGCGATATAGAAATGGTGCAGTTTTCCATGAAATTAGAGACACCAGAACTTGGGAACTGCATTGCCTCCTCTTTCAAAGATCACCTGATGACACCACCCAAAAAGTGCAGCACCATCTGCAAGTCTTTATTGAATCAGATGTTGCACACTTGGTGTGTGCAATATCTGATAACTGATTATATATGTTGTATAAAAGTTCTACTTTATTGAATCAGATATTGCACACTTGGTGTGTGCAATATCTGATAACTGATTCTATATGTTGTATAAAAGTTCTACTTTATTGAATCAGATGTTGCACACTTGGTGTGTGCAATATCTGATAACTGATTATATATGTTGTATAAAAGTTCTACTTTACTGAATCAGATGTTGCACACTTGGTGTGTGCAATATCTGGACCTGACGAAGCCTCAGGTCCTGGCCCACGCTCTGGCCATTTACAACCTCCGCCACCAGGAAGCACTGAGAACCGTGCTTGGCCAGACGTGGTGGATAAACTTCCGGGAGCGGCAACACCATCGCCTTACTGCCCGGACCCCAGACATCATTGACCGTGGGAGGGCATCCTGCGCCAAGAGGGGGCCAATTGAGGAGTATTTCGGGCTCCTCACCACCACCCTGGAGGAGCACGGGTTGAGGGAGAAACCCCGTCAGATATACAACTGCGACGAGACGGGGTTTCAGCTGGACTCTACGAGAAGGAAGGTCATCGTGCCCCGGGGGACTAAACATGCTTACAGGCAGGCCCAGGGAACCAGAGACCACATCACCGTCCTGGCCTGCCTCAACGTGGCTGGGGAGGATGTCCCCCTATTCATCATCTACAAGGGGGGATATCCAGGGGGCCCCTATAACAGGGAAGGGGTTCCCGATGCCCTCTACGGGAAGTCGCCAGCAGGGTACATTGACAGTGAGCTGTTTAGGAAGTGGTTTGTCGGGCATTTCCTGAAGTTCGCCGCGCAGGAGCGCCCGTTGCTGCTCATCATGGATGGACATCAGTCCCACCTGGATCCAGAGCTGGTCCGGGCGGCACAGAGGGAGGGGGTCATTCTCCTGTGCCTGCCACCACATACGTCTCACATCCTTCAACCTCTGGATGTGAGTTTCTTCGGACCCTTGAAGGCAGATTTCTCTGGTGTTACAGGAGATCTGTTGGCAGTGAGCCACTCCTTCTTGGTTTCTAAGAAGGAGTTTTCAAGGGTCCTAAGAGACTCCTACCAGAGAGTGAAGGATCGGAGACTGGTGGTGGCTGGGTCCGGGAGGTGTGGCCTCTACCCTCTGGACCCAATGGCCATCGACTGGTCACGGGTCATGCCGTCCGGGCCGCGGCGTGGGGCCTCCTCATCACCTCCGCCAACCCCATCGGCATCTTCCTGGGCTGCGCCTGATGTTGCCCTCCCCTCCCAGCATCCCCTTTCCCCAGCCCAACCAGCCCCTATCCCCAATCCCCAGAACCAACCTCCACCTGCCCCTCCTCCTCCCAATCCCTACATCACCCATCCCCTGGTAACATCAGGCCGGATAACAGTAGACTTGGCCCACCTCCTGGCCGAAATAAACTACAACCGCAACACCGGCAAGGTCAGGAGGAACATCACCAAGGCAGAGGACTGTGCTGCAAGGCGGGAGACCCAAGCTCTGGCCAGAAGACAGAGAGCAGCAGCCACTTCCTCTACCCTGTCTGGCGGCTCTCGACCCAGCCGCAGAAGACCAGTGTCCCTCGGGGCTACTACAGCCACCAGCTCCGGACTTTCCATCGCCGGTCCCTCATTAAGTTAAGATGGCGCCGTGGACGGCTGCCTCGACGTGTTGGTGCGCATTGTTTTGTGTTGTTTTTGTTAAACCCTAGGCCTTTTTTTGGCTTCTGCTCGAAAATACTATACCCATACTCAAAGGGGCCTTACTCTCTAACTACAAGGTCTATTTGAATAATTTCAATTTATTAATAACACTCAAGGGGGTGAGCTTTGGTGAGAGGTGTACATATTGTGTATATGTTACTGGTTAATACCAAATGAAGATGGACCACAGCTCCACTTTGAAAATGTCAGGTTCGCATGGTGAAAAAGCACTATTATTGATAATACTATATTAACTGAGGCTCTGGAAAGCCTAAAAACAGTAGTCATACTGTAGCGTGTGCGGCTCCTGCCCCGTTTCTAGGCGGGGAAGTCTTTCGCACCTAACCCGGTGGTCACTCCGTCGGCTGTCCCGCCTGCGAGGTTATGTTATCCTCTTTGAGGTGTCGGGACAATACCTTCGTAGCTAAATAGTTAGGATTTCGGAATTAATTGTCTTTTTGAAAGTCTTTTACGGCTAATGCCCTAGGCGCTCTCAATAGGATGTAACCCTAACACCCGGTAGTAATAGTTATGTACATCGTCTATACTTTACTATTGCCTATTTTGAACATTTTCACCATTTATGACTAACACTGCAATGTCTTCACCCAGGGAACTTACCGTAAGCTCCAAATGGTAGCTTCTGTCGTCACGTCTGGATCGCACGGTTAGTGGACAGGGAAGAGGGTTAAATTGTTTTAAAGGACCCGAATACTTGTTTGGTTTCAGTCACTTACTAAATGTAAGGCTGTGTTTTTATTTCAGGTTTTCTCACAAAATTCACATACAACAATTTCAATTCAATGAAACAGTTACAGTGGCTACCAGAACTATTCTATCATTCCTCTTTATCAGTCTTCACTGATTTTGTAATGAGGTATTCTCCCCCTCCTCTCGTCTTTCTGCTCTGCTCTGCTGTATTTATTCTACTCTCAGGCTGGAACCTCCTTCAGGCTCATGAGACACTCACACAAGAGTCCTCCTTCTTTTTGAGCTGGGTCAGAATGTAACTGGTTTGATCCTGTTAAAACCAGAAGCACTGTATAAGGCTCGAGTGACTAGGTTACACAAAGTATCTAACTCTAAACAGTTTATATGTTAAATCACAGCTATCAAAAAATAAAACAAGTTATAATATGATGGTTATAAAAAGTGTAAACAAGCTATAGGTTGTGCTGGTTATACTTTGAAATCAAAAGGGTTATAGTTTATACTAGCTATACTTTTATGCTTTCATATTTTTCTACGATCTTTCTACAATACAAAAAAGAATTGGAGTGAATAGAGTGAAGTAGGCCAGAGCAAGAGACATAAACATACGAGAGGTCACGAAAGGTCGTCATTTGAGAAACAGCCTCTCCAGCTGTTCCATTGTACTTTTATAACTTAAATAACGATACATTTAACTTCCTTTATCCTTGTACATGAACCGTTTCACGGAGAGTAAATCCGAAGTGTTCGGTAGAATCTGGGTGGAATGCTAATGCTGTTAAGTAGCAAGAGGAGCTATCGGAGCTAATATATCGCCGGTCGGAGGACTTTTTCGAGTGCGTATCTTGTGAAATGAAAGCGAAAAAATGACGATATTTTGCTAGCGATTCTGAAAGGTTCTGTTAGATCGTGTTTTATTGTGTTTTCAGTGTGTAAAATGTTATACATGGTTCTGTTCATCAAAAGTTCTTCGTTAATCCGGTATACAACATGTGTGTAGGATTATTATATTTGTTATAAATTGCTTTGTGCGGTACTGGCTCGGTGCAGGAGGCACAGTGCGCGCTCGCCGACCAGATACTGTGTGTGGAGCGGACCAACCCGGACTCCTTAGTTATTGTCCTTGGTGACTTCAACAAAGGAAACCTCAGTCATGAACTCCCCAAATACAGACAGTATATTAAATGTCCAACCAGAGAGGAGAACATTCTGGACCACTGTTACACCACAATCAGCGGGGCCTATCACGCCGTCCTTCGAGCTGCACTGGGTCACTCTGACCACGTCATGGTCCATCTGATTCCTGCATACAGGCAGAAACTCAAGCTCTGCAAACCTGTGGTGAGGAAATTCAAGAAGTGGATCAGTGAAGCTCTGGAGGATCTTCGGGCGTGCTTGGACTGTACAGACTGGGACGTTTTCAGGACTGCTACCAACAGTCTGGATGAGTACACAGAGGCTGTGACTTCATATATCAGCTTCTGTGAGGACAGCTGTGTTCCATCAAGCACCAGGGTGAGTTACAACAACGACAAACCCTGGTTTACAACGGAACTCAGACAGCTAAGACTGCAAACGGATCAGGCATTTAGGAGTGGGGACAAGGACTTGTACAAAGAGGCATAATACAGGTTTAGCAAGGCGGTGAGAGACGCTAAACAACTGTACTCTGAGAAACTGCAACACCAGCTCTCAGCAAGTGACTCTGCTTCTGTCTGGAGAGGTCTCAGACAGATCACCAACTACAAGCCAAGAGCCCCCCACTCCATGAATGACCTCCGCCTGGCAGACGAGCTGAACGAGTTCTACTGTCGCTTTGACAGACAATGGGACAGTCCTGACTCCATCCCCCACAGCTCCATCAACCAGCCCCAGACCACCAGGTCCCCCTCCCCCAGCCCAGCAGGGGCCCATGCCTCTGTACTACCCATCACACTGTCCCCCCCACCCCCCTCCCCAGTAACGACTCGCTATTCTGGAGAGAGACGTCAACAGGCTTTTTTAAAAACAGAACCCCCGCAAAGCAGCCGGCCCAGACTCAGTCTCCCCCTCCACCCTGAAGCATTGTGCTGATCAGCTGTCTCCGGTGTTCACAGACATCTTCAACACCTCCCTGGAGACATGCCACGTACCAGCCTGCTTCAAGGTCTCCACCATCATCCCTGTCCCCAAAAAACCTAGGATCACAGGACTTAACGACTACAGGCCCGTCGCCCTGACCTCTGTGGTCATGAAGTCTTTTGAACGCCTGGTCCTGTCCCACCTAAAAACCCCCTCTGACCCACTCCTGGACCCCCTGCAGTTCACCTACAGAGCCAACAGGTCTGTAGACGACGCAGTCAACTTGGCTCTTCATTTCATCCTCCAGCATCTGGACTCCTCAGGAACCTACGCCAGGATCCTGTTTGTGGACTTCAGCTCTGCCTTCAGCACCATCATCCCGTCTCTGCTGCACGACAAGCTCTCCCAGCTGCACGTGCCCGACTCCACCTGCAAGTGGATCACAGACTTCCTGTCCGACAGGAAGCAGCACGTCAAGCTGGGAAAGCACGTCTCAGCCTCTCGCACCATCAGCACCGGTTCCCCCCAAGGCTGCATTCTTTCCCCTCTGCTCTTCTCCCTGTACACCAACAGCTGCACCTCCAGTCACCAGTCCGTCAAGCTCCTGAAGTTTGCGGATGACACCACCCTCATTGGACTCATCTCTGGTGGGGATGAGTCTGCCTACAGGTGGGAGACTGACCATCTGGTGACCTGGTGCGGTTTGAACAACTTAGAGCTCAATGCTCTAAAGACAGTGGAGATGGTTGTGGATTTCTGGAAGAATACAGCCCCACCAGCCCCTATCACTTCCGCTTCCTGGGCTCCATCATTACCCAGGACCTCAAGTGGGAGCTTAATTAACATCAGCTCCATCACCAGGAAGACAATGATGGTGCACTTCTACACAGCCATCATTGAGTCCATCCTCTGCTCCTCCATCACAGTCTGGTACGCTGCAGCCACAGCCAAGGACAAGGGCAGACTGCAGCGTATCATTCGCTCTGCCGAGAGGGTGATTGGCTGCAATCTGCCGTCCCTCCAGGACTTGTTCGCTTCAAGGACCCTGAAGCGAGCAAGAAAGATTGTAGCCGACCCCTCTCACCCTGGACAAAAGCTGTTTGTGCCCCTTCCATCTGGTAGGAGGCTGAGGTCCATCAGGACCAAGACCTCACGACACATGAACAGTTTCTTCCCGTCGGCAGTCAGGCTCATTAACAGAGCCCGGGTCCCCCACTGACTCTGCCATCCCCAGGACAATTTCCTACCTGTCACTCCCCTGCACATCCCTTCTAATACACTTGACACTTCTACACTACACTTACATCTCACTTGTTTATAGTCCTGTTATCTGTTCATTTGTGCACTTTATTTTATATTTTACTTTATTTTATATTTTAATGTTTCTACTCTGCACTGTTGATTGTTGTTAAATGTTATGCACCTCCCGTCATGTCAAATTCCTTGTATGTTCAACATACCATGGCAATAAACGGTTCTGATTCTGACTCTGCGCCCTCTTGTGCCTCCCACGCTTTTTCTGTTATTTATACAGCCTCCCAACCTGCAGAGACCCGACCATCATCCAGCTCCTCGTCTTTTGGACCCACGACATCCACCGGTAGTGTACTTCATGTAAACTTTCATTGTATGCCAACCCATGAAAATCTGATAATTTTCTTTAATTCAAAGTTTGAAAAAATTCTGTTAATAGGTCACACTCCTGAAGAGATGGAGTCGACAGTTTGGGAGTGTGGCCGGTGCCGGGAACCTGACCCTCCCGAGAGCTCGGAGGGATTGGTGTTGTGGGTCCAGTGTGACAGCTGCCACACATGTGTGTGGGCTGGGACGAGGAGCTGGATGAGGAAGAGGATTATTTTAAATGGCATTTGTGTCCGGATTTTTAATTAGGGCCCGAGCGGCCGACAACGTCGGGCCTGCGAAGTCCCTATTGTAATTGTAAGGGTTATTATTATTAGGGCCCGAGCGGCCGACAACGTCGGGCCTGCGAAGGCCCTATTGAAATTGAAAGGGGTATTATTATTCTGATTTTAATTTTTATCGTTTGGGGACCTTTTCGGGGTACTTGCCATGCATGAAAACTCACCAAATTTTGGGGACTTGTCAGGTCTGGCTGAACTTAGCGACTGAAAAACAATGCATATGTATGTGTAAAAAATGGCTCTCTAGCGCCCCCTACAAATCGTACCGGCGACGCCCCTCGGCAAGTATGTCCGATTTACTTGAAATTCAACACACATGTCCAAATCCGCTAGATAAAAAAAAAAGCCTCTCAGACCCCTAAGCTCCGCCTACTTAGATTTCCCGCCATCTTGAATTTAGTGAAAAACACATTCTTGCAAACTCCTCCTACACGCTGGGTCCGATTACTACAGAATTTTCTGTGGATCATTAATGGACCTATGTCATCTAAAATTATCAAAAGCTTTTTGATATCTCTTAGCGTTTACAAGATATGGACCAATAAACTTCTTAGGGGCGTGGCATAATATCAATACACATAACTTCTCAACCATTTGCCCTAAATTCCCAGAATTTTCAGCATATGTGCACATCGCATCCTGTAACATACCCTAAGAATTATTTTGCATTCGACCACTAGGGGGCGCTACAGTAAACCCGCAAAGTTATGCTTTTTGTCAGTTTTTGCATTTTTCAGCCTTCGTACTTCAACGAACTCCTCCTACAGATTTTATGCGATCAACGTCAAATTTGGTCAGGATGCTCTTAAGACCTTTGTGATTAAAAATAATCGTGAGTTTTCATGGAAGAACCTTGACATGGCGTTGCGGCCATTTTGCCTCATTGTTTATGAAAAAGGAAGTTGTTATAACTCCAAGGTACATTATCCAATCTACACAAAACTTCTCATACATGATGCTACTTCAAGCTTGAACATACTTCAGTTGAAAAATATTCAATAACTCATAGCGCCGCCTACTGGCTAAAGGAAATGTCATATTTTATACTTGTATTTACTTCTCTTAGCCAGGTGACCTTATGAGTCTAGAATTTGGTAAGGATAGCCTCAAGACATTGATGATGCATCATCTTGAATATTGTGAGCTTTTAAATTGCCTCTGTAGCGCCCCCTACAATATTTAAAAAGAGCAGCCCCAGCGCTACGTTTGAGCTACATGTATGAAACTTGGTAGGCACATGTATCTTATGACTTAAAAATAAGTCTCTTGGGACCATGCTCTAAACCCTACCGGAAGTCGGCCAGTTTGATTTATGTGTGAATTTTCCCTTGATTTTGGACAATTTATAGGCGCGTGACTTTAACGAACTCCTCCTAGGGACTTTGTCTGATCCTCTTCAAATTTTGTCAGTACAATCTCGAGACCATTGTGATTAAAAATTATCAAAAGCTTTACGTTTAACGGCACGGCTTAGCCGTAGCGGGCGGCTACTTTAAGTGATTCCCCGTGAAAAAAGCTGATGTAACTCAGCTGGACTTGTTCCAAACGGTCACAAACTTCACACGCTTGATAACACTCACTGCCCGAGGATGTCTACAAGATAATTTTCACTAGTACTCACAGCGCCACCTGTTGGCGAAAGGAAATCTGCATTTTGTGACAAACACCATCAGATTAACGCGACTTTTACACAACGTGGTTTACATTTGACACAGAGCTACGTAATGCACGTGTTCCGTAGTGCCAGGCAGCTGATACGGGAAGCATCGGACTGTTTGCAAAGCATCGTTTCCAGCATCAGGCGGTCCACGCGGGATCAAAGACGTCTCGCGCCGGCCGACGGTCGCGCGCGTTCTCGGACACGCAGGAGGGAGTCCCGCCGGCAACCCCGACGCGCGGAGGATGCGAGGGCCCGTTCATCGCTGCTCGCAGCTTTAATATTTTGCTTCTAATTTAATGGTCAGCCTCTGGAGAAGGAGTGAGAACCGCCAGCGAGGCGCTGCGGCGGGCCAGCTGCTCAGCGAAATGTTCCCGTTTAATCACAGGAGGAGACGACCGGTTCACAGAACAGCAGCAGGTAATTGCGGCTTAAATTATTACAGATGGGGGGGGGGGTTAAAAATGACCCACAAACATGCTCCAGAAGGGATTAAAATCGCTGACCAGCTCACGTAATGTCAAATCACTCCATCTCAAGCCCCTAACCTTTGCCTTTTGGAACTAATTAACACTGATGATTTCTGAACGAGAAAATACTGAATACTGATGAAACCGATAAATAACATAGACCAATGCGAGAATCACTACTATAGTTTAAAACACGTTTAGGTAGCTTTAGCTTATCCCATCAGGAACACTGTAAGAAACTCAAACCTTAGGGCAACTGCTCGGCATTGGAGACAGCTCAGTAACACTTAAATGTCACCCACGAGTTTGCATGGATACACTCTTGTGTCCTAATTATTCAAAGTACCTGTGCAGAGGACAGGTGCAAAGACCCAGCACTGTCCATAGCGCACGGGCCTGCAGTTGGACGAGACCCAGCGGTGCAGGATGTCGGCGCTGCCGCTCCACTCTGTGGGCTTGACCCCATCTTCGTAGCTGCCCTGCCACTTCCCCTCCAAAATACCCAGGTCATCGTTACAGTTCACCTTGGACAGGGGGGGGGGGGGGGGGGGGGGACACACACATCACTGAGCGTTCTCTCTTTCCTCACTGTGACACCTCAGGGAAAATTGCTCTTCAACGCATTCCAGTCATGTCGTTGATCATATTGGTAAAGAATTTGGCACGAGAGGTAATGCATGTGCACATTTTTACATATTTATCGCACATACAGCGAGTGTTGTCCCTCACCATAGCGCATATCACTCTGCTGGAATGTAAACTGGATCATCTGAAAGGCAATAGAAGGGGCGTGCATTAACTTTTATAAAAAGGCAACAGCAAAAACTGGAGATAATGACGAGGAGTATTAATCAGGCTGCATCCCTCCGGTCCTGAAAGGTGAAGCCAATGCAGAAGTGTCTTAACGTTGCATTCTCCTTACTGGCCATCAGGGGGCGACTCTTCTGCTTGCAAAAAGAAGTCTGATTGTATGGAAGTCTATGAGAAAATGACCCTACTTCTCACTTGATTTATTTTCTCAGTAAACCTTGTTAACATGAGTTTATGGTACCAATCTCTAGTTTCAAGTACTCTTCAATACAGCATGATGCTCATTTAGTAAATTACGGTTCCATTTAGGCTAAAATTAGACTATAAAGCAGGGTATGCTTTCGGCCGGGGCTACCTTGTGATTGACCAGGTTATTACTGCTTCCAGGGCCGTATGCAGCATCTCTACATCACTCCTCCGCAGTCCAAATATAGTCACTTCCATATATACGTCCACTTCTTATATACGGTCTATGGTATTAACACATGGACCCACCTTTCAGCCAAGGGTTGCAGAGCAGCACAAATGCTCCAACCCTATAGCTCCTTCTGCTCTGTCTGGTCTCTATGTGCAGCACAAGCTGATACAGAGCCACTGAGGATTGAACAGGGGAGCAGATGTGGACCCCGACCGACTGAGGATGCACGTCGCCTGGGTAGATTTTGGCTGACCAGCTGTGGGGGTTGTATCGCTCTTCAGAGAACTGGACTGGGATCCTCTCTGACCGATTACCTGTGTGGGGAAAAGATAACACTTGCGGTTTACTTAAAGTTAGACTATGTAACTTTTGAATGAAGAAATAACATAATTTCCCTATGAAAGTGGCTCAGTGACGCATGAAGCAGAAGTTCGACATCCGATTATAGAAGTCTGACGAAAATACCTGTAGGGTCTGGCAATCTTCCTCATCCACGGGCCAACAGAGCAAGCACACTAGCGTTCCTTTAACCCCGCCCCCCAGCCCTCAGCCCAAGGGCTATTGAAGTGTTGGTACTGGGAAGTTGATTTACATAAAATCTATGGGGGAAAAAAGTATTTTTGGGTCCCATGGCATCACGTGACCGACCCGAGAAGTAGTAATTTCACCGGCCACTATGTCAAATTTGCCTCAAAGCCAGGTGCTCCTGTGGGCTTTGGGTATGACCAGAAGCTTATGGTGGCTAATGTTAGCTAATGTTAGCTAATGTTAGCTAATGTTAGCTAATGTTAGCAAACGCAGCACAACAGACAGTCGACTTAATGACTTTACTCTAACTGCTACTGCTTCACTGTGTCGTAGCATTGACGGCTGTCACACATATTCATCAATTGTGGTCACAGTGGCCAATGTTGAGCAGAAGTTGCATAGTTTTACTTCAAATGTACAATGTGTAATGATTTTAATGTATTTATTGCCTTGTATTGCCAAGTGTGAACGGATTGTAACTTAAAATAATGGTACCTTCCCCGACTTTCTATAACAGCCTGTGGGCTGTTTTCTATGTAAAAAATTCGGGAGTTTTTTTTTCAGGGAAAATCCAAAGGAAGTAATGCACGCTCTCATGTACCTTCCCTCTCTTCAGCGCCGCTAACAGCGTGCTACTCTGGCAGAATACTGTCTTGAGTAGGTAACCTCAGTTTATCCATCCAGGATCCGCGTTGGTTTGATTGTTTGCTTATTGGATTGAATCCAAAGTGGCAGAAACGAGAAAACCTGTCCTATTTTCGTTTCATACACCCGGCCGCTCTGAGACTACTTCGCCAAGAGGAGAGATGGACCTTCAGTTAGTTAGCTGCACTAACTGGAATTCAGTCAGCACAAACCCTAGTGCTGGGGGTCAGATTCAGGACCAGTTACACAGGTTAGACACACCTATGTTAAGTTTGCTTACATTAGGCAAGATTTGCCACTAAGTTCCTGGTCATGCCAGATCAAGTAAGGCTGTAGCAGCAACACCCCCGACTGTATTGGATTGAGCAAGGGTGCTTTTCAATGCTTATTACTGTAACTTTTCTTTTGTAAACCACACGGTCTTGCTTTCAATGTGAACACGGTCCTATATGTGATACCTAGCCAAACCTCCAGGACCAGGCCGTCCCTGTGAGGATTCCACGTCTGGGTGCGAAACAGCAGAGTGACTTTGAAAGGTTTCCCTCGCCGCACCACCAGGTGCTTTTTGCTGAGCCCCTCTGTCTCATGGGAATTGTGGTTGTCATGAGCCTCGAAGTTGACAAACTTCAGTTGGCACTGGCTATAGGCAGTGCCTGGGGGGGGGGGAAAAGAGATGACTTGTTATAAATACCCAATTAATCTTAAGAGGAAAAACACAGTTTTCACTCACAGGAAACATTAAAATAGTGAATCAAACACCAGAGAAGTGGAGCCGGCGCTGAGAGAAGGGAAGAAGGGAAGAGGGCAGTTTTGGAGATGAAGTCATAAAAGTAGCCAGTAGTCATTTTATATCCTCAGAAAGATACTGTACTAAATAATTATTATCTCTGATTAGGTTTTTTTTCACATTGTTGTTCAAAACCTGCACTGCCTCTCTGTCACATACCGTTGCTAGACCATCCTCACACTCTGTCACATACTCACATACCATACCAAATGATTTACACTCACACTTCACAGCCTGTCTTTGTGGATTTATTAGCACCTCAGTGACTAAAATACTTGTGAAGTCAACCACGTGTTTCAACAAAGTAGTAAAAACAGACAGATTCTTCGGTAGAGCATCCTATCAGAAAGATATATTTGACTCACGTCGAAATAATACTTGCATGCGATTCATTTGAGCCTTGCCAAGTCAGAAAACTTAAAAATTGCATCAATACATCAAACGAAACTTCATTCAATTTTAAGGAAACTCAAAAGCGTTCAACACTCCTTTCTCTTAAAGTAAAGCATGATTTGCAGAGTGAACTCACCCCAGATAGGTTTAGTCTGTTGAGTGCAATCCATGGTCTGACAGCGGGAGTTGTCAGCGACTGAAGGTATGACAAGAAGGCTTCACCTTCCCACTGATAAGCATCTCACACCCTTTGTTGTTGTTTTTTCTTGTGGCCATCCACCATCGTATGACAATTACAAAAACATAATCTTTAACCGTGAGCCCCTTTAAAATAATCTGTGGGGCCACAGTTGGCATGCGGGGCATAATTGGGCCACACCTGTTTATCAATAAACAAACCATTCAGTCCTTTCTCTGGAAAGATGTGCCAAGTGACATCGAGGATCCACCTACACTCTGATTAACTTTCTCACTCTTTACTTGTGGCTATCCACATTCTTCACATTTTTGTGGTATCTTCTGCACACAGTCCAAAGCTGCAGTCCAAACCCCTGCAACAATCTTTTTAACAATTATTAATATATAATATATATATATATATATATATATATATATATATATATAAAACAGTGTTTCCCTTAGGTCCGCTGGTGTGCTCACCTGTGTTTGCGCGCACGTGTCGGGGCGGAACTCCGCCGTGCGCGATACAGAGAGCAGAGGAGAATTGTAAACGCGCGGCCATGTAGAGACATAAATGACATGCCGTCGTGTCAATAAGATAAATAATATAAGGCTTTTTTTTTTTTGACCAATGTGTTTCTGAATTCATTTTTATTTCATTTTGGAGAGCGACAGGGAAAGTCTCCGAGACCGACGGGTTGGCGACCACTGCGTGGACACAAATCTGTGTATCAGTCTAAGCAGCTTTTTTTTATACAATCTCCATTAATGACGGCTAGAGTGAGATTAACTTTTGAAGTTGTTGGCTCCCTCTTCGTGCACATGGAGCAGGTGCCTCAAGTTGCAAAAGCATATGTATGTCGTAATTGAGAGGGTTTTTGTCTTTTTTTTCTTCTTTTGTTACCTAATTATGAGCTAAATGAATCTACTTTTAGGACTATGATAAAACAATAGACAATTTTTGGCATAAAAAAACAAGCATTCTGAAAGTAAACTATAAATTACTAAATCACCAATTTCTAATGAATGAAGGCAGTATGATCTGGCAGGATAATCTCATGCATGCTCTGTTATACCATCGTAAACTTCTGTTACTCTGCACTCAGCATGTCTACCTGATTTCAAGTAGCGGAGAATGGACACGAAAGCATGGTTAAGCTTTGTAGTTTCACTTCAGCAATTGTGGGCACCCCCAAATCAGATGAAGTGGAAGGATTGAGGTGTCAGCACAACCAGGGATTGCCCCGCCTTGCCATCTGTTGCTATCTACTACTGTAATCCAGACAATGAGAAAATGAGTTGTCTAAATCCCAAAGTCATGTCAGCTCAATTCAACAGTTCAACCCAAGAATTAGAAAATACAGCTGGCAGCCCCAAGAGGTCATGTAATGACTAAAATAAACAGAAATAAACTATTTATATGTCAAATGCATTTGCTCATAGAGGTAACAGGAAGACAGACACAGGTTCCTCTTAGTTTGCTGTGGTCTGGCTTCATGTTGCCAGTCACAAATTAAAAAACATTGGGGCTTCCCTGTGATGTCACACTTTTGCCTCTAGCGGGAGACAGACACCCTTTGACTGTTTCATAAAAGTGTGATCACAGGCAATGTACTGTAGCTGATCAGAGCTGAGTAAAGCCACAGCCGATGAGTCAGACATGTGAGACTGGAACATGTTTAGACTTACATAACATATATTAGTGGTTACAGTAGTAAGATATTCTGGTTTGGTTTCCCCTATATCTGCTCAAAACAGCGTCGGGAAAGAATAGATCAATGTGTGACTCAAAAGTTGGCAGACTGAGGAGTTTTGACCAATCAAAAAGCTCTAAAATAAGTTCATGATTAAAACTGGGGTCAAGTGCATCAGGCCTATTTCATCTAGTGACCACAGTACTGACTTGTTTGTTGTTTTTCTTCATTTATATGAATGAAATCAACATGGAAGTGATATTTCCTAAGGTGAAATATATAATCCATACATATGTATATGTATGTATATATATATATATATATATATATATATATATATATACATACATATATAGTATCAGAAGTTATGTGTGCGTGTGACAATTGTTCTGTGTTCTAATTTATGGGTGTGGTCCTGTGTTATGAGTCACTGTATTCTAAAAAGGAGAGTCACTGTATTCTAAAAAGGAGAGTCACAGCATTCTAGAAAGTATTCTCTACATGTTGGACAAAACCTCTTGGCAGACACACAAGTGGAGCTGTTAGGATTGGTGATACTGCTTGCACTCTTTACTCATGATGCCGAACTTTCTGAAACCAGTGGATCATCAAGAAACATCGGGAAATGTTCATCGTTTGTGGAAGGAGAAGACGACGCCCCTTTTCACGTTTTGGCGTTTAATGACAGTCGTGATTAGCTTTTGTTGATTAGTTTAAGTCTAGCAGCAGGTATACGCGGTCTCTCTCTCTCTCTCTCTCTCCCCTCTCTCACAGACACACACACACCTGGTGGGGTAAGTTATTTGTCTTTGATTTTGTTTTATTGTAATTTTGTTATATTCAGTGCTTGAAGTGGAAAAAAGTGCCAGTTTTGTCCTTATTCAAATGTTGGTGTGTGTATTGGCTGGTATCTCTACTTATTCCTATTCATGTATTCTTTCTTTATCCTATTGCCACATTCATAATCCATTTATTGTTACATTATTATACGTGGGCTATGCATCTTCTATAGTAGGCCTATAATACTCCAATAATAACTGAAACATTGGAGGGTTCAGGTGGTATGTTTGTAAATGTACCCATAGTGTTAATACTTAAAGTGCTTTCCTGTATTTGTAGCCTGTAGTATTGCTCTTAAATATATTATATGCAGGTTTGCATAAAGAGCTGAGGCGTGTGAACTATACATTCTGGTTTTAGGAGCTCTCAGTCAGGATGCTCAATCATATCATGGAGCTCGAAAAAGAGTCTGATTTTTTTTCAGTGAATAAAAGAGACAAGGAGATTTGGGGATTGGGAGTCCTCCCTCAAGAAAATGTAAGAGTTTTGACTTAAAACTATGCAATCTTACATAATTGTGGGCCATTCATATTAGTATAGATAGAATTTCCTATAGTTGAAACATTATTTTATTATTCACAGATATCACATTGTCTGCACATTTAATTCTTCTGAAAATGTTTGCCCTGTAAATGTATACTGAGTAAATCAAAAGAGCAGATTCGGAAAACTTTTAAATAATGTTTCATTGTTTATATTTGTTCACAAAAAAAGTTAAAAAGAAGAGTTCACTTTCACAAAAAGGATGTGAACAGTGTATCGATGAATCGTTCTTGCCCACTAGAGAGCGGTGTAATGAAAGCTGTTTTTATTGAAAATGTTATGACAATGAAGTGTCTGTTATTGTCACTGTAAAGACACCTGTCAGCCTTGGAAGAAGGTCTCTCTTGTGTTCATCTTCCCAAGAAATACTCAAATTTATTTGACTGTTTGGATTTTTTCGGAGTTCTGCCTTGTAAACTTGAGAGTGATGTCGAAATAGATTTATATTGTTGTATTGTTAACAAAATAATGATGATTTGTGTCATTCTTATTGTCAAGACACATGTAAGCCTTGGAAGAAGGCCTCTCTTGTGTTCATCTTCCCAAGAAATGTTTTCAAATTATTTTACTTTTTCTTGGCCACGAGAGAGTTGTCTCATAATAGACATTATATTTTAATATTATATGTTTAAATACATCTTATTGTCACTGTAAAGACACCTGTCAGCCTTGGAAGAAGGTCTCTCTTGCGTTCATCTTCCCAAGAAATATTTTCTAACAAAAATATATTCTTTGGAGTATTTCTTGGCCACTAGAGAGTTGTTTCATAATAGACATTATATTTTAATATTTTATGTTTAAATACATCTTATTGTCATTGTAAAGACACCTGTCAGCCTTGGAAGAAGGTCTCTCTTGTGTTCATCTTCCCAAGAAATATTTTCTAACAAAAATATATTTTTGGAGTATTTCTTGGCCACTAGAGAGTTGTCTCATAATATACATCATATTTAAATTGTTTATGTTTAAATACATCTTATTGTCACTTTAAAGACACCTGTCAGCCTTGGAAGAAGGTCTCTCTTGTGTTCATCTTCCCAAGAAATATTTTCGAGCAAAAATATATTTTTGGAGTATTTCTTGGCCACTAGAGAGTTGTCTCATAATAGACATTATATTTAAATTGTTTATGTTTAAATACATCTTATTGTCACTGTAAAGACACCTGTAAGCCTTGGAAGAAGGTCTCTCTTGTGTTCATCTTCCCAAGAAATATTTTCTAACAAAAATATATTCTTTGGAGTGTTTCTTGGCCACTAGAGAGTTGTCTCATAATAGACATTATATTGTAATATTATATGTTTAAATACATCCTATTGTCACTGTAAAGACACCTGTAAGCCTTGGAAGAAGGTCTCTCTTGTGTTCATCTTCCCAAGAAATATTGTGAACAAAAATGTATTTTTGGAGTATTTCTTGGCCACTAGAGAGTTGTCTCATAATAGACATCATATTTAAATTGTTAATGTTTAAATACATCTTATTGTCACTGTAAAGACACCTGTCAGCCTTGGAAGAAGGTCTCTCTTGTGTTCATCTTCCCAAGAAATATTGTCTAACAAAAATATATTTTTGGAGTATTTCTTGGCCACTAGAGAGTTGTCTCATAATAGACATTATATTTTAATATTATATGTTTAAATACATCTTATTGTCAATGTAAAGACACCTGTCAGCCTTGGAAGAAGGTCTCTCTTGTGTTCATCTTCCCAAGAAATATTGTGAACAAAAATATATTTTTGGAGTATTTCTTGGCCACTAGAGAGTTGTCTCATAATATACATCATATTTAAATTGTTTATCTTTAAATACATCCTATTGTCACTGTAAAGACACCTGTCAGCCTTGGAAGAAGGTCTCTCTTGTGTTCATCTTCCCAAGAAATATTGTCTAACAAAAATATATTTTTGGAGTATTTCTTGGCCACTAGAGAGTTGTATCATAATAGACATTATATTTAAATTGTTTATGTTTAAATACATCTTATTGTCACTGTAAAGACACCTGTAAGCCTTGGAAGAAGGTCTCTCTTGTGTTCATCTTTCCAAGAAATATTTTCTAACAAAAATATATTTTTGGAGTATTTCTTGGCCACGAGAGAGTTGTCTCATAATAGACATTATATTTTAATATTATATGTTTAAATACATCTTATTGTCAATGTAAAGACACCTGTCAGCCTTGGAAGAAGGTCTCTCTTGTGTTCATCTTCCCAAGAAATATTGTGAACAAAAATATATTTTTGGAGTATTTCTTGGCCACTAGAGAGTTGTCTCATAATAGACATTATATTTAAATTGTTTATGTTTAAATACATCTTATTGTCACTGTAAAGACACCTGTAAGCCTTGGAAGAAGGTCTCTCTTGTGTCCATCTTCCCAAGAAATATTTTCGAGCAAAGATCTATTTTTGGAGTATTTCTTGGCCACTAGAGAGTTGTCTCATAATAGACATTATATTTAAATTGTTTATGTTTAAATATATCGTATTGTCACTGTAAAGACACCTGTCAGCCTTGGAAGAAGGTCTCTCTTGTGTTCATCTTCCCAAGAAATATTTTCTAACAAAAATATATTTTTGTAGTATTTCTTGGCCACTAGAGAGTTGTTTCATAATAGACATTATATTTTAATATTATATGTTTAAATACATCTTATTGTCACTGTAAAGACACCTGTAAGCCTTGGAAGAAGGTCTCTCTTGTGTTCATCTTCCCAAGAAATATTTTCGAGCAAAAATATATTTTTGGAGTATTTCTTGGCCACTAGAGAGTTGTCTCATAATAGACATCATATTTAAATTGTTTATGTTTAAATATATCTTATTGTCACTGTAAAGACACCTGTCAGCCTTGGAAGAAGGTCTCTCTTGTGTTCATCTTTCCAAGAAATATTTTCTAACAAAAATATATTTTTGGAGTATTTCTTGGCCACGAGAGAGTTGTCTCATAATAGACATTATATTTTATTATTATATGTTTAAATACATCTTATTGTCACTGTAAAGACACCTGTCAGCCTTGGAAGAAGGTCTCTCTTGTGTTCATCTTCCCAAGAAATATTTTCTAACAAAAATATATTTTTGTAGTATTTCTTGGCCACTAGAGAGTTGTTTCATAATAGACATTATATTTTAATATTATATGTTTAAATACATCTTATTGTCACTGTAAAGACACCTGTAAGCCTTGGAAGAAGGTCTCTCTTGTGTTCATCTTCCCAAGAAATATTTTCGAGCAAAAATATATTTTTGGAGTATTTCTTGGCCACTAGAGAGTTGTCTCATAATAGACATTATATTTTCATTTTTTATGTTTAAATACATCTTATTGTCACTGTAAAGACACCTGTCAGCCTTGGAAGAAGGTCTCTCTTGTGTTCATCTTCCTAAGAATGCTTTCAAAATATAAATAATTGTTCATGGCAAACTGAGCACAGCAACAAGACACAAAGTAGTTATACTGCATCAGCAAGGTCTCTCCCAGACAAAGATTTCAAAGCAGACTGGGGTTTCAAGATGTGCTGTTCAAGCTCCTTTGAAGAAGCACAAAGAAACGGGCAACATTGAGGATCGTAGACGCAGTGGTCAGCCAAGGAAACTTAGTGCAGCAGATGAAAAATACATCAAGCTTATTTCCCTTTGAAATCTGAAGATGTCCCGCAGTGCCATCAGCTCAGAACTGGCAAAAACCAGTGGGACCCAGGAACACCCATCTGTCTGGAGAAGTCTGGCCAGAAGTGGTCTTCATGGAAGAGTTGCAGCCAAAAAGCCAAACCTCCGACATGGAAACAAGGCCAAGCGACTCAACTATGCACGAAAACAGGAACTGGGGTGCAGAAAAATAGCAGCAGGTGCTCTGGACTGATGAGTCAGAGAATATTTGGCTGTAGAAGAAGGCAGTTTGTTTGCCGAAGGGCTGGAGAACAGGACAATAATGAGTTTCTGCAGGCAACAGTGAAGCATGGTGGAGGTTCCTTGCAAGTTTGGGGCTGCATTTCTGCAAATGGAGTTGGATTTTGGTCAGGATTAATGGTGTCCTCAATGCTGAGAAATACAGGCAGCTACTTATCCATCATGCAATACCATCAGGGAGGCGTATGATTGGCACCAAATGTATTCTGCAGCAGGACAACGACCCCAAACATATGTTACACCGCCAGAAAAAGGGGGGGGATGAATAATCACGAGAGTGATATATAGTTTGTTTCTCAGCAAGAAGTTTAATGTCCATCGAAAAACACCGGGGAAAAGATCGCGCGTATTTTAACGCCACTCCACGGAGACCAAAGCAATCGAACCCAGACTGAAGATCAAGACCACTATTTAGATCACATTTTAACACTACGTTCAAACTACACAATACAGAACAAAGCAAACGATGCAAGAAAACACAATCTTATTGTTTCAACCACGTATTCATGTGTGATGAGTGTGATGAGTTTTAACTCAGTTTCACATCACATTCAACACAATAGACCATGAAATTAAACATTTTCCTTAACTTATAAAAGTGAATGTTTTCCAACTTGTCAAACATACAGCCAACGTCATTAAGAACTATCTTCAGTGTAAAAAGAAGAACAAGAAGTCCTGGAAGTGATGGTATGGCCCCCGCAGAGCCCTGATCTCAACGTCATCGAGTCTCTCTGGGATTACATTAAGGATTTGAGGAAGCCTACATCCACATGAGAGTGCAAGTGTACCTAAAAGAATTGATGCTGTTTTAAAGGCAAAGGGTGGTCACACCAAATATTGATTTGATTTAGATTTCTCTTCTGTTCATTCACTGCATGTTGTTAATTGATGAAAATAAACTGTTCACACTTCCATTTTTTAAAGCATTCTTAGTTTACAGCATTTTTTCACACCTGCCTAAAACTTTTGCACAGTAGGCTACTGTATGTGTGCATAATTGTTAAATGTAACATTTAACGCAGACCTGGGTATTGTACGGCCCGCAGGCCATATCCGGCCCGTTGGCTGTTGCCGACCGGAACTCGCAACATCAATGGGAAAGCCGGACACGGGCCGCTGTATTTGGGCTGATTCTGGCGCGTAATTCATCCCGAGTCGGCAACCGGACTCGGCCCGACGTGTTTCTTCCGGCATTCCGAGCTTACGCCAGAACTGGGCCATGTCATTTTGGCTACCTGGGATGTGTTGGTGTTGGTGATGCAGAGCGGACACGGACATCTGAGGCTTTGCTAGCTGAGCTGCGAAAGCTACATGCTCAGAAGATGTTGGTTCTCTTTCCAACAACCCAGATCCAGATCCTCTCTCACTGACGATCACCTGTCAGCTGTCCTTCACATCTCACCTCACACATTCAACCTGACTTCAGTGCAATCGTTCACTGAACTGACAGAAAACGAGGTCATTGGACTACAAACAATAGTAATAAAAGTACTAATTTATCAGAAACATGATCCCTGTCAGTGTTTTACTATTATTTATGGATATGACATATGTAGCCTATATTTGTTTGGATCATTATTCCTGCTGCAGATGTTTTAGGTGGAGCTCATTTTAACTCCTTTATACACTGTTGTTCAGTTTGGGTAGTCAGGAAAGGTTTGAAAAATGATATTGTGCAATGTAATTAGTAACTAAAGCTGCCAGACACATGTAGTGGAGTAAAAAGTACAATATTTCCCTCTGAGATGTAGTGGAGTGGAAGTACAAAGTTGAACAAAATGGAAACACTCAAGTAAAGTACTTTGAAGTTGTACATAAATACAGTACTTAAGCAAATATACTTTTACATTCCACCACTGGTCATAATATTTACTCTTACCACTCACAGCTTATCAAAACCATACAATTGCATTGGTTTATAAAGAGGTGGAATAATATTGAGCAGGATTGAGTTCAGTCTATTGTCCGGCCCTCCACAACAGTCCTTGTTTCTCTTTTTTTTTGCGATCACATGCATTAAAAATCAACCATGCATTACAATGAATGCATATATGCATATATACACATTCACATATACATACACACACACATATATACATACAGTGGGTACTGAAAGTATTCAGACCCCTTTAGATTTTTCACTCTTTGTTTCATTGCAGCCATTTGCTAAAATCAAAAAAGTTAAATTTATTGCTCATTAATGTACACGCAGCACCCCATCTTGACAGAAAAAAACAGAAATGTAGAAATTTTTGCAAATTTATTAAAAAAGAAAAACTGAAATATCACATGGTCATAAGTATTCAGACCCTTTGCTGTGACACTCATATTTAACTCACATGCTGTCCATTTCTTCTGATCCTCCTTGAGATGGTTCTACTCCTTCATTGGTGTCCAGCTGTGTTTAATTAAACTGATTGGACTTGATCAGGAAAGGCACACACCTGTCTATATAAGACCTTACAGCTCACAGTGCATGTCAGAGCAAATGAGAATCATGAGGTCGAAGGAACTGCCCAAGGAGCTCAGAGACAGAATTGTGGCAAGGCACAGATCTGGCCGAGGTTACAAAAGAATTTCTGCAGCACTCAAGGTTCCTAAGAGCACAGTGGCCTCCATAATCCTTAAATGGAAGAAGTTTGGGACGACCAGAACTCTTCCTAGACCTGGCCATCCAGCCAAACTGAGCAATCGTGGGAGAAGAGCCTTGGTGAGAGAGGTAAAGAAGAACCCAAAGATCACTGTGGCCGAGCTCCAGAGATGCAGTAGGGAGATGGGAGAAAGTTCCACAAAGTCAACTATCACTGCAGCCCTCCACCAGTCGGGGCTTTATGGCAGAGTGGCCCGACGGAAGCCTCTCCTAACTGCAAGACATATGAAAGCCCGCATAGAGTTTGCCAAAAAACACATGAAGGACTCCCAGACTATGAGAAATAAGATTCTCTGGTCTGATGAGAAAACCAGGCACTGCTCATCACCTGCCCAATACAATCCCAACAGTGAAACATGGTGGTGGCAGCATCATGCTATGGGGGTGTTGTTCAGCTGCAGGGACAGGACGACTGGTTGCAACTGAAGGAAAGATGAATGCGGCCAAGTACAGAGATATCCTGGAAGAAAACCTCTTCCAGAGTGCTCTGAACCTCAGACTGGGCCGAAGGTTCACCTTCCAACAAGACAATGACCCTAAGCACACAGCTAAAATAACAAAGGAGTGGCTTCGGAACAACTCTGTGACCATTCTTGACTGGCCCAGCCAGAGCCCTGACCTAAACCCAATTGAGCATCTCTGGAGAGACCTGAAAATGGCTGTTCACCAACGTTCACCATCCAACCTGACGGAACTGGAGAGGATCTGCAAGGAAGAATGGCAGAGGATCCCCAAATCCAGGTGTGAACAACTTGTTGCATCATTCCCAAGAAGACTCATGGCTGTACTAGCTCAAAAGGGTGCTTCTACTCAATACTGAGCAAAGGGTCTGAATACTTATGACCATATGATATTTCAGTTTTTTTTCTTTAATAAATTTGCAGAAATTTCTACATTTGTTTTTTTCTGTGAAGATGGGGTGCTGCGTGTACATTAATGAGAAATAAAATGAACTTTTTTGATTTTAGCAAATGGCTGCAATGAAACCGTACCCACTGTATGTACACATACACATATAAACAATATTAATAGAAAAAGGAAAATATACACAATTAATGAAATTAAATAAGAAAAATATCAAAGTAATATACAGATATACATACCCTTACTCTGTAGATAGATTCTTGATTTTTATTGAAGACTAGTCCAGGATGAGAGTTTTTCCTTTAGCTCCATGCATTCTAGCTACTGAGAGTTCCATATTTACAACATCAAGATAACTAGCTAACCACTGGGATTTTGTGAGAGTGTGTGGAGGACTCCATCGCAATGCCAGCATTGTTTTTTGCGGCTGTTAGGCCGGTTAGTAAGTGTGTTTTTGTTGCTGTGATTATTTTAGCAGGGACATGTCATTTAGGAGCAGTACAGTCGGGATGCATGGAACTACATAGTTCAGAACATTTGTCAAAAAGGAGCAGAACATTTTCCAAAAGATAGTTACATCTTTACAAGACCAAAACATATGCATAAAAGAGCCAGTAAGTCCTTCTGTACAAAGAGTACATAATGGTGATGGAATTACTTTCATTAAGAAACTTCTCCTTGGTGTGAGGTAAATTCGGTGAAGAAAGTGAAGATGTATCTGCTGGTGATTAGGATTTTTAGACGTTTCAGTTGTTTTCCAAATGTAATCCCAGTCCAATGACACGTTCTCCGTCAAGTGTTCGAGGTCTTTAGTCCAGACTCGTTCAATATACAGAGGTTTGTAAGAAGGTACAGAAAAGGAGTACAGCTTTGATACTAATCCCTTAGTTTGGCCTTCTGTATTCAAGATAGTATGCAGGTGATGTGATCCCAAAGGATCATTCCATGGTACCCCATATGCTTTGAGTGATGATCTTAGTTGTAGGTATAGAAAATGATGACCCAGGTAAATTGAAGGTACTACGTATATCATTAAATATCTGATAGTTTATGTACCTTTTTGCTTGGCCGTCCCCGTTTCTCATGTGGGCCCTTGGGAAAAATAATTGCCCACCTCTGATTTAACATGATCCTGGACAGACCTCTGCCCTTAAGATGACAAATGGTTACTAGCTCTGACTAGTAGTTCATTCTCAGGCAAAGGAAAACAGGAGAATGTTTCCAGGACAACACAAGATCTTTTAGGACTTCTTATTCTCAAATGTTTCCATGTTTTCAATGACTTGAATGGAAACCGGTTTTCCAGGACGTGAGAAGCCTGAAATTGTTCAGATATGAGGAAACGGTCACTGTGCTACGATGTCCTTTGAGGCGTCTCTACCTCGACAGCAGATTGTGGGTTTCTGCTGCCCATTGAAGTCATTTCTCTATTATATTCAACAACAAAAAGCTGGTGAGTGAACCGTGAGGAGACAACTGAACAAAAGCAGAACACCGTGTTGATTATGGAACCTTTTATTTGAAACAATAAAGAAAACACATTTCACTGGGGTTTAACAGTAGTCTCTTTTCCTTATTAAAATCCTTTGTTAAAAACATCAACACTTCACTGCATCAACAGAGCGCAGAGGTCGAGAGGAGCGATCCTCTTTAAGGACATCAACCAATCACACACGGGTGGAGGGAGGAAGAAGGCTAACAGGACTGCTAGCCTTAGAAAAACAATGCATCACCTACGTGCCGACATTAAACGTCAGAAAATAAAATACGCGCCGATTTAAAAAACGAGTATTTACACAAAGACCCACAGAGAGAAAGCAGGACAGCACCAGTTCACCTGTAATTGACCCCACTAGGCCCCGATTAGCCTTCCATGTGCTCTGATCCCTCCGCAGGAAGCTAGATTCATTTCTGATTTCATAAAAGTGAGCTTTATTAAAAAAATATTGACATGGTTAAACAAAACAAAAACATTATCTGAAACCCGCCAATATGATACACAACACTTTACATAAAAATCAATCCTCACGAGTTTCTCCAGGGTCGTGACGAGTTTAAAAATCCCGATCGATCATATTTAAAGGTCTCCGTCATGGTACGGCCAAAGGCAGGAGGGACATCCGGCTTCATCCAAATCAGTCTTCATTTGTTCCATAGCGGCACCTCACCAGAATGAGAGGTTCATTTGTGCCTTTTCAAACGCCCATAGCAGCAGACCTCTGGACCTTTGATGACAGCGTATTCAGGCTAACATGAAAACAATTCATCATTTTTACCATTTGCGGGGCGTATTCTTCCTCTTCATTATATATTACAATGGTTTAGCAGCTGGCTAGTTTGGTTCCTCGGCGTAAAGCTGTGTTCTACCACAGGTCCAGGTTCTCAGTGTTGGCGAAGCCGGGGTCTGTGCGGAGCTTGTAGTACGTTCCGTTGCTCAGCCACACCTCTCTGCCAGCCTCGTCCACAGATTTCCTGAGTTAACGGACAAGAGAGAACTGTTGCTGTCAGAAATCAGAGGAAAAACTCTTTGTTAGCAATATTTAAAAATTAAAAGAAATAGTTTGACATTATTTTCTGAGAGTTGGATGAGAAGATTGACATCATTCTCATGTCAGTAATGCTAACTATAAAGCATTAACAACAGCAGCTGGTTAGCTTAGCATAAAGACAGCTAGCCTGTTATATCCCATGTGATCAAGCTATTCTCAGCCATTAAACTAGTAAATGACATTTTTGGCATAATAATCGGAGATAGTCGTTTCTTTTATTCTAAATGTGTTAAATAATTTACATAAATTAAAAAAACATCCCACATTTTTTTTTTATTTCAATGACCATCACGTTTGAATGTCACCACACCAATGACCAACCAACCAACCAACCAACCAACCAACCCACCCAGTCGCCGGAACGTTGGCGTGGTGAATGTTGCCGTTTCTTAATCAAAAATGTGTTTCATATCAACATTTCTACATGCGTGTATATCAACGTTAGTGTTGGAACCGCTTGTGGCGTTCATTCATTCCCAATTGCGTTTAGGTTTCAACCAAACTACTTGGTTAGGTTTATTAATAAAACATGTTTTGAGTTGAAACAAGTCAACTTTATTTTTAGTTTCACACGGGACACGAACACCGAAAATATTCACATATTTGACCCATCGACCCAATACGTATCGACCGTGATACGTCAAATACAAATGTAATCCGGGAGAAAACCCCCCCCCTCGTTCCCTCGAAATATAATTGAAAATTTAAAAAGTGTAACGTCTACCCTGCTCTGTCAACAGAACTGTTTTTGAAGTTGCAGCTGTTGTTCACCGGTAGCTGCTAGCTCAGCAGTCGCCATGTTGAGAGCCATGTGGAGACAACCCCTCAATCATAGATAAGTGAATAAATAGAAATAAGCGAGTCGTTTTGTGGGGAGGTTATCTGCTGGACTTTGGGGTTAGGCACAATTACTTCTTGAAATCTTGTTACCACCATACGCAACCAGGAAATGACTTCACCTGGCCATGAAGTGAACTGTGTCCCAGTTTGATAATACACACTAATTCTACAGTATATACTAAATACTAATTGGCAGTTAGTAATATACTTCCACTTTAGAATGTCTATGACAATTAAACTTCACAAATATCTGTCGCATACGAGTTTCCCCATCACTTGAGAAACTCTAAAATATTATTGCATTAGGGGGTGAGGCACCATGTGCATTGTTAAATCCTCCTCACCTGAAGAACCTGGGGATGTGCTCCTCCCCTCTCTTGGTCATCTCCTTCCTTCTCTCCCTCTGCTTCTCCTCCACTTTGTCCTTCATTTTGTCTGCTTCTGCTACCTTGCCCTCCTCCAAGAGCCTGAGGGAGAGAAGAGGGGCACAGATTAAACAACTGGTCAACATGGAAGATGAGCGAAACCATAAAAAAGATAAATGCTTCAGTTTAAATCAAGTTGGTACCTCTGGTCTGGTCTGAAGCGCGTGTCTGTAGACGGGAGGACTGCTTTCAGCTCGGGTGTCAGCTCGTTTAGTTCTCTGGAGTATTGGGAGAAGCCGTAGAACTGAGAGTAGTCATCGGGCTGCACGTCTAAACAGGAAATGACATCATGAGGACATTAGACAATGTTGAAACAGAAGAAGAGTGGGATTTGTAAATGTACAACACTACGAGATTTTACAGTCAGTCAGTGGTGGCCCAAGCGGAAAATTAGCATATATTTAATTGTAATATGACACAGACATCAGAATTGGTCAAGGCTTTTGGGGACTCGACTGGATGCTACTCACTGGGCTTCCAGATGCACTTTGGTGTCGACATGGTATCACAGAAAATGCCCTCATGCCAGAGGCCTCCAAAGCGATGAACCACCTCTCCAGCCCGGTCCAGGACCACGCCCTGCACCTCGTTCTTACTGTTGTCTGAGCTCCAGTAGCGAGACTGGAATATGTAGAGCAAAAGAAAAAGGTCAAAGTTCAAGTGGTTCACCGGGAGAAGACAAGAAAAGTCCTATGTGCATTATTCTGACTTGTAAGTGAACTAGCAGTAACGAATGTAAACATTAGGTTAGAGGCTGGTTAAATGGGGACATCAGTGAGTGTGTGTGTGTGTGTGTGTGTGTGTGTGTGTGTGTGTGTGTGTGTGTGTGTGTGTGTGTGTGTCCTGACCTTGACAAAGGTGATCTTGCAGGTACAGGCGTCGCTCTTCGTGTTTTTGATGACGACCTCACCGTAGTGCTCCAACCAGCGCTCCTGACTCAGCACGTTGTAGATACACGTCACTGCCTTGTTCCACTCATAGTGGTCACCGTACCTACACACAAACACACCAATAATATTCACCGTCACTTCCTCATTTTGTGCATTTATGCCTGTTTTTAGACTTTTTTTAGTTTAAATAAGTTTAGCTCATCTCAACATGTTTGCACCTAGTTTTGGGTTGATGAACACAGTACTGAACATCTCCAGCAGGTGGCCATAGTGCATTACAAAAACCCGTCCCAAACAACCAGGCAGCAACCTCTGGTTCTGAAAAGTCAAGCCAATGCTTTAGTGCCTTAAACGAGCATTCTCTCTCTTGGCCATAAGGATTCTATAGAAGTCTTTGAGAAAATGTCTCTACTTCTCTCTTGATTTATTACCTCAGTAAACATTGTAAACATGAGTTTATGGTCTCAATCTCTAGTTTCAAGTCTTCTTCAATACAACATGATGTTCATTTAGTAAATGATGGTCCATTTAGAGTCAAATAGACCATAAAGCAAAGTATGCTTTAGGGCGGGGCTACCTTGTGATTGACAGATTGCTGCTGCGACCAGCGCTGTATACGGCTCTGTTGTTTCCTAATATTGTCACTTCCGTTCACTGGCCAGACTCGAGGCTATAAAACTGCAGTCCACAAACCAACGGGTGACATCACCACGACGATGAAAACAACGGGCTTCATGCAAGAACTGCTCCAAGGAACAGATTCGTTCTGTGGTAATTCCATCCAAAAACGCTCAACGAGCTCATATCAAAAATATGAAAATATATATATATATATATATATATATATATATATAAATAAGATTTATATAAAAATATGATCACTTGATTGAAATACAGCTGATAATTGTTTCTCAGTTGACTGTATACGTTTGGTAGAGCACATTGTGTCCTGTTCATAGACTGTATACAAACTAGTGCTGGGCGGTATACCGGTTCAACCGGTATGCCGGTTTTAATTTCCCGTATGATATACATTTTTCACATACCGGTGCAAAGCCGAAACAACTGCTGTCGCTCTTCAACAGGCAGCTAAATATCTTGTTCGCCGCTGAGGGCGCTGCAGTCGGAGCTAGTTGTCTTAAGTGTATTGAGAGGGAACCCTAGTCATGGTTATAACAATTAATAACCCACAACTAATGCTCTTTAACAGGGCAAAACACCACGACACAACAGTTTGTGACACAAACAATTTGTAACACTAATAATTGTACATTTATAAAATGACCCCGCCGAACGGCATGCTGGGTACAGTCTGTTAACAGCTCGAAGAAGCTCCGTCGCTGCATTAAAGAACAGAAAAGAGCGGTGCAGGAGGAACAAAGAGAGACCGGAGATGCACCGATACAAGTTGTGCCCAAGAGAGGAGCTGTGTCTGCTGTTTGGAGGTTTTTGGTTTTAAAAAATCCGTCTTAGATCAAAAGACGATATATTGTAAAGTTTGTCGAGCCGCTGTTATTGCCTCTGGTGGCAACACTAGCAATTTACTCCATCACCTCAGCCGAAAACATGTGTTGGAATACGAAGAGTGTATGAGATTACGGTCCTCGGATTCAAGGCCGTCAACCAGTAACGTCAGTGCGAGTGAAACAGTGAAGCCAAAGGGTCAGACATCGCTTCAAGAGGCACTAGCTCGAGGCACTGCTTATGACAAAAAAAGCAAGCGGTGGAGCGACATTACGAACGCAATAACGATCCACCTCTGCAAGGACATGGTCCCGTTACAGACTGTCGATTAAGACGGGTTCAGAGCAATGATTAAAACACTGGATCCAAGGTATGTCTTACGGTGCACTTCAGTGATGACTGGGAGTTGCGCAACCACTGTTTGCAAACGTCGTATTTCATAGAGGGTGATAAGAAGCTGTACATGGAGGGACTTAGGACCCAGGGGACTGTAGGTGAAGGAAACAGGAAGTGACGGAAGACACGCCACACAAACAGCTGTTGACCGCTCGCTGGCCGGTTCTGGTGTTAGTTTTCGGCGTTAATTAATTAATGCGTTAACACGGGGGAAAAAAGACCATGATATACCGTGAAACCGCCAGAATCTTACAAAATACCGTGATACACATTTTTGGTCATACCGACCAGCACTAATACAAACGTGGACGTAGTCAGCCTGATGTCACCCGTTGGTTTGTGGACTACAGGGCGGTTTGGCCGTCGCCATTTTGTTTTCTTGTAATAAGAAGTGACCATATTTGGACTAGAGGGTGGAGCTAGGTTAGCAAGGTGCATCGTCATTTACGTTCACTGGGATGCTAATTTTTGCTTGCAAAAAACAGGCTTAAAATAAAATGTGCCCAACGTAAGAAACGCATATCTCAACTTTGAAGTCAAACCTTCATTTTAAATTGAACTGGCGAGAGTCAAAATTCATCCCCTGTACTGCGGTACAGTCCCCAGTCTGTTAAAACTGTTCATGTTAACACGGAGGTTCATGGGATTGTCACTGCCTCAAGTTGCCATTTGAGGAAGTGCAGATTGCCACTTCCTTTGGCTTCATTTTTCAGAACTGGAAGTTGCTGCTTGCTTCTGTATTTTATGAGCAGTTTTACTACTGTATGATTTTCTAGCTGTTATCTGCTACATGGTGTGACTGGTAGTAAATGAAGCAGTGGCTCACTTGGGTAGGGCAACATTGACCAGTCCAGAAGAGAGCATCTCCATAGACTTGCCCCAGAACTTGTTCTTCCATCTCTGATCTGAGACAGAGACAAACAGAGCATTAGGTTCAAGTCCTCTCACACAGTACAGGTGGATCCAGCACTCGTCTCTAAGCACGCAGCTCCTACCTTGCCAGAAAGTGAAGTTTTCGGACTCCGCGTGGCACGCAGAGACGGGCGGGTGATGGCTGACCTGAAAGCAAAGCACATAATGCAGCATTACAGTACGTTTCCAAACTCCGATATGGAGGTTTCAGCTTAATCCATCTCTGCTGGTTACCTGCTCACTGACGTAGTGGAAGGCTCGGTCTTCTCTGTGACTCTCGTACGTTTCTCCCAAAATCGGGTTGAAGGGCTTGTAGCGATTCCTCCAGGACGCCCAGGCGTATCCAGAGATGGAGAATGCTGCCATGTATACCTGGGAACATGCATGTTTTTTTTTTATTAAATGAATCAAAGAACTTGCGACTGACCTCAACTGAATCTCAGCAAACCAAACTCACCATTCTCTCATACGGATCATCCGTGCGGTTGGCGATGTCCAGCAGCTCCGAGTACTCCAGCTCTTCGCTGAGTCTCTGCAGCAGCGACAGCGGCTCGTTGAGATCCACCGGCATGGAGATTCTGGACAGGTCCTTGCCGATGTTGTTGTACAGGATGCTCATGATGCCGATGTGGCTGTTGTCTGTTCCCGAGGCGGGGAGGACAGTGCGACGACCTGGAACACAGAGACACAAATCAATGCAGCTGAAGGACCAGCTGAAGGCCAGAAAGTAGTCCCCAATCTGTTCAATTCATGCCACTACTCAAACCTTTGGATGTGATGAATGTAGTTAATGTAAATGTTACCTTGTATTTATGTTTTAACCGTATTAAAAATCTACAATAAAAAAAATAAATGAACAAATCAACCATGAGACACAATCTCATTTAGTCTTAAATCATAAACTACAACCAACCCTGGTCAGAGTACCGAGGTTCGTCCGTCTCTTTTTAGTGCCATTATTAATGACATTTGCATTATTCCATCGCTCCTGAAGGAAAACAACCAATCAGAGCCAAGGAGTCTCTAACGCAGCCATCAGTCACTTCTCGGGAAGTTATGAATATGAATCAAGATTCTGTTACTGCATTTCTGTTTAGATGTAAAATGAGAACGGTTGTGACCCGGCCAGCATGTTGAAAACAGTCCAACCAAAATCAGATTTCTATATCTATAACATTAAATAGAATATTCCATAATAACTGCAGTAGGACATTAGAGGAAGCAGAGTTAACCTGGATTCTAGTGGGATTTTTACATGCGAGCATGTGCATAAGAAAGATTGTATTTAAAATAATTTAAAGCAAAGCCCGCCTAAAAACAAAACAAAGCTAAAGGGGTCTAAATGACACTGTAAACGTCACTGCACTCATTCACAGTAGAAATGGTGAACAATGGTGGCATTACCGGTATTGGTGGGCACTGGGCTGGGTGCTTCAGGAACGTTGTTCAGACTGGCGCGGTAGTTGAGGGTGGCGGTGGCTGAGGGGGAGAAAGGACAACGTCAGTTCATCTCGTCGGTGGGCCGAGCGGCCTGTACTGCCAGCTACCCACTCACCGTGTCCCTCATCCGGCTCGGAGTTGCTGGTGGTGGTGATGTCGCTCAGGCCCGACTCGTCCGACGCCTCGGCCTCCGACGAGCTCTCGCACACGATCACCTCGCTGGCGTCGAAATACTCGGCCATGGAGTCCGCTACAGAGGGCGCGCGGTGGCTGTGACGGCCCATGGACGGTGTCCTCTGAGAGGGAGCGCAGAAAAGAATTAACCAGTTTGTATAAAAGAGGTGGAGCTAGAGCGTCGGCCGGCGTGCGGTGTCAGACGTATTGCAAGAAACATGCAGCTCTCGCCACCCACACAAAATGTCTACACCCTTTGTTGTGCTCCGTCTGAACAGCATGAAGTGACCGACCGGAGCCACGTCTACCTCTTTACAGCGCTGTCAGCCATTCAGATTCTCTGGTCAAGTTAAGTCAAGATGTGCTCCGCTACGATAGCTTCGGGGAGAATTGTCAACATTTTCTCAGTGATTTTTAACAAATTCCATATACAAGATGAAAATGAATGCCAGCGGGATAATGGAAGAGAGTCCTTCACACACAAACAATCCGTGTATTATTTGTTCTTTGGATTATCCGTTTCAAAACAAAAACTCGGCCATTTATAGATTTTTCCAAGTTTTAAAATCTGATTCGGTTTTCAAACTGAGCAACCAAAGAACAGACGACACACGGATTACAAACGCACAGCGCGGTACACACCTGGTCAGGACGGACGGTGCAGAAGGATTCATCAGTAGAGTCAGAGGACAGTGAAACCGAATGGACTTTGGTCAGACGGGACTGTATGTCGAACTGAACACGCATGTATGAGCACACACACACACACACACCATGCAAGACACATGAAGTGGAAAAACAGAGCAGAGAGAAAGAAATGGTCAAAACATGTCATGCTGACTCCAGAGCAGTCCCACGGCATGTGGTGTTTATCAATGTGTTCTATTATTTAACTGTCAAGGCCAGAGGATCAAGAGATATTAGTGTATCAAAATGGGCACAATAATTATTACATCGACGATCGTACGATACATGGCTATGAACAGATCTATGTTTTTAGGATATTATTATTTTTCACATTCCAATTCAATATGTTCGAGAATTTAAAGTGAGTTGCTCTTTTAAAACGGTTTTGTTTGAGCACTTCCCATAATGCAACTTAATGGTATGTTCCATATGCATCTTTCCTGTTCTAAATGTGCTCCGGCTGAGAGAACCATGAATACATCATCAGGGTCACTCCTCCAGATCAACAGGTTCCACAGTTATTTATTCCTACCTTCTTTTCAATACACGAGTAATTATCAGGAAAGGATTTACTTTTGGTCTGTTGTGTGTTGTAGAGGGAAAACCCAACTGCCAGACAACCAACAACAAAATAAAGCCCGCTCACATGCAGCACCGACATGAAGAAGAAAGCTCATGCAACACCAAACAAAGAAAAGGTTTCTCTGAGCGCCGTCGGTTTGACAGCAGGAATGAACGAGTTACTCGACCGACAAGACTGTTTGGTTTCAGTGTGTGACAACCATCGTGTTATTTCTGTCTTTGTGTGTGCGGAAACAGAGAGAAAAGACTTGAGGTGTGTTCCTGTGATAACTTGTACCTTTCCTGCCTAGAAACAGCCCAAACCGGCTCCATAGTTTCACCTCAGCAACAGACGGAGGGCTGGGCAGCCATCGTCTTTTTACAGGCCGATACTAATATTGTGGGACAATCAATAATCTGTGTATTAAATCGGAGACTCTGGTGGAAAAGGGTTGGGGGCGGGGCACAGAGCGGGAAGAGGGATAGTGTCAGTCACTCTGTTGTCATCCGATTTTCCGATTCAGGAAGAGTGAGGATCGTTTTGGGTTTTGTTTCTACGTAGCCCGCTCTGCTCCTAGTGTGTGTGTGTGTGTGTGTGTGTGTGTGTGTGTGTGTGTGTGTGTGTGAGAGAGCGTGCACGAGGGAGTGCGTGTTACCTCAGACAGTGTGTTGCAGAGTGTAGCGAACTGCTGTGACGTGTTGCGCCTCAGGTCCGGGCCAGTCCAGGCCTGCCTCAGTCTCTCTCTCTCCAAGGTCAAAACCTCATGAATGGACTTGAGAGAAGCGTGAACTGTAAAACACAGCGTGCAGAAACAAAGTCATGAATACACGGTGATCTGTAATAAAGACGCATGTGGCAGAGAGCAGGGGGTGTTAGGCATTTTTTTCCCTTTCAAATGAATTCTAATTCATAAAATGTCCTGACCCTGACTTAAAACCTTAAAAAAAAAGCTCATTTTTGTAAGCCAACAATGTTTTGCTTCCATTAATAACTTGACAATCGAAGCTGTAACTTATTAAAGCCACTATGAAGCATTTGATATTTTGGGTTATTGTTGGGTAATCCGATGACAAAAATATAGACTATTTCTATTTAATTATTCGTAATGCCTGATGGTTTCGTTTACTTATGTAGGTCATATCGAGGGCATCGGTATCAAATTAAGACCGTTTCACAACCAGTTCAAAGTTCCTCACAGTAACTTTAAGTTTCTCTTCATGAATTCAGAAACTTAAACTGACAAACATCATCAAGCCTGTCTGGAAAATAGACGGCTGTCATTTGAAACCAGCTCAATTAAACCTAGAGACAGAAATACAGCTGTAGGGTGGGAGGCCGCACCCCTCTGAGAAGAAGTGCAGATGTCCTGGTGGAGCTTCTTGGCCTCTGGCGAGGAGACCTGAGGGTTGGACAGCTGAGAGTAGACGTAGTCAGGGATGGACTGAACGGACGGCCCCAACCCGGAGCTGCTGTTCAGGTGGCTGCTGCTCAGGTGGCTGCTGCTCAGCTGGCTGGTGCTCAGGTGGCTGGAAGTGAACTGGAGTAGAAGAGACACCGAGCTGAGGATGCAACTATTATAGAAGAACATAATGAGGATGCACACAAAGCACACGTCAGTCCTACCATCCCCCCCATGGCTTCAACGCGGGACAAAGTCCTGGAGTGACCGAACCCTTTCCCCGTCTTCTTCTTGGGTTTCTCCAGGGACAGATTCTAGAACAGAGACCAACAGGGTTACAGCTTTTCTCCATAAGAGACAGCAGCAATAAAGAATACATCTTTGATGCAGCCCTTAGGGATCTACTAAGTATTACATTATCTAATTGAAATCAACATGATGACTCATTTTACCCCCAGTGAAGAATCCCACAGGTTCACAGCTGTTACCGGAGCGCTCACCTGCATGCTGATTCGCATCTCCAGGTCTGTGTTTGTGATGGGCAGGCCTCCCTCCAGCCAATGGAGCCGCTGGATGAGCAGGGCCAGGTCCGTCAGCTCCACCTGACAGCGAGCCAGGTCTGACGAACAGAGGGTCAAAAGGTCAATCCAGTCAATTTAAGAGAGCGGTAAAAATATCACGTCAAAGTTAACACGTTTGGGTTTTTTTGTACGTCAATATATGTGACGAAGTATGATGAAGACGGCTCTCACCGTTTGAGGTACCGTCGATGTCGTGGGTCTGCTGCAGCCACGCCGACACCTTGCTGGTCACCCCCGGGTGAGAGGAGACGGCGGGGGCGGGGCTTTCCATGTCTGGATGGTACACCGACGCCAAGCTGGCATAGTGAGCGGGCTGCGTGATCAAATACAAGGAAGGAAAAGATGACTCAATCAATCACAATGTTGACAACCAGTTATAAACACCAAACATTGAACAGAATCGAGTGATTGATCAACACTTTAAACACCAGCTATTTAAAAGCCTCGCAATGACCTCTTGAGAATTTTACACATAGAAGACATTTCACAGGTTCCTCATACGAATAAGAGTTTAGTATGTAGAGGATTAGTATGAAAACTTTGGTTGTACGAGTAAGCGTACAATGTACTGCTGGTTAAAAGAAATGTAAAAATCTGAATAGAGCAGATGCCATGACACGATCAGGCGGATCCCACAGTGCTTTGTGCTGGTTACCACAACAAAATAACAGTCAGTGGAGGAGTGGCATGATTACACTAGTCTTCTCAATGGAACTGTTGTTTTAGTGTTCGGATGTAGTGGTCAGAGGAGAGGCTGTAGAAACGGTGGATAAGCACGTTCAATTTCCTATAAATTCTTCACGTTGCATTTGCTGCTTACTCTTCCTGTAGTTTTACAAAGCTCTGCTAATTCTGTGATAAACACATGCTCCTGAACTTAAGAATAAAAGTCCTGTTAGTTTGTTAATTAAAAGTAAAGTGAACACCTACGTTTGATACATTCTTGGGATTGTGTCCACACCTACCAGATCAGAACTCAACGCGAGCCAGACCAGCTCAGCATGTGATCCCAATGAGAGCGAGGTCCTGTCTGAACGTACAGACTAGACACTCAATGCAACGATCGGACGACAAGTCACACTGAAGTGACGACCAGTGTAACCGCGGCCTGTTAGAAAATGCGTGACGTTAACCTCAGCGGGATTCTCTACTGACCATCTCTCTGTTGGTCTGGGCGAGAGTGGCGGCGGTCGGCAGGTTGCTCGGGCTCAAGGAGAGAGCGTGAAGGACGCCATGATGGACACTCATTGCCTCGTTTTTCCTGAATACACGATGGGCACACAGCTTGGTCAACCAGATGTAGAAGATGTCATGGCTCTTTGCCTAACAAGGAGGGAAAGAGAGTGTTTAGTTCACTGCAGGCTAAAGAACATCCACGTCTGTCTGTAAACGGCATTTTAACCCCTTAAGATTTGACTCATGAGTTTATTTTGATGTCTGTGTCGATAATGATTCCTGGACTCTCTGGACTCTGCTGTGTGGGTTACCTTGAGGTGGTAGATGTTGTCCCCAGCGTCCAGGTCTAAGCCTTTGGTCTTCTTGTTGATGGACATGACCGCCAGGCTGACGTCCAGAGAGCCGTGGAGCTTCCCTCTCTGAATCTAAGACACAATTTGAAATGATGCAGTTCAAATAGAGCCGTTAGCAGCACACGGGGGTCAACAGAGTGAGTTCATGGAGGTTGCTCCATCACTGCTCTGAGTGACTGACAGTAAATTGTGCAACAGCTGCATTTTTCTTTTTACGACTTACATCTTGCTGTGTCTTTGAGTACTTGAGAATTCCTTTCTCCAACAGGAAGTATCTCTGAAAAAGCAATCACAGTGAAGAATTTGAAAGGTCCAACCGTCATGACGATGGTTTAATGCAACGACGTTGGAAACCTGGGTAAACTGAGCGGGACAAAGAGCCGCTGCACAATCACTGCTCACCTTGTGCCAGCCTTTGAGCGGGTACTTCCTCTTCTTTTCCAAGTAGCCCTCACAGATCCCAGGGATGCTGAGGTCCATGGAGGAGCCGGGAACAGAGTACATATCCCGCTGCTGCAGGTCATCAATCACCTCCCAGTGACGAGACTGAGAAGAGGAAACACGGAAATCATTCGGAAATAAACCAAATGACTGATGGAAAAAAAAATAAAAATCAAACATTACATAGACATGTTTTGATGATGTATTTAACAGAATTATATGATGTATATCTACATACACGCACAAAAAAAAAAATCAGATCCAGCCCGTTTTGATGGGCAGCCGATCATTCGGTGCATCTCTCGGCTCTACTGGTCAAACCCGTACCTCCTACACCTCCTACACCTCCTACACCTCCTACACCTCCTACACCTCCTATACTTTCTCCTCCCACCTGTGGGTCTCGTTACCTGCTTCGATTGTTTGGAGGAGCCGGTGCTGCTGTTCCGCGAGTGGCAGGGTTTGAACACGCTGGCCGGGGATTTGTCCATGCCGCCGTTCCCCGACAGGCTGCTACTCAGAGGAGGCGGACACACCTGAGGGTCCATCGGCAAGAGGTGGTGAGGAAAGCGTTGCATGGAGCGAAAGGGGGGCGTTCACGACAAGCCGTGTCTCATGGCAAAGTGAGCGGCACTGAGGAGATCAATGAAAAAGTGTAAACGGCACGCGGACAAAACTATCGGGAAGACGTCGAGGAATAAAATAAATGGACAATATTCAAAGTAAATTAAAAATAAAGATCATCAGCTATAGTCTGATGATTTTCTTACTCAACTCTTAAATAAGATGCCTTGATGGATGCACTCACTATATGGGAAGGAACTATATTTCTAAACCTTGGTCATCTTGTAAAATTCATACGACCATTAAACAGAAAGGCCAGTTGTGTTTACAACAAGAGGATGGACACTTCACACATTGATACAAGCACTTTAAGAACTACCTTCAGCTGATATCAGTGGCGATGTAGGAAATCTTAAAAGTCACTCGATCATTAGTTCAAACAGACAATGAAACGCATAATTGGGTTGAAACCACAGTCAATAGATTGAATATTCAGTAGCTCTTTCAGATCCTCTGTAAGGATCACACACGCATACACACTTCCTCTTTTCACATTCAGCAGGTGAAAACAGCCAGGAAGAGGAAGTGCAGAGAATGTTATGAGAAGCCTGACCTGTCAGGTGGCAGCTTGCTGCTGATAGCTGCCAGCCATTATCACACGATGTGTGTTCAAAGAAAATCTGATTTTCCCCACTAACACAGGACAGACAATTAGACCCGAGGCCCTGAATTACATTAGGACAAGGCGACTATGAATGCAATGATACGAGTTTGTCCATTCATACTGTAGTCAGTTAGGGCATTGCAGTCAATGTTGTGTAAATTTTTACATCACAATATACTGCAATATCGACATATACCATGATGTGAAATTCCATATAAAATGCAGCTTTTACCCATAGCGCTCACTCCTACACTGGACATAAATGAAAACCTGCACAACTACAGCTAGTGGCAATACTGATGAGAAGGTCGAAGAAAAAAACCACACCTGTGTTGGCCTGAAGTCTAACAGGCTGCTTCCCAAACAGTCCACAGGAAATTCCTTAAACTTTCCACTCAAGATGAATTGTAGAGCTGCAAGAATTCCCCTAAAAAGTTCATGAAAAACCACACCAAAAGAAAGCAATGTTCCTAGGAACGATCCTTCAGCATCGAAATCCTCTGAACAACTGTGTTGCGCTGAGAGCAGTGTCACACCTGGCCTGCTCGTCGGACTGGTGCATATCTAAGGCGGCGGGTATCTGGGCGGGGCTGAGAGACACTCGACGTGACCGAACAGGCCTGCCGGCTCTGTCATCACAAGATCTGCAACAGATTTGCAGTCCACAGATGTAACCGACAGAAACATAAGAGCTCTAAATTGCATTCAATTATCAGATTCTGCCCGACACAAAAGGCAAACGACAGCAACTACTGGGAGGGTGATCTAACAGAAAACAAAACAAAAAGTGAAATGTTTAAGATCTGGCCACTTAGGGAGCAGCATCTCATCTCTACTACTGGGTCCACAATCGAAATAAAAATAAAAAGGCAACTGCTAGTGCGCGATAAACACATGGCAAAAGACTGAAGCGTGATGAATGAGACATTATTTCATTTAGGGATGGTTACTGAAACCTGGAATTAAAACAGGAGAGTGAACCAGGTGAAGAGGACTACGACAACTTGTTTTTGTGCAATAAAACCTCTGCAAGAATAATCCATATACCTGTTCAACAAGCATGAACGTGATCCGAGATCATGTAGAGCGATAGAACAATCTGCTCTGTCCACAAGTCCCTCATCCATCCAAGTATAGTTAGCTCGGCTAATAGCGGATTAGTTCCCTCTCAGTGACGGCCGAGTTACTTTAGTAAGCAGTGTATGTGTCCGGGGATTTCATTGTGAAGTGTGGAACGGAGGGAGTGAAGCCCTGTTGACGTCGGAGTAATGAAGTTGTTGCATTTTTTAATCAGACTACGGAGCCTCTGCGTTATTAATTTATTACATGGATAATAGAAGACGTCAACACTGTAACCTCTTCAGTCCGTTGACAATGTTAGTTACATTTTTGGATGTTTTAAACTACAATTCTGGCCAGACCGTAAAAAGGTAAAGCATATTTAAAAAAAGCATATTTAAAAAAAAAAAAAAAAAAAAAAAAAAAAAAAAAAAAAGAAGAGGGTTCCATTTCATAGAAGGCTAAATCTCTCTTTTAAATGTCAACATCGAGGAACATTTTACTTTTGTAGCAGAACGTCTTTTCTTAGAGACGTTGCATCAAAAGAAAAAGGGTTTAGGAAGAAGTCTGCTGGTGCAGCATTAAGTCATAGTTTGCTTGCTTGATAAAGTTTTATAGTTTCCCCATAACAGTACATGAAGCAGCACCCTCTAGCAGTTACCTCCTAGTAGCCAAACATGCAGTAAACGGTTTGGTTCCCTCCTGTTGGAACCAAAGAAGAAAGAAGGAGCAGAAAGAGCGAAGGCCAAAACATTCCCTGAATGCTTTGCACTATGCATCACTGTGTGATTACAGACTCGCAGTATAAAAGTGTTCTGGTGTTGTCGCAGTACGCCCATATGAGGGACACCGTTGACGGAATTGACATGCCCTTTTTTTCAATTGATGACACATTATAATGATGTTAAGCTGCCATGACTACATAATCACATATGCAAAACAGTCTGGTTCATTATAAATAAACACATTTACTTCTTCTAATGGTATTCAACCACACACACACACATCGTACAAAACTAGCTGAATGACTCGACACAACTATAACCCTCTGAACTACAAAACCTGCCAGCGGGATTGAAAAGCATACTTTCTTTCAACAATCGCAAAAACTACAGTTTATCCTAACCAGAAGTTGTAGAAAGTGTCATTATCGTCAGCTTTTCCTCTTTCCGACGGTCTTTGAACAGGTCAAGTGCGACAAACGCTTCCGTCAGCAAAGCAACAAAACAAAGTTTCAATTGTGATATTTCATAAAAAAACATTTTATTGTGAATAAACCTTTTGCTTTAACCAGATACTGTGAAAAACATTAAATTCTGCGCTCCTTAGTGCAACCAGGAAGCCATGATTGATCTCGCCTGACACCAACAGTCACGTGACAACAATTCCGTGAAACTTTGACTGAACTGCAGTCTGCTGAGCACAGAGCATCGAGAGGCTGTTTAAGGCATTTAGAACTCAGAAGGGCCGTTATCACCAAGGACTCAACTCTCCCAGCAGTGTTGTAGTTAAGACCACCTAAACAGAGACCAAGTCAAGACCATACCACTGAGAGTCCCACACTGCACTGCAACATTTTGTTGTGCAGCCGCTCCGAGCTGAAAAACACAGGAAAGCGCTGGTGACGTCACCGTAGAAAATGGACGAGACAAAAGACCGAAAAGTCCATTTGTGGGAGCAGATCGGCCGATCGGGCGGACACTGAATGTTGCTGGTGATTGTTGTGCTTTTACCATTGCGCGCCTCCTCTCCACAAGGAATCAGCCTCCTTGCTGTTATGTTATGGCTGACAGATTCAAAGATTTAGGTCAAACATTCAACTGTCTAAACTAAACAACTAAAATCAATGTAGTATAGGTTGTCAGGGGTAATCGACAGTAGACATGGTATATATCATGTAACCATAATCCCTAAAGACTATTTTAGATTTTTTAATAATGTAATATCTGTCATGGTGGCAGGTGACCCAAACGTTTACCTGCAACCTTTGCCCCCGTTTATGGAAGGTGCTCATTTCATTCCAGCCGTCCTCTATCTGAAGTCATAGCCCAGGTATGACACCAACATGTTGAGTCATAACTAGGACTGGGGAAGAAGTTTAGAACAACCATGAGAGGTATGTGGTCTGACCAGTAAACCAGAGAGAAAGCAGGAGCTGAGATACAGCCCTGAGAGCAGCATTTAACAAACTGTACTAACATCTGACACATTGCCTAGAGCAGGAAACACGGCCATGTGTCAGTTGTAGAATTTGGTGTTTGACTTCTGTGAACGCATTCAACATGTTTCACATAACTCACTGCAGGTACCACGGTGCTGTCACAAACAACATCCTCAGCTTCAAAACCATCGGTTTAAAACATTGCTGCATAGTGACTACAATGGCTAAATATTGCGACACTGGAACATTCCTGGCATTTATGGGTCAATTGTGTTTTGCCCAAGCAGCAGCTAACAAGGCTGGATGATAATCAGGTCGCCAGTTTGAGCAAAAGACCCGTGAGTTTTATGTAGGGCTGAATTTTCATTTCATTAAAAACATTGCAGAAGCATTCGCAATAGTAGCTTGAAACACAGGAAAGGTTTTAATTTTTCTTGACTAAACCAGGGTGTCCATAAATTACCTGCAGTCTAGGTAGGCCTGTCACAGCTTCACAGTGAACCGTAGAAATGTTTACACGGGTGGGGACCGGGTCTGACCAGGGGTCAGACGGCCCAGGGTTAAAGTGGCTCGAGGCTCCGGCTGTGAGAGCACCGTCACTGTTTCCTGGGGTGCGGTCAGCGCTCACAGGGCTGTATACGAATGTATGTCCATTTCGCACAATGTTGCAACATTGTGCGAAATGGACATATTCAACATGTACACTATAGTGATAGCCACCGTGTTTGTATCACGGTACAACCAAATAGATTCATAAACAGATGCAGACTGTCGTGGTGTGGTTTTTACAGGAAGTGCTTGTCCAGAACAATCTGTTCTTTCACATGCATGTCGGTGAGCTGTCAACTCAAGACCTGAACAGACTGGTTCTCCCGCTGTCCTCCATCTTTCACTCCCTCTCTCGAGGAATGTGCCAGAGCAACGTACGCAAGCTGTTTGGCCACATGTGACTGACGGGAGCACTTTTTAGGTGAACAACAGTGTTTACAAACAAACGCTACAGTTGGGGGTGCAGCTTTGTCCCAAAATTATGAATAGAAGGTAAAGTCAGGTTCTTAAGGCAGTCTAAAGGCCTTTACACATCGGATGCGTGACGAATTAACGACAGGAAAATGCGTAATACTAGTAGTGCTGGTCGGTATGACCAAAAATGTGTATCACTGTATTTTGTAAGATTCTGGCGGTTTCACGGTATGTCACGGTATTTCCCCCCCCCGTGTTAACGCATTAATTAATTAACGCCGAAAACTAACACAAGAACCGGCCGGCCAACCAGCCAGCGAGCGGTGAACAGCCGTTTGTGTGGCGTGTCTTCCGTCACTTCCTGTTTCCTTCACCTACATTCCCCTGGGTCCTAAGTCCCTCCATGTACAGCTTCTTATCACCCTCTATGAAATACGACGTTTGCAAACAGTGGTTGTTAAAGAGCGTTAGTTGTGGGTTATTAATTGTTATAACCATGACTAGGGTTCCCTCGCAATACACTTAAGACAACTAGCTCCGACCGCAGCGCCCTCAGCGGCAAACAATATATTTAGCTGCCTGTTTAAGAGCGACAGCAGTTGTTTCGACTATGCACCGGTATAAGATAAGAGATAAGATAAGATAATCCTTTATTAGTCCCGCAGTGGGGAAATTTACAGGATCACAGCAGCAAGTGGACAGTGCACACAAGATAGAGTAAAAAAACAAGAGTGACAAGTAATATAAATAAAACAGTAAAGAATATCAACTATACAAAAAAAGTACAAAAATTAAAAATAAAAGAATAGAATATTATATATACAGATAGAGTATTGTGTATTGCACAGAGTAATTATTGCACAGATTATTAGTGTTTTTGGTGGTCTACTGGGAGCACAGCTGGTTGTGCAGCCTGACAGCAGCAGGATGACGGTATATGAACAATTGATATCATACGGGAAATTAAAAACAGGTACACCGGTTGAACCGGTATACCGCCCAGCACTAAATACTAGCTTGCACATATTACAGGGATCAATTGACCCAGTCTGTCTAAAGGTAAATTAATGTATAGTTTAAGCTACTGTGAGCAATTTAATTTCATTAAGCTAAGCTAAACTTTCTCTTAGCGAAATCCTCCAAGCGACTTTGAGTTCACTCTGGTTAACAGTTACGCAGCGTATATGTCTAGGGCTTTTATTGTGAAAGGTAATAAAAGGAGATGAACTGGTATTAACTGCCGTTGTCAAGGATAAAAGAAATATGTCAACTCGACACAATGTGATTGGTTGATGCCTTCATTACGAGGTACGATTTGCGTTCTGTGCTTAAGTACTCATGATTAAAGGACTTTGACAAATCGCAGGCTATTGACATGCAAACAATTTGCACAAATGAAACCCCCCCCCCCCCCAATGTGTTGGCCTTATAAATGGGATGTACCTGTACAGCACTTGTCTAGTCTTCCGACCACTCAAAGCACTTTAACACTACATGTCATCATCAAAAAACAGCATGTTTTAGTGTGAATTCAGCAGCAAACAACAGCAGTGTAGAAATGTACCACACAAGACTACACACCCAACTGTGTGTGTGTGTGTGTGTGTGTGTGTGTGTGTGTGTGTGTGTGTGTGTGTGTGTGTGTGTGTGTGTGTGTAACAGGTAGGAGGCTTAATACACAGGTTTGTGAACAGCGTGAGAAACAATGTGGGGACACATTTCTTATGGTCGATAAGGACATTTTAGATTATTCTCCGACATAGTTAATGTTAACGTTACTACTTCACATTGTTGGCTAGTTTCACGCGTAAAAAAAACAAAACGTTACACGCCGAAAAGGCCGTCAAACGTCATTCCTACGATACCCAGTCACAATTAATTAAAAGCAAAGACGACAGCGGAAAGGTGAAAAAACATTCGCCATTTTAATTCACCTTACGTACGAAACGAACCGTAACGACGCGCGTGAACACAAAGCCCCCAAATTATTTATTAAAAGTTTCTTCCGTATGAAAACTAAAACTGTATCAAACATTTTCACTTCGGCGTCAATTGTGAAGCGATACAATAGTCGGTTTTTCTTCTGGACTCACCTGGTTTTAGGCGAGGCTCGACAGGAACCCACCGGCTGAGCTGATGAGGCTTCTTCTTCTTCAAACTTCTGGAGCAGCCGCCCTCGACTTCTTCTTGTTATCTCTGAGCGCGCGTGGCACACACCCAACATCCAGGAGCGCACCGGCGGGACAGGATGCATCATGGGAACCCTTTTTATTCTCCCTTTGATTTTCTTCTTCTTCTTTATTTTTTATTTTTATACAGAACATTTCAAATTCAAATTTAAAAAATACTGGGGAACTAACACAGTGTGGCGGTTAAAATAAGCTGAAACTTATAGTTGGACATTCTATCTATAGGCTATTAGTTTGCATTCCATCAGAAATCGTTCACCTTTTGACCCCACGGAAAGCTCTTTCCTCTGTCCTACATGTTAACCATGCTGACCCATATGAGAGAACGACCAACCATTAAGGAGACCAGGGCCCCTCAAAGATGACCCATATTCAATGGCCAGGCCTCCCAAAGACACATGGGCCTATCTTTAAAAACAGACATATCATTACAGTTACTCTGATTATCCTAAAAGCTAATAAACAAGATTTTCCACAATTTCAATACTTTTGGTCCCCAGAATTTTTTTGAAAATAGGTGATATTTTCCCCCCTTAAATCTTAAAAAAACAGCTGACATTCGATTTTGGTGTGTCAGACGAATTAAAGGTAGGTTGAAAAATTTGTGACAATGCCATGTAAAGTAAATATGGATTGACTTTACATGGCATACGCCATTTATTGTGGAGACAGGGCCTTTCTGTAACAGATAGATGTAAGGACAAGTAGCCCATTATAATCGCTAAACACCATGGTTTTTATTTTGTTATTAATTGCTTTATGCAAAGACTATTAGGGTGTGTTAGCAAATACTTATAAACTCAGTGTCCATATAATATATATACAACAACATATATATATATTTATTTATTTTGACAGCAGCTATTACACCATAATTTATTTACTTCAGAGGACAACAATTTAGTTCAATAAAACAGAATTAAAATAAAATAACTGCGGAATATATATATATATTTATTTTATTTTAATTCTGTACATTTAAACTAATATACTTATTTATATTATTCTTGCATTTATTTTACACACTTACTCATAGATGCCATTTTCAGCATTATTATTTGCACTGTTGTTATATATTGTAGTATATACTGTATATATATACTATACAGTGGTGGGCCGTCAGGGCCTGCAAGGCCTTCTCTGCTGGCCTAAACAGAATCACAAAGTTATAGCTATTTTATAATTTAATAATTTTTCTTAAATACACTACATGTATTATAATTTATTTTCTCATTGCACAGCTACTGTCTTCCTCAGTTGCTCTGCTTCCAGTGCAGCTTGTTTTAAGTAGAGCTTTTATCCAATCAGATTTCACCTCAGTGTTTCTAGGTAAGAAGAGAGGCCCGAGGCCTGCAGACTCACAAGTGAATCCCTTTGCAGTTTAAGTGAATGGGGACGATATTGTTGATTGTCATAGTGTTCAACCAATCAGATCTTTAGTTTGACGTGTTGGGCGTATTCTTTGACGTGCCAGAGCCTGCTAGCTGGCCTAGCCATACGTGATTGGTCAGTGGGCTAGCGTGACATGTTGGGCGGTGACAATCCCAATATCTGCTGCCTCTGTCGAGCAGACATTTTCAGCCCTCAAATGCATTAAAACGTATTCAAGAAATACAACTGGGGAGGCTCGACTGTCTTCACTGGCGTCCATGAATCGAGAAGGACTTCTTACTGGAACTAAAACGCACAGATGTACTGAACAACCGTGAGATTAAACTCTTTATTAACAAAGAAAGGAGGATGGACTTTGTCTTTAAATAGTGAACAGCAGCTCTGGTAAGTGAACTGCTTTTGTTTTTACATCTGCAGTAGCTTTAATATGCTTGTTTATATATTATTATTTGTACAACTTGTTTTTTTTTTTTTGCCGCCCCAAAGCACACACAGGCGGGTACTCTCACAGAAGCCTTGTGCAGCAGTCCCAGTTGCAGTCAGAGAAGAGAGGCGACGCACTCTCGGCGTATTCTCTGCAGTTAGTGTATCTATAGGTGTTGAGCTTCATTTTCATATATATATATACACATACACATTATATATATACCTGAGCAGTTTCATATAGGAACTACTGTATGTTTGAAAGAAAAAGTTCCTGCATAAAACTGCTCATAACAAGGTCTGTGGATTATCTTGAGTCATGGTTTCTGGAGAGAGAGAGACAATGCTGTTGTGTTTTTCATATGTATTTTTTTTGGCCCTTCAAGCACCACAACCGGAGAGCCATAGAGTCCCATTATATTAGAATGCAGCCCCACCTGCCCTCATCACCCCTGTGTGACTCCCTGGTCGCTGCTGTGGGGTCCTTTCACTTCCTGGGCTCCACCATAATCCAGGACCTCAAGTGGGAGCTTAACATCAGCTCCATCACCAAGAAGGCTCAGCAGAGGATGTACTTCCTGAGGCAGCTGAAGAAGTACAACCTGCCGAAATCAATGATGGTGCACTTCTACACAGCCATCGTTGAGTCCATCCTCTGCTCCTCCATCAAGGTCTGGTACGCTGCAGCCACTAAGGGCAGACTGCAGCGCATCATTCGCTCTGCCGAGAAGGTGATTGGCTGCAATCTGCCGTCCCTCCAAGACTTGTTCTCCTCCAGGACTCTGAGGCGGACAACAAAGATTGTAGCCGACCCCTCTCACCCCGGACACTGTTGGAGTCCCTTCTCTGGCAGGAGGCTGCGGTCCATCAGGACCAAGACCTCACGCCACAAAAAGTGTCTTCCCTTCTGCAGTTGGGCTCATTAACAAAGCCCGGGACCCCCACTGACTCCGACATCCTCAGGACAATTACTGCACAACAATTATTGCACAACTCTACTCTTTAAATACACACCTGTCACTTTAATATAATACTTGTCTTAACATACTTTTTGTCATGCACCAATCACCAAGCCTAATTCCTTGTATGTGTAACGTACTTGGCAATAGACTGTTTCTGATTAGAGAAGAAAGACATCTCTACGGCAGATAGCTTCAACACTTATCAACTCAAAATACAGCTAAGAGTAAAGAATCATTATTTTTTATTTTGGGATTTGGATTGGCTGTACTTTTCAGAAGCGCAGGTTGCCGCGTCCATTTCTTCCGCACGCCGGGATACTCGCCTGTGTTCCACTGTGGGCTCTCCCAATTGTAGGAGGGAGTTTTGACTAGGGAACCCATCCTACCAAGGAAGCATCCTCGGCTTTAAGAAACGTAGGGCTCATTCGCAAAGCCACAAAAATTTTAACAAAAAAGTCCGGTCTTTTTCTAACCACTTTTCTTTGACCTCGATGGAAAACGTCATGAGGTCGAGGACAGATGTGAAGGAGAATTTACAAAGCGGTGCTAAAAGAATCACACTGCACTTGAAAGGCGGCAGATGTATTTTTAGCAATTTTATTAATAACATGGAAGGTGAGGAAGCCACAGTGATAAACTCGATGCCACCCCAGTTGATGAGGGTTCAAATGAAAAGACGAGAAATAAAATAAACTGTGGAATAAAACTAAAAGCTAGTGCTGGCTAACGTCTTTTTGGATGGACAGAGGGTGTACAGCTACAAGAACAACAACAACAAAAAAATAAAAGAAGAGTCACAAGTATCAGGACTGAACAACATTTTATTCTGTACTTTTCCAGAACTTCTGTACAATACCGACATTTTCTCAGACCTGGAAATGATCACTTCTGTCAGTAATCCAGGCTTTTTATAGAGCCACAGAAGAACCCCGCTGTAAGCACAAACACAACACAAACCAAAACAGGGATACCATCTCTTCACTTCCACGCCGGGGAAAGTTTGATGCAATCGAGGTTTTGGCAATCACATGTACTCAGCTGGGAGACGCTTCTCGTATAGAACCATTCTAGAACATAATAAAACAAATAAAAAGGAATGCCCTACATTAGTAATCCCATTCCAACGTAAAACCTCTGCCAGGCGGACCGGGGGTTTGGACAGAGCAGCAGAAGCAAAGCGCTCCTCTCTTCATCCACATGGCTGTGGAGCGCTAAACACTGGAGGACAACGGACGGCAGGAAGCAAACACGACAACGAAAGACAATATCTGTCCGACCCCTTGTTGAAAAGATTGTTAAAAAAAAAAAGCGTACGAGAATGGTGTTATGTGTTATTTTTATTCCCTTTCTGGCGGAGAGGTTAATGTGAAAATTGATAGCACTCATGCATCAGCTAGCTTAGCTTAGCCTGACACCATCTAAAAGGTAACAAAGTCCTTCTACCGGCACCTCTAGTGCTCACTTATTAACACGTCATGTCTCGTTTGTTTAATCAGCGCAATAACATTTTAAAAAGCGGCTGATGGTTTTATCGGTGGGTTGTGTACCGTGGTGCATAATCTCCTGTAAAATGTCATTTTTACACTTTGTCGTGGTTACAGATTAAACAGAGGACATATAGTGTGTTAATTAGTGAGCTTCGCAGGTGCTAGTATGTGGATTTAGTCACTTTCAGACAGAGAGAGGCGAGCTGCATCACGATGGACTTCATAAAACCTGTCCTTTTGGAGTGTTTTCTCCGCTCACGACGCCCTGCTCCCGCTGCGATCACACTGTGAACAAAGCCGCCAACAAGTCCGCTCATTTTTACGTCCTCTTGTTGGCGAGTGAAACTTGCCGGGCCGCTAGCAAACTGCAAAAGAAAAAGCACGCACCGGAAAACGACAAATGAATATAGAGCGCAAAAAAAGTGATGATGTATTTTTGTAGACGGGGAAGTTAGCAATCAAGAGGATTTTATTATTTATTGCAGAAAATAAGTGTTTATGATACTTACACGTTTTGTTCAGCGATATAATCTTCACAAAGGAACACCACTTTTATGATTTTCAAAGCGTGACTACAGTCGCCAGAAGTAAAGCGCTAACATTGGGCTATAAAAGGAACTACGCCACGACATCACATGACTTCGCGTCACCACCACTAAGCTAAAGGAGGACTAGTGTTCTCATATTGACGTTTGTTAGCTACCACCTGTTTTTAAGACGCATAACAGATTTAAAAAAAATCACGAGAGGGCTATTTATTGATGCATTTCGTATCATAGAACAGAACGGAAAAATCTCACAGACCTTAATTTCGGGCATCTTAAGAAAAGCCCATTGACTTTGAGAGGAGGGAACAGGAAGTGCAAAAAATGCTGACTCATTTCTCGGTTGTAGGAGGTCATTCCTGCAGCTCTCTGTAGGTATACGGATTACTGGAGTATCGGTTTCTTTTGAACAAAATCTCAAAGCATGAAATCAAATGATGTCGAAAGCGACACTAAAGCGGAAAAAAGGCTCGATTTACCTTCTGTGTACACACGCGTACGAAGCATTAGAATGGACCCTCATTCAGATGGAAAGTTACTTTTGCCTCCATTCGTTCCCCTCCCAGAGCCCCGGGGCGGATGTAGCTAAAGCTAGCGGGATGGTCCGGAATCACAAGAGCCAGCGACCCAATGAACGGCAGGGTTTCCAAATAAACAACGCACCCTCCATGCTGCAGAAATGAAGCATTAGTTTCAGCACCACAATGAGAGAACAGCACAACATAAAGGTGGACGTCAATGAGAGGCGACATTTCTCTCTAACAGCTTCTTATCTGGTTAACAGGTTTACTGTCGACTCAACAGCACGATTAGAACCAAAAGCGAAGCAGAACTTTTTGTGTAATACACAGGAACTCTGCTGCTGATGTTTTAAGTGGCCTGATGACGGAGTCCTTTGTCCTCTTTGTCCAACTACGTTCGGCTTGTTAAAAGGTCCTTCTTGTGGTCCCAGGACCCGATCCCCATCAGACAGTCTTTCCTAAGTACAGAGTATGTGAAAGAAACTGACTGGGCTCGTGGGTCACGGTGGAGAAAACTCCTTTAGAACGCTGCAATATCTGCATTCAAAGGCTCGAGCCACCAAACTAACTTTTTATCTCAACATCTATCAGGCTGTTTGTTTTTTATCAACATCGACATGACAGCTGGTTAGCTACACAAGTAGCGCAAATACACCGCTCCAGGCCAGATTCACCTGAGCGCGCATCTCTCTCTCTCTCTCTCTCTCTCTCTCTCGCTCTCTCTCTCTCACACACAACAGAAGCTTGATTCCAACTCGCTGAACTTCTCTGTGATTTCGTTCCTCCACTGCACATAAAAAAAAAAAAAAAAGAAGAAGAAGGTCCCTTTGTCCTTAAGTTCTTGGCCCGGCTCCGAGTCCAGCACTGTCAGGGCTGGGAGCTGCCCTGGCTGTCGGGGTCCGTCCCCGTGGAGCTGGTGTCTGAGTCTGAGTCCTCGTCGTTGTGCTCTTCCTCTGCCAGGCTCTTCTCGCGTACCCGCCTGTGGGTGGCGCTGAGGCGAGCCAGCAGGCCCTGGTAGTCGAAGCGGCCTCGCTTCTCCCCGAACGGGTCCTGGGCAGAAAAAAAAACACAGAGAGGTGAGCCGAGTTTGGGCACGCGTGTCCCTCAGAGATGGAGCTTTTAATGGACCATGCATTTGTCCTGATGAGTTGGCTGCAGTAGAGGATGTAACCGGCCGTCTGCATCCGTTCACATCAGGAAAAGATCCTTATTCATTTTCTGTATTAAGCCGTTTTACACGTATTCAGATTTATTTTTAAATTTCTAACATTGTGTTCACACCACCGTCGTTTTACACAATATCTCCGTCTACACTAAAACGACTCGCCGTAGGTGGCAATAAAGACGACGTCAACGACACCTGAAATACCAGAGAGGGGCGACTCCTCTGGTTGTATAGAAGTCTATGAGAAAGTGACTCTACTTCTCTCTTGATTTATTACCTCAGTAAACATTGTAAACATGAGTTTATGGTCTCAATCTCTAGTTTCAAGTCTTCTTCAATACAGCATGATGTTCATTTAGTAATTTATGGTCCATTTAGAGTTATTTTGCGACGTTTCCTGTCTACTGTCCGGTCACCGAGGGGCCATCAGGCTTCGGTATCTGACCAGGAGGTAAACATAAAGACTTGTGTGGGACATCAGCTTCATCCTGCTCCCAACAACAAAGTTATTGACAATGAACCTCGCCGAGCGATTGAGCATGATTCTACCAGCAGACTGTTCACACATCGGGTTCACCGAAGTCTGCTTAATGGGTCAGCCGGGCCGAAGACGATCGCAGCTGTTTTCTTTAAACAATCACCAAAACGACTGCGTTCATCAGCCAGAAGCTGTAAAAACTGTCATAATCGTCGGATTTCCTTCAACACATCATGTGTGACGAACGCTTCCATCAGAAAACGCAACCGAAATTAGGCGTAACAATTGTGATATTTTATCAAAAACATTTCATTCTACATGTTTCATTTAAAATTCCTCCCCAAATAAACTGTTTGCCTTCACCAGATCCTGTGAAAAACATTAAATTCTGAGCTCCTCAGCGCAACTATGGAGCCGTGACCGACACAGCATCGACCAACTGTCACGTGGCAAAAAGTCCGTGAAACTTGGACTGAACTGCTGAAAGAGAGGCACCATCAGCACAAAGTCCTTACATTTACTTAATGTCTGATCAACGACGAGCTTTCAATTAATAATGCTGGATAGTTAAATGAATAATAATTTATCATATTTAATTATATACATTTTGTGAGTAAAATCTAAATCTGCAACGTAACCAGCAACATTACTCAGATAAATGTATTAGAATGTTTTCCTCACAAGTACACAGTAAGTAGTATACAGCTGAGTTAAACAAATGTAAAGATATTTTGGGGTATAATGAGTTAGATTAGTAAGTCTTCATATCTTATCATAATAAAAATGACAGCTTTTTGGGACCATTTTAGTTAGTGTCGAGTTTCAAAAAAAGGATTTCCTTACATCGCTAAACACATCATGACAACTGATCTACAAACGGACAATTAAAAATATAGATGTGCATGGATTAAAAACAACAAGAAAGATAGTCACCTGCATGTTCTGCCCCTGTAAATGCAGTCTCTCCTTGCAGACGCCCTCGTAGAAATCATAGTACTCTAGGAAGGACTTTTCCATCACACTCCTGAAAACACACACACACACACACACACACACACACACACACACACACACACACACACACACACACACACACACACACACACACACACACACACACACACACACACACACACACACACACACACACACACACACACACACACACACACACACACACACACACACACACACACACACACACACACACACACACACACACACACACACACACACACACACACACACACACACACACACACACACACACACACAGAAGAGGAGAGAGAATGATGAGTGAGGAAGTGAGAGATGGAAGAAGAAGAGAAATAAAGCTTGGTTGAGCAGCTTCGTTGGGTCTCACCACAGAGCTTCAGGACACGGGACTTTGCCCTCCAGCATGTCGCACACGGCCACCCTCATGGTCTCATGGCGGATGCACTCGTTGTAGTTCTTACTGTCCCCTGGGTGGCGCTCCTGAAAGACACAAATCAAATTTGGTTCTCAAATCAGAGAACTGCAAGTGATCATATCGGATTTGTGTGTCCAGACACCAGCAGCCCATCTGCACGGGGGGTCGCTATGGTAACAATGTGGCTACGGTGGTGAACAGGATCACCAACGTAGAAGCACTCGCCCTCCAACAGTCAGAGGAGGCTGGTTTACATTGTGAAGTGAAAGCAGAGCGAAGGCGGAAGCGCCAGCAGACAATTTAATTCCGGTGTCAAACGTCACATGGCTTCACTAAACTGGCCAATTTCATAAAGCACAGTTTACGTACGGTGAGGGTCTTTATTTCTCCCTCTTTCGATCAGTAAGACACTAAATAAGTTTGTCACAAATTGAGAAAATGACACAAATGTTTTGTTTGGTGCGCTGTGCTAGGTTCGGCTATCGGAGGCTCGCGCTAACGCTAAACTAGCATCTTGAACAGAAGCAGCTGCTCGGTTTAACGCAGGCCGAGAACGGCAGGACTTATCAACAAAAAGTGATGAAGCGTATCTGCGGCGCTCCCCCTGGTCTGAGCATATTGTAATGTTAGCGGTTGACAGATAAAGTCAGAGTGTCGCTGTGAGCGTCTGTTTCCAGCAGCTGGGCTAACGTTAGCTAGAGTGAATGACACATCCCTCCACCATGTAGATCAGGTCCGCATATTATTTTACATAAAGGCCGTCAGACTGAAGTCCGTTGTGGGGAGATTGGGGTAAACGTTTTACACTTATTCAATAAGGTTACAGCAATGTTAATTAAATGTTAATTGTTGACTCAATCAGGTTTTTTCCCCCCTAACAGGATGCGTCATGATGAGTCCACGAGTGTTGTTTTGATGCCTCCGTCTGCACTCAGCGCCTCCTCTCCTCTTCCCTCTGGTGTGTGAGTGTATTACCACATTTGTAAGCCGTCTCCCCCATATCGGCGGCGTTTTTGAGGCTGCTGTCTCCACGCAGTACGCCTCCCCCAGCAGCGCCCAACACACACAATCTCGTACTTCTATCTTTGTGAGGACACGCATGTAATGCATGCCCTGGCCCATTACCCACAATTATATATGTTGCATCAGAGACACCTAGTGGTGTAGAATGTGATTGCATTGTTGTTCTTGTATTTATCCCTCTCTTGACGTAGTTAACTCCTTTATATCTCTACGATATATTCTCTGTGTTTTTGCAGTTTTAGTATAACATTTGTCTTATAGTAATAGATGCTAATCGCGATTAGCATTTCTTCATTAATGTTAAAATTAGCTTAGACGCTTAGTCAGGCAAACCTCAGGATAATGACTGCTTATTTCTTCTTGCATGATGGTTTATGCTAAATTTAAGATTACATATTCATGTGAATGGGCAGTTTGTAAGGCCATATTCTGAGGTTTCCACAATTTTACAAAGAAAAGAAAGATCCTCACTAAAAGCCCTCCACTAAACTCCGGCTTCCTGGTTCATCTGCTAAGCTTACCTGTACAAAGCAAGAGCAGAGTATTAACCATCCCAACTAAAGGCCTGCACCCAACCCAAGACCTAACCAATCCAAACTCAAGCCTTTTCGACGTCAGTCACTCGCACGTCTCACAGAACAGATACGCTTCCATGATATTAAATGTATCAAATCCGCACTGACGCGCGACTGACTGACACCAACCGCGTTTCTTTTCAAGTATATTCCTGTTGCGTTTGGTGAAGCATAGACAGCTGTTTAATAACTCACACAAATATCACACTGCATGTGTGTTTTGAACCTATTAACCGCATCTACGTTGATTGTGAGCTCGCCCGTTTACTGCAGGAGGAATCCCCTCACAGTAACTGTCTGAGTAAAACAGGTACACAGACAAGTACACAGACAGACAGAGTACCTGTTCAAAGCCAGGTTCATTGTGATAGGGGTTCTCCGTCATCAGAGACTGAATGGAGATGAGGACAGATGAAATACTCTGGGCTGGGCTCCATGCTGGGCCTGTCCATGTCCTACACACACACACACACACACACAGGTTATAGCACCATACGGTAGTTTATAACTACGTTGTAAGACAGAAACACTAACCGTCTCCCACCATCCTGTGCAGACAAATACAAACAAATGAGAGACGAGCATGCGACTCACCCCAGGATGCTGAGGCAGACCTTGCCGTTGCGGTAGAAGTTGGGGTTGAAGCGGACGGTGTTGTGTCCGGTGGTGATGAGCTTGACCCGCGGTGGGTGGATGGGGTAGTCGGGGGGGCAGCGGAACAGGAAGAGGAAGAAGCCGCCCTCGTACGGCGTGTCGAATGGCCCCGTGATCAGGGCGTGGATCTGCACAGGAAACGAGGGGACAGAAAGGAGGCGGCTTAGAGCAGTGGGTCTCCACCTTGTTTTGGGCCAGCGCCCCCCCATCCACTGACCAGGTCCATTACTGCCCCCCCATCAACTCAAATGGGAGGCTCGCCTTGTCTACCCTGAATATTAATGATTAGTATTTTTATATAAGTTAGAAGTTATATCATTACAAAAACATGTCATTAATTGCCAAATAATAGATTTGATTCATCTGGACGGTTGGAATATTGTCATTCGTTTCCCAGGGACCAAAAGGCCATGTGAATAAAAATATATATTTATGCGTCTGTCAGTCAATCTGGTGAATTATTATGCACCAAATCGTGGTGGAAATGTAATGTATATTAATTAAAACACCAAATTCAGGCAGCATCTATCTATCTAATCTATATCTACATATAACTATTTATATTTAGATTATAATGTAGCAAGGCTCAGGCATTCTGTGCCGCTTTCAAATAGGACCTCTTTATACAGCATGTGCATCTATTTAGCACCCTATTTAGGTCCATGATAAATTAATTCATTTATAAACCCATACACATATCAGCATTCTCTGAGAAGTTGAGTATAAAGCTGTAATACCACCAGAATTAAGCCACGAGGGGAAGAAACTACCTGCCCTATAGTTTGCTGAATAATGACGCTACAGCTCTGCTGTATTCCCGTCAGACACACACACACACAAACACACACACCAGTTTGGGAGATTCTCTCTGAATGAGACAGTTTAGAGAAGCGTCTGTGTGCCGAGGTGGAGAACAAAACAACACTCTGGTCGGGCACTAATCTCACCATTGCGTAGCTTATTGCAAATATTTACTTCACCTCCTCCAATAAAGAGAGATTCAGATCAAAATAACGCTCCAGCGATCCCATAGAGCAAGAGCGCTGGCGTTTCCTTTAACCCCGCCTCCCAGCCCGCTGTCCAGCCTCGGATCAGGGCTCCTTCACGTGAACGGAGGAAGGAGAAGGGCTCTGGATTCAGCTATCGGTGCATTTTAAGGGCTATTCATGCGTTTGAGCAGGGAAGTGATCCTCTGAGTTACACACGTCTCTTTCTCAATCCAAGTCTACGGGAAAGCGGATTTTGCGGTCCATCGGCATCAGGTGACTGACCCGAAAATTGTAATTGGCCACTATGTAAAACCTGCTTCAAAGCCCGGCGATCATGAGGAGGTGCACAAAAGGGAGCGATGGATGCTGGGGGATGAACAGACCATGGAGCAGAAAATCTGACCTAGAACTCAACTGAAAACATCCACATCAGAGCCTGTGAGGAAGAAATGGACCAATGAAAACATCACGGTTCAGCAGTTCCACCACTTAAAAACTTCACTCCTTCCCCCGTTTGTCAATGGCGGTTCCCGGTCCGGGTTAGACTGGTGTGGAACCAGAAGCCCCGTGTCAGGGTGTGAAACTGATACGGATACCGGCACACAATATTACAACGTGTGCACAATGGAACCAGTGGATTCTATTCTGTGTGTCGCTGCCATGTGGACAGGTGGCAGATATCAGACTGGTGTCGGCTCCATCTGTGCTGAAAGTGATTATCAAAGCGACTGTCCCCGGCTGCATGACACCACTGGAACATGGACAGTCTTACAGCAGGTGCAGCTCTTCTTGTGTGTATTATTGTCACGGGCACATTCTGTTTTAATCATGTTTTAGTTTTCCTGCATTTTGCACGCATGAAATAAATTAGATTTTTTTTTTTAGCCATACCCCCCCCCGCAACCCTAACCTACGGTGTAATAAACCAGTATTATGGTTGATGGGATTTTTTATTGCGGATCGCGATGAAAAGAAACACTTCTGACTTGATCCTGATATAGAAATAGGCCTATATGAATTATCAGAAGGAACAGACTGACACAATGTTGCTTTTTTTCATTTAACGCAATAAAAAATATTTACAAAATATAAAGCAAAGTGATTTCGGTATGTTTTTGTGCCATTTTAAGAGTATTAAACATCTGTACCTTTGCAGATGCAGAGTGGAGCCTGTGACCCCGACCAATCAGAAGAGAACGAGGTGGGGATGTCGCCGATTAAGAATGTACATGGTGGAATATGATTGGTTTAGTCTTGCATATTGTCGAATGATTGTCAAATCAGAGGGTTTTTTCTTCTATTTTTGTCGATGGATCCCCCTCTGATTAAGCTTAGTAAGCTTTAGTAAAAACTAAAGGATTAGCTGTTATTTCAGAATAATGGGCGGCTCTGTTTGTTCTCTTTGTTGTTGTGTGTTTACAGTGCGGCGCTATCCAGAGTGCTGAATCTTTTATAAATTAAAGTAATAATTAGTGCTCTGATAGTGCTATGTGAATGCTACCATTAATAAATGCATTCTTTGACAGTAGCATTCCTCCGATGGTCCCGCAAATTTGGATAGTGCAACTTAGTCTACGTGGAGATTTAATCACGCACACTAATTCAAATTGTATTAACAGTATTATTAATAGGCTGGTATTTAAACCAAAACAGGCCATGAATCATGAATTATTAGGGGAAACCAAGCAATTCCATGTAACATCAGACATTCAGCAAACCCCATATAGCCCGAATGCAATGATCCCTCGTTTCATAGCCACACGATTCGACTGTGATATTTGTGGGCGGATCAGGCTCCCGAGAATCAAATCGTCAAATAGAACGATCCACTAATCAAAGTAGCAACTCGGCCCAGATAGGACAACTATCGGATATCGAAAACAGTTAAGATCGTCTTGCAATCTCAGCGCATTCTTGACGAAATGTGGAAGCAGTCAGTGTACGAGTCCCATGATCACAGCAGCTGAACCTTCACTGAAAAGACATGTTCTGTTGTTCATTCTGTACACATGACATCTATTGCACGTCTGTCCATCCCGGGAGAGGGTTCCCTCCTCTGTTGCTCTCTCTGAGGTTTCCTCAATTATTTTCCCAAATTTGAGGGTCCAAGGACAGAGGATCTCGTTTGCTGTACAGATTGTAAAGCCTTCGGAGAGAAATTAGAGGTTTTCATCGATACAATTAAATAGAAGTGAAAGACGAGCTGTCGTCCTCCCCGTCTCACTCATCAACAGGTAGAAAGTGACGGCAGCGCGCTGAACTGTGGAAGTGTTTATCTGATCAACCACTGAATGAATGAGGGAGTGGTGTAAACGAGAGCCTGGGAAGGTGACGTAAAATGTTGCCCCACACGTAGTCATTCATGCGTTTGAGTTAGTTTATCTCTACATATTCGTTATTCTTGTTCTGGTGTTTTTAGTGTTTTTTAGCCGTTACCAGGCGGCAACCTCCGGTCCTGCAGAGTGAAGCTGATGAGGAAGTGTCTTAAAACCTCCATTCTCTCTACTGGCCATCAGGGGGCGACTCCTCTGATTGTATAGAAGTCTATGAGAAAATGACTCCTTCTCTCTTGGTTTATTACCCCAGTAAAAATTGTAAACATGAGTTTATGGTCTCAATCTCTAGTTCCAAGTCTTACAGCATGATGTTCATTTAGTAAATGATGGTCCATTTAGAGTCAAATAGACCATAAAGCAGGGTATGCTTTAGGGCGGGCATATTGTGATTGACAGGTCACTGCCGCTACCATATACGGCGTCTCTACATCACTCCTTTGCTTTCCAAATATGTTAACTCCCGTTCATTGGTTGTGAAAAACACAACATGGAGACGGCAGTCCACAAACCAACGGGGGACGTCACGATGACTACGTCCACTTCTATACACAGTCTATGGCTGTTACCAAACAGCTTCCGGTACATTAGCGCCTTCTGGACTGGAGTAGAGCAGCAAAACCAATTTGCTCAGCTATCAGATTTGGTCAAAGCGGGGGACGTCTCCTCTAGATTTTTATCTAGACACAAGACGATTTGAAATGACGAGTGTAAACGGGGTCATAGCCTTTTTTTACCTTGGTCATGTCTTGAGGATCGGGGACGACAAACATCCCTGGTGGAGGTTCCTTGTAGATGGACATGATATCCCTGCAGAGACAGACGGACAGATGGAGACAGATGAGGTTTTAGAAAGGACACTAGAGATAGAGAGAATCTTACGTACAGCAGAGATCATTTCATTCAATATGCTATATTGGCATGAATAAGGACAGTATTGACAAAGTGTCAAGTAATGATTAGATTATAAAGAAAAAGAGTACGGTGCAATTAAAAAAATAAAATAGAGGACAACAAATAATCCATCCTGTGTGTCCCTGGCCTACCCACAACCTTGCTGTAAAAATTGTTCTGGGGATTATTTATTTGGTAGAAAGTAGTTCCAGAGATCTTTGAGTATTATCTTTTGTACCAGGTAAACCCCAAACTATCTACTTGGCTAAACAACACATGGGGAAAGTGGAATATTGCAACAGTGAAAAATAAATGAATTAAATGTGTTTTCCATGGTTAACCACACTAAAGTGACGATATTTCTCAATCATATGTTCTGCATATTGTAGTTTCTAAATTACAGTAATTGCTTACGTTTCCGGTCATAAGAACCCATATTTTTCCAGTGATGGCAGAAAACTTTATGCAAAACTTTCACTTTCGATTTGTACTCACCTCATTGGGATTTTAGGTCTGAACATAACCTGAAACTATACAACTGTGACAGTGACTGTTTTCATTAGGCCCACCTCTTTATCCTCAGGATGCACTGCTGGGAAGCCTTCTCGTTGTCCCAGTCCGTGCTGAGGGTCGGGTCCCAGGAAGTGGCGTGGATGTGGGACAGAAGGTCCGCTCCTGCCACCCCGCCGAGCCCGAGCCCAACACCGGGGAGAACCGAGGAGGCGTGTAGAGACGGAGACACGGCCACGACCGGCGGTAAGGAGCCGGGGGTGAATGTGTTGCCAAAACCGGCTGTGGTAGCGGGGACAGCGGACATGGGGGGCACCAGAGCGGTGAGGCCACTTTGCGCGGCCGCAGCGGGAGGAGGGAAGGCCGGGTTGGAGCTGGTGTGAGCACCGCTGTTTGCCGGGTGTCCCACCGGTAAAGAGTTGGCCAAAGTCGGCAGCAGCGAAGCTCCGCTACCCTGTCCGGTAACGCCTAAGCCATGGGCACCGCCGTTGGACTGCTCTCCGAAGCTGTCTGCCATGACTCGCAAGCTAACAAACGTTAAGTAAAACCGTCGGTGTTGACACTAATTTATAATGCTAGCTGTTAGCTGCATCGGGCAGCTGAGTGTGAAGTTACCTCTGCTTGTTTTTGTTGACCAGCGGGATCAGAGAGTAGGCGAGCGGGATTGAGGTGAGCTCAGAGGCGAGGCCAGAAAACACGGCATTTCTTCCCACGACATAGTGGCTACTTATCGTTAGCTTAACGTTATGTGTTTTCCCCGAGGCCTCCAAAAAAGTATGAAGTCGTCGGCAAAATGACCTCGTCCCCCTTCCTAAGGCGTATGAAGCCGACTCACTGTCCGGTTGTTATCGGCTTAAATCAATATGGTGTCCGAATATTTGAGTTTGGAATCGACCACATCCCCTCCGCTCCATTACCTCAACGCAACTTCAGGATCTGATTTCTCACCAGTTAAGCTGAGCTGAAATGACAGAAAACGGGACATCCGGTGGGAACTTCAAAATAAAAGTCCTCTACGCATTTAAAAGTGGCACAATGAAAATTAAGCATTTCATTATTAAATCAAAGTATTTATGGAGGAAAAAAACTTTGAATCAATCAAAATTATTTTTTCATATAGTTTTTTATTTGTCATTGTACGATAGGGTTGCACAACGACATTTAGACTGTAGTCCCAATTTGCTACATAGGTAAAAAAAAAAAAAAGTATATATATTATATATGTAGGGTGGAGGATGAATAATTAGTTAATTAATCCCATTAATTAATTAATCACAGCCAGAGGAAATAAGCTGTTTTGAAGTCTGGTGGTTCGGCAGCTGATACTTCTGTATCTCTTTCCAGACGGCAGCAGGTGAACAGGTTGTGGCTGTGGTGGGTTTTGTCCTTTAATATCCCCTTAGCTCTTCTCAGGCTCCTCTTCTCACCAATGCCACTGATGCTCAGTAGATGGGTACCAATGATGTTCTGAGTGGTTTTAATCACCCGCCGTGCACATCCCATACCAGTTTGTAGTGTTTGCAGTCAGGATGCTTTCTATTGCTCCACTGTAAATGTGGACAACAACTTGGCACAGGAGTTTTGCGTGCGTCTTCGCCTCCTTTTTTCTAAAATCAACAATAAGCTCCTTGGTTTTACTGACGTTGTGCAGCAGGTTGTTCTCCGAGCTCCACTCTGCAAGGTTGTTGATTCCCTCTCCCAATGAAGTCTCATTGTTGTGTGTAACCCGGCCGATGACGGTAGTGTCATCTGCCAACTTCACAACAGAGTTCTCTTCATGTTTGGGGTAGCAGTCATGGGTGTGCAGTGTGAACAGGAGGGGGCTGAGCACACGGCCCTGGGGGGCTCCGGTGTTCAACACCAGAGTGGAGGAGGTTTGGCTGCCAATCCGAACTGCCTGGGGTCCGTTTGTGAGGAAGTCTATTAGCCGGCTGCAGAGTGAAGTTCTCAAGCAGAGTGCTACATTTACCGATCAGTTTCATAGGGGAGATTGTGTTGAAGGCTGAGCTGGAATCGAGAAACTAAGCCACAGACCTGCTGATCCCAGACAGTGGGTCTGGGAATAATCCGCTAGATTTCAACCAGCTTTGTATTGTTACAATGTGGGTAGTATATGCTAGTGAACGATGTTCAACTGTGAATTTAAGAGGATTTACAAAACATACCCGTTTGAGTTAGTTGCTGCACTGTGTGGTAAGATTAACATAAAGCATCCTAAACACCCTTTTTTGTATTTTTTATGGAGGCCTTGAATACCAACATTGATCTTGTGCGTTGGGACATCCAGAGCAGTCACTGTAAAGACCTGCACAATATTAAGTCCTAAACTAAACACGAGACAGAATCGGGTATAACCACCAATACTGTAATATAATTAGCTTTGTAGCGTAAATAGTCAAAGCCTTAATTAAGTGCAAGTCAGGTTACATGACTCCACAGATGTTTTTTCATGGCATACAGAAGGAAAAGCTTAACCCAACTGTAATTTGTATTTAACAGGCTAAAGCATTCAAAACATGGAAGAGGGGTCCTTCTAAAATGACGACCATTTGAAAGTACATTTGAAACTAGGCGATTAGATTTAGATAAGTCTTCTAGCGCTGTGCTCATGTGAAACCCTTCAACTGTTTCATCGTTAAGTCGGGTAAACGTCCAACGAACGATATAAGCCCAGGTACAACTTTAGTCAAAACAAAAAAAAGAAAAAAAACCTAAATGATAATTTTTGCGGTGACTTTTCTCCCAAGTGCTTGAGGTATTGACAGAGATATGTTAGGCCAAATCCCAATGTCCCCCCTAAACCCTAAAGCCCTGAACCCTCAAGGACTTACTGACGTCACCTGGTAAGTGGTTGAGTGAGAGACTGAGGGCTTGAAATGGTGTAAACAGGAACGGGACAGCACTTTGATGCAACATATCACGTTACCATGAAAACGACAAAAAATATGTATAATTGTAGGTATTTATTTCATACATTGTACTCCCTGATTTGAACGTCTTCCAGGCTCTTTCCTCACAAGATGAGGTAATTCCATTTAATCTATTTACTCGTTTTTGTCAAAACAGCTTCAATGACAAAATCAAATATTTGACGAATAAATAAATAACTTCTGATTTCATGTTTATTTTTTGTTCCATCTTTAACCCTTAATGTTTCTGAGTAAATTTATTATGACAGGCTGAACACACGTGAGCTGTCCACTTTGTTTACCTTTTTTTTTACGTCTCTGTGCGTCCACTGGTTACCCCGTGTTTAACGTCACATTGCAATGATTTGTGGGTAATTCCCGTAGGCTAAATCAGCATACCATGCCGACTTACGGAAAGGGTTCATAAAGGGCTCAAAATGTCTGCGAGAGAGCCCTCAAACACTCGATGATTTGACAGTGGGACAGCTCTAAACCCTCACGGACTTCGCGGGAGCGCGCCTCAAAGTCCGTGAGTCCGTAAAGGGGAACATTGGGATTTGGCCTTAGACTTTAAAATAGTTTATCGGACCACATGTAGCATCAATACATAGTATGGTTCATTAGTCGATAGTTCGTTGGCATTCAGTGTATTACACTGTTAAAGACAACTGTATGCTTATCTATATATTTTTTAATCAACACTTCACCTGGTGGGCTAAAGAATAAAGTGTGTGGTGTGGATGTCAATCAATTCATACTTTTTATGTTATGATAGTGCACCATTTAGAGATTTATTTCATGCATTTGTAGTTGAATAAAATAAGGTTTTAACCCTAAATTCACTTTGAACCACCTGCTCTCGTTAAGTCCACTTCACTGTTTCAATCCAGATATTTCACTCGTGTCATTGTCCTCTCAGTAAATATCAGTGATATAGCAACGGTCATTTCATTCAGGATACACCTACATTCAGTTCTTGCCACAGTTGATCATCATTTTATTTTTACAGTAGGTCAAAGAGGAACCTTTGAACAGTTCATTTTCTTGGCAATAAAAACAAAACCAAAACACTGTAGACTGTTCTTAGTTATCCCAACCATTTATTTTGGACAGATTTCAACCGAAGTGAGGTCTTACATAAAACTTTTGAAAAACAAAAATAAGCTTAGGAACAAAAAAAACGTACGATTGGAGGTTGGTTAACCTCAGATGTGAATATTTTTTCCATTTATATATATTTCCTTTTGGAATACCCCATCAGCTCATTCAGAGTTAACGTTCTGGAACACCCGCCTCCCTCCCTCTCCAGATGGAAGGAAGAGAGGCAGGGAGAAGGGAAGGAAAGGTAGACGGAGGAAGGGGTACGTGATGGAGCGGAGCCGCGGTAGCGTTATCCAGGTTTTACATGGCGAAGAGGATGAGGAACGCCACCATCAGACAGAAGAGACCCATAGCCTCAGACAGAGCGAAACCCAGGATGGCGTAGGAGAAGAGCTGCTGCTTCAGGGAGGGGTTCCTGTGTGGGGGGGGCAGGAGGAGCACGGTCAGACAAACAGCTGATTAAATGGTACCTTCACTGCAGCAACAACATAAAAAGGACAGGCATCTGTGAAACAGTCTTGGAGGGTGGACACGAAGCTTCAAGAGTTCAAAATATTGTCGACACAAAAATGTCAGAGTGAGAGGTTTGTAGGCCAACACTGAATTGAAAAACACTGCATTTCCAAGATTAAAGGAGCTAAAACGTGTTTCATTTCAGACGAGTTATGATTAAACCAACACTGGGTCGTGGGATTAAACGTGCACATTTGCTTTCTTGTCCCTTCCATGTTTACAGTTCGATAAGATCCCACCTGTAAGGTAAATGTGCATCTAGAGCCAGCAGCCGGCTAAGTTAGCTTAGCATAAACATTGTACAGACAGGATACACATTAGTGACCTTCAGAGGTGTTGTTGGCTGATTTCGATACCTTTGGACCGAGCCAGGGTAATAGTTTCACAGTTTTGAGTCTGTATGCTAAGCTCAGCATTTAACTGTACAGATATTATGAATGCAAAGTTGTTGCTAGACCGGCCGCCAACAAACCTACGCCTCTTATATGTCCAGAATTCAGACAGGCCAATAGCAACAGTCTGTCTACATGAGAGGGGATAACCCCCGTTATTGGCCGACGTCAGGGCTCAGAGAGCCTGAGATTCTGAGGGAATGAAACCTGCATCCGCGAGTCACATTCTGGAGAATGATTATTTACATTTCTTAAACTTTGAACAGCAGCAACAGCGAGTGAACGTCTGTGTTTGCCTTTTAGCATGTTAGCAGAGCAGCAGCAACAGTTCCATGTATGCATTTCTGGTCTACAAGCACATACTTCTGCATGGCACCGGCCCAAAATGAGGGCCAGCGTCTTCAGGTGGATTTTTAAAAGTCCAGCTGTATGGCTTAAAGGAATCATGGAGTGCTGCGGGAAGCCCCCTGTTAACACACCTCTCATCTCAGGAAAAGGTTTTTATGTTGACTTCTACTTTGATTTCTTAAAACATATATAAAAAATAAAGAAGGTCCGTCAGCGACTGGCTCTCAAACAACCGTTCCAAACGGATGACAGTGATAGAGATTGTCACGGCTGTAAACACTGAGCAGCACTTCAGGGTGCTGTGGATAAAATCCTGCACCTGGCTAACTAGTGACAACTTTACCTGGCGTAGCCGATGATGAGGCTGCCGAACACCGTTCCGATTCCAGCTCCTGAGCCGGCCACACCCACTGTGGCAGCGCCAGCACCGATGAACTTGGCGGCGGTGTCGATGTCCCGGGAGACGGCGCTGGTCTGGAAGGACCGGCTCAGGACTGCAGACTGGCTGACTGGCAACAGGGCCTGGGAGAGGAGGGAAGGCAGAAACCGCTGCAGTAAATATGCTGCCTGACTTTTTTATGGTCGTTTAAGCATTTTATTTAGAAATGCCCCGATCGCATTTTTGCTGCGGATACAGATTGCCGATGAGCCATATCGGTCATTTGTTGTAGTTTTGTTACAGCAGCTGGTCTACACGGCTCAAGGGGAACATTGTTCACCACCATCAGGGAAAAGACAAGAATTTTAACCAAATTTCAACCAGTCTTACTTTTTTATGTTGTCGTCATCTAAAAGTAGTTATTTGCATAAAAATGCACAATTTAAATGATTAGGAAATAAATAATTGTATTACTATTTTAATAACAATTATGCGTTATAAGCCATTTAGAGCTAGTGTTAAGTTAAGATTACATTTTAACACGTTATAATTTACCTCTGCCCAATACTCATTTTTACAGAGTAGAGCTTGAACGCAGCATAATGCAACGTCTGTCAACGTTGGCTCCAGACTGTGCTGCCCACAGGCCGGTTGTGTTTTGGTAGCATCTTCTGGCCAGTGAACGAGTGAGAACAGAGTAGTTTCTCTCAGACGAGTGTTACACCACACACGTGTAGTACTCTTTAGATATTTAGCCAGAATCTGTGATGAGCCCAGTTACCTCACATTGATTTGGGTGAAATGATACAATATCCAGCGACATGTTTTATACTGTTTATACTGAGGTAGCGATCGCTATACGAGGCCAAAAACTACTATATCCAGATGAATATCAACATTGCAATACAAGAGATGGACTGCAACAGATTATTTTTAGCCATCCAGTATTTGTCAGGTGTATTGTGTGCAGGATGATTGAAGGTCAGAGGACTGACCTGCTGCTCCACTGTGGCTTCAGGTCTGTTGAAGAGGGAGACGGAGCTGGGCCGGGCGAGGACTCTGGACCCCCCACGCAGCTACAGGCAGACAAAACCACATTAGCACCGCTTCAACAGTGAGTCACTCTTAACACATCTTCGACTGCATAGACCAAAATACACAAGACCAATAGTAACCATCTGAACATTTCACTTTTACGTTAAACTAGTAAACTACGGAATTTTTGGAAAAAGTATCAGCTGCAATGTACGGTACATTATGGGCTTAAAGAAATTGCAATTCTGCTGACATGGTTTAACACTGCAGCCTTTTGTCAGTACATGACAGATGTCAAAGAGTAGGAGTTGAGAATAAACCATCAAATTAAATAAATCTAGTAAAACATAACAGTGGAATTTAAGTGGAAACTTATGACACATTAGAGCTTTAGCACACTGGATTCTGTTCAAATGATTAACAGTACTTCAAATCTGACAAAATCGCCACTTGACCAATATTATGATTAATATAATTATAGCAAAAATACCCACTGTTGCAGCATAAAATGTTCAAGTTTCACACAGGTAGCTTTAGATATCAGTGTAGTGGGGCAATGCAGCTACTTATACACACACATTCAGAGACGATAGCCATCTGACACTCTGTAGAGATTTGACCGTTTCTACCACGGCACCTTTAATCTGGTGTTAATTAGCTCATAGCAAAGCATAGCAAAGACTGATTGAAAGCATTTCAGTATCCACTTAGCTCACCCATAGAACTACACTACTCAACAAGCACTCTGGAGATGTCCTGCATGTACATGTGGAACTTTGTCCTCCACATCACCTCCATGATTGAGATGACCTACATGCTGAAGGGTCAGCTGACATGGAAATGCCACCAACTGTGCGACCGTTATAAAGAGCATGGGCGAAACATGACTGCAAACTACTGTGTCCTTGAAAACAAACCAAGGATGCCAAACGCTCATGCAGCCATGGAACTGAATGTGCTGTAGGGATCTGGAGTTATGTAACCGACATTTAAACATTTTGGTTTCCACACGTTGTTTTATACTTTTCTTCACTAATGTAGCTTCACAAAATAAACACACGCAGCTGCATTACGGTTAAAAGCTTCACAATTAACTGCTGCTGCTCATATCAGTACTGTTACATGTTTTAAGTATAGTAACGCCATTAAAGTATTACAGCTGACGTACCACAGCAGGAGAGGTGACGAACTTGGCGCAGGCATACATGGCTGGGAGCTGGAGAGAAAAAGAACAATTTAAAGTCAGTGTTGTCATGCACAGTGTATCAAGCAGCTGATTCAGATCGACTGGTTTAAGGCCTAATCAGGACCGTGCAACTACCGCGCCACCAAAAGCTGTCAGGGGTTGAGGGGAGAGACAAGTTGTATATATACATCTTATGTGATGAAATTGATGGTCTGCAATTCTTGATAAGCATCATCTTGATGAAAAGATGCGAGCAATAAATCCACCTACTTCCCAAATACACAGGGATTCATAGTTTCCAGTCTGAAAGCACTGGGATTCACTAGCAGGCTTCAGCTCGGTGCCACAGTTTGTTCTTCACTGACCTGCAGTTCTGACAGCTTGGGACGTTACCTTGTCGTTACCTATGTCCATACATACTGCAGAACGGATGGCTTTAACACTCCCCAAATGCAAGACGCCATTAGCTGAAACCTCGAAGACATTTCTCAAGTTGTGCTGCAACATGTGGGCAAACAGCAGTATTTCATAAAAAAAACGCCATTATGATTCTATTCTCGCAGGTCCAAGGTTAGCTCGCATGAATCAGTCACCTTTTCATACCAGAGTTTGGTTGACAGTCCTCGTAGAAGAAGGGGGGGTTAGCACAGGAGCTAAGCTAAGCTGCTAAGCTAACCAGTCTGCAGACTTGAAGGTCAAAAAAGAGCCACAGACGGTCACATTGGGCCTAGAAAGCAGACACGGTGCACTCCCCCGTTACAATGAACCTTAACCGTGCTGTAGTGCAATGACAAGGGGCGACATGACACCACGGGTCCCCCACGGGGATGTCCTTGCAGCGGTGGATTGATTCAGAGCACGGTAGGCCCACAGTGTCAGACATTTTACATTCAAGAGTCTAGTGAACGGCGGCGCTGAGGGTGTGTGACCCGCTGCTTGCACCGGCAGTGACATTACAATAACCACAGCGGCTGGCCGAAACGAACTGCTCGCGTTACTACGGGTCCATTACCTGTCGCATAGACACACGTACTAACGGACTCAGAAGTCATTTCTAGCAACCAATTCATTGAATGGCCGACCTAGCTTGCTAGCTACCGAACGTTAGCAAGGACAGCTAGCTTCGCAAGCATTTCCTGAGGACACACGGTGAAGTTTAAAATGAGAGATGCGAATGCATTAACAACACGGACGAAAGTGAGTGTATATTCAGTGTAGGAGATATGAAAGGCAAACATTACCGGTTTGTTACGGCTTTCGGAGGGTCCGGGATTAGCGGCTTTCGCACACAGTTGCAGTCAGTGAATGTAGGACGAGACAAACTGTCACCTTGTACTTTATAAGATCAGCGTCTACGTCCTAAACGCCCATTGGTTAACGCCAACCCTCCTTCATTCATAATTGGCTTATCACCATGTGATATCCGTCACTCTAGCTTGCGGATAGAGTTTTATTTAAGTACAATGTTTATGATTGGTCAGTAGGTTCATAAGGGCGGGACTAAAGGAACGTTCATTAATTCTATTGGATAGGGTTGCCGGGAATGACGCGTTTACAAAGGGGGATCAGCCTTATAGCGGATATAGCATGGGAGCAACCATAGAGCAACCTTTCAATGCACATCCAGTGTCCTATGTACCAATTGGTTGGTCTGTGGGAAGCCCCGCCTTTTTATCAGAAGTAATATCTTATAGTTTAGCTTTTTAAAACAACGGGGACAGATCCAGCATGGACAGTTACGGCAGTGAGGGACATGAAGCACCTGTCTGAGAAATGGATATATAGTTATAAATATATATATATATATATATATATATATATGTGTGTGTTTTATATTATAGTGAATATTATTATATGATATATATATATATTATTATATTATACTGAATATTATTATATGATATATATATTATTATATTATACTGAATTCCCTGTGAGGGTGACAAAAATAAGATTTCCTGACGTGTTTGTCAAAGTGTTATTTACTGCTTTTTTTCGTGTTGGAATAAATGTTAAATATTGAACTGCAAAGTAGTAATGTGTGTTTGATACCTTAATTTTTTTGCATTAAATCATTCTGGGATGTTTGCTGAAATTGATTGGATGTGGCACAGCCCTACCAAGAAAAATGTTCCACCAGCCGCCACTGATTACTAATCAAAACACGCATTCGAAAAACAAAATTCTGGTCGACCTAAAGACAAAAACATCCCCCATTTCATTAACAATTTTAAACCAGAAAATATCTATCTTTCGCTTCCTATAATATAAAAAGAGACACATTTTATAAAAAAAGACTACATTTTTAAAATATCTGAAATAGTGAAACAGTTAGGAGCAGTTGAAATGCAACAAACATGGGAAGTCCTTGAGCATGCAGCCATAACTGGGCACCCAAAATATTATGCAGTAAGATGTGAGATTAGACGTGGACAGAAACAGACACAGGTGGACAGAAACACACACAGGTGCTCACTCACTCACTCACTCACTCACTCACTCACTCACTCACTCACTCACTCACTATGAGTGACATGATCCCCCTTCCGCAGATAGTAATGTAAGCTATTATGTTGAGTATGTTAAGAAGCAGTGTTCCTGTGTATGTGTTTTGTACTTTTATTGTGGAGGATGAGACGGAAGAAGATAGAGAGGAAAGAGGTTCTGGCAAAGTGTGTGTGAGAAGGAATAAAGTTGCTGCCATCTTGGCGCCGAATACGGAGCCCCATGTTTATTGTTTTATTATTATCCTAAAGTATAGGCGCAACATGAACCCTCGGCTACAGTAATAATGAAATAAGGTTTGTGGAAGGAAGGCTGAACGTACAGAATAAATGAAGATGCCATATTATGTTATGACAGTGAGTGGTGGCTGATTACAGTAAACCCAGTGAGAGACGGACAGACGGATGAAGGCCAGCAGGAAGTAGATGGGTTCTGTTTTATAGGTGACAGCGTTACTGAATGGTCAAATGAATGTAGCGGAGTAAAAGGTATATTATTTTCCAGCATGCACCTTCTGTTAAGAGGTAAAACAAACATTTATTTTTACTAACATTTTATATGGTATATCTTCATGCTTTAACAACTGGGATAGATAAAGTTTGATTCTATCTTTAACTTTAACTTTAACATTTTGACAGCCTTGGAGGAAGAGACACTATACTTCCTGTCTTAAGGAGAAAAGTTTCACTGGGACGCTTTAAAAAAAAAAATCCTTCTACGGAAGTCTACAGCTGCCACTATTAAAATAAAATCATCCAATTAAGATAACATTTTATTTTACATTTGTGTGCACATGATGTATGACATCATCTTAAAAACTTCAAAAATGAAAATAGAAATGTTGAAAATATCAGGATTATATTGTAAAAAAATAAATATAAAATGGCCATTAAATAAGCAATTTCCTTTCCATCAGAAATTAACTGACAGCAGAATATAATTCACATGCAAAAGTCCATTCTGCCCTATTTGCCTGCAGACCGCCTGCATCACCATGGCCAACATGGCTAGGAGCAGCCATACACTGAAAATCACTACACAAACCTGAAAATGCAAGAAATCCAAAAGTATTAATTTTTGTCCGATAACATGAAGGAACAAACTGAAAATGTAGTTTCGCCTTGACTATCTTCATTGAATCCTTTGCACAACCAACAAATAAAAAATACAAATCTCCACCAATTATCTAGAAAAGTTAAGAACAGAAGAGAAAGGAAACCTTTTGACGCCGCTGATGTCAACATATCTTCATACGATGATTCATATGATATACCATGAAAGGTAACTATTTTGTGTGTTTTCTTACGGAAGCCAGCAAAGCGTGTCAATACTGCATACAGTCCTTTCAAAATAAACTTCTGTCTTCACAGGAAACTCAGTTAGCTTTAGGCAACAAAACTACTTGGTTAGGTTTAAGAAAAGATCGTCGCTCTGGTTTAAATAACCTCGGAAGTGCCGTTACTGAATTACGCAAGTAACGTGACAAAAACATCGACGTTGACTTGTCGTTTCACACTAAGGGAACGACCTGCGGTCTTCTGGCTGAAAGGTTGCTGTTTGTTGGACCCATCCACCTCCCCTTCCGCCCGCCAGGTGTGGGATTTTACGTTGTTTATAAGTCCTCGTTCACGATTAAGTGGATAACATACGAAAAAATTCACAGGATGTCTACATTATTTGGCATTATTGGCATTATACATTATCCAGCCCGCTGATGTATTTGTGCAAACTGCAAATATGGGTACTGATCTTGATGTTTTTTTCATTACTATTTAGAGGGGTGTGTTTTCCATGTTATGCATTATTTTCTTATTTTTTTTAAATCTTTTTTTTATCAATTTCTTTTTGTGTTCCATCTTATTTGACATTAATTATGGCATTCTAACGTTGTTTTATGTTCATTATATGTTTATTTGTGCTACAAAGGTGCTATGCCAATACAGTTTACTATTATTTTTACAATAATAATCATTATTAATAACCGTTGGATTGTACCGCATTGCATTTTACTACCTATGATATTATATCATTTGACAAACAAACCTTTGAATCCTTAAACAATTGTATTTCACTATTGTCAGCCATATACTTCCATACACTCCCTCCCTGTGACCTCTGACCCTTGCACACTGTACTCCAGTGGTGGGCCGTCAGGGCCTTCAAGGCCTTCTCTGCTGGCCTAGACAGAATCACAAAGTTATAGCTATTTTATAATTTAATAATTTTTCATAAATATACTACATGTATTATAATTTATAAAAATATTTTTCCCATTATCTTATTTTCTCATTGCACAGTTACTGTCTTCCTCGGTTGCTCTGCTTCCAGTGCAGCTTGTTTTAAGTAGAGCTTTTATCCAATCAGATTTCACCTCTATGTCTCTAGGTAAGAAGAGAGGCCCGAGGTCTGCAGACTCACAAGTGAATCCCTTTGCAGTTTAAGTGAATGGGGACGATATTGTTGATTGTCATAGTGTTCAACCAATCAGATCTTTAGTTTGACATGTTGGGCGTATTCTTTGACATGTCAGAGCCTGCTAGCTGGCCTAGCCATACGTGATTGGTCAGTGGGTTAGCCTGACATGTTGGGCGGTGACAATCCCAATATCTGCTGCCTCTGTCGAGTGGACATTTTCAGCCCTCAAACGCATTAAAACGTATTCAAGAAATACAACTGGGGAGGCTCGACTGTCTTCACTGGCGTCCATGAATCGAGAAGGACTTCTTACTGGAAATAAAATGCACGGATGTACTGAACAACCGTGGGATTAAACTCTTTATTAACCTGTTACCACTCTGACGGCCCGCCCGCGGCCACCAATTATGCTTCAGAGTATTCCCCCATCCATAAAAGTCAGACAAAAACGGTCTTGTTAGATTGCCAAAGGTCCACACGATCCAATCCAGTAAAAGATTTAGTCCAAAACACATTATTACATCCATAAACACCCACGGACTGCTGTTGCATCATTTCAAATTAGCCGGCAGCTATGCTAACTAGCGATCTATTTTCGAACGTAACTTCAGTTTGCATGTAAACAGAGCCGCTATCTGTATCTCAAAATGGCGGCTGCACTCTGACCTTTCGAATGACACCTAATTTGACCCAATAGGAGCTTCCATATCCTCTCCAGAGCCTACAATAGCCAACGAGAGTCCGTCTTGAACGACATTGCCCGCCCCTCTTGTTTCGGGTAAAGCTCGAGCCAATTGCAACCAATCGTTCTGATGACTCACGCTTCGTATAGCCAATGAAATTACGAAAACAATGATATGCAGATTTAGGGGATGGATTTACAGATTGTGGAAGTCACTTTTGGCAAGTCAGTCCCTTGTGTTAGAGATCTTTTGAGAATTTGTGAAAGTAAATAATAATGAAATAACTTATAGATAATTGTAGTTAGACATAAATAATCTTTAGTTTGAATTATGAATATACTTTTTTACACAGCCTAGGTATGTAACCATGGTTACTGTGGCTCCCCAAATGTCAGTTCCCAGACATACTCTTAGTAAACCATGTGTAAAATATTCATTTTTTGTGGTATTGTTATCAAATTTGAACCTGGACTAGGTAAGGCTTCATGCTGTGGTCCCATTGTGTTTTCCAGCTAATAAGTCACAGCTATAGTCATCTGCAGGCATCTGTTTGCAAAGAAATATTCAGGCGGAAATAAAAACCTTCTACTTCAGTGTGTTCAAACATCTATTACTCAATGCCAGTAGCACTTACAGTGATTCTTGATTGTTTGGGAAGAAACTTGTGTTTTACCTTTCAAAAGAGACTAACACCATGCATGTACTCCAAATGGTTCAAGAACAGCTTTCAATTTACTTTGAGTATGCCTTGGATAGGCGTTTTAAGCGAATTTTACAGGAGTGGTAAGAAAGAAAGAAGGATGGACTTTGTCTTTAAGTGAACAACAGCTAGGGTAAGTTAACTGCTCTTGTTTTTACATCTGCAGTAGCTTTAATATGCTTGTTTATATATTATTATTTGTACAACTTGTTTTTATGAAGATGGATTTTTGTTTGGTTTTATATGTGATAGGAACCATTGTTACGTCCAATGTTGCTCTGGGGACATATATAGCCAGTGTTGCCAACTTGGCGACTTTCTCGCTAAATCTGGCGACTTTCCAAACCCTCATGGCGACTTTTTTTGTCAAAAGCTACTAGTGACAAATCTAGCGACTTCTTCTGGTGTTGTTGGAGACTTTTCTGGTGTTTTGACTGTGACGTTAAAGCACGTACGTTCTGCACTGTCGCGAACGAGCAGTGGGAGCTGCCGTGAGCCGCCCCAAAGCACTCACAGGCGAGGTACTCTCACAGCAGCCTCCAGCAGTCCCAGCTGCAGTCAGAGAAGAGAGGTGACGCACTCTCGGCGTATTCATTAGGGGTGTAACGATACGCGTATTCATATTGAACCGTTCGGTACGAGGCTCACGGTTCGGTACGCATGACGAACCGAACAATACGTTAATACTAGTGCATTTGGAAAAGCAGAAGCTTAAATTGTGGGATATATTATGTTTTCGGTGGAGCCACTGTTCTCAAACTGGCAACACACATGACGTAACGGACAGCGTGCTCTCTGACACGCCCACCACCAAAGAAACACTTCCTACTCCAGTCGGCACTTTGCGCTGTGAGACACGCTACACGAAGCTAACGTTAGCTCGGTGCAACATGGCTAGTAATAGACCAGGAATAAAAGATCCTCCAACGGCCTACAGGTCTGGTGTTTGGAGCCACTTTGGTTTCTCTGTGAACTATGAGGGCGATGGTGAGAGAGTGGTGGATAAAAAAACAACGCTATGTCGCATTTGCTACACGAGTGTCGGCAACATCAGTGGGAATATCTCAAACATGTTAACACATTTACGCCGACATCACCCCAGTGTGGCAGTGGGTGGAACTAAACGAAAACCTGGAGCAGCACACACGCTTCAAACTCTCCCGAAGTATTTAAGCAGCTGTTCCCTGCCGATGAGGGAGTTTTGTACAAGAAAACAAAAACACAAGTAGAGAATCACATGTCCGAGGCACCCGCTGCTGCTCTGACAACGGATGCCTGGACGTCGAGGGCTACACAACGCTACCTGACTGTAACACACATTACCTCACCACTGAATGAGATGAAGAGCCACGTTCACTCAGGTATAGTTCCATCACTGTTCATACTACAATGATGATGGAGAAGATGTAAGTAACAATACTACATTACATTTCTTACCCCAGAAGATAGGTCACTCAGGTATAGTTCCATCATTGTTCAAAGTCAAAGAATAGCTTTATGATGTTAGTTTTAATGAATAAATATATTTTAAAATCAAGTACGTTTCTCTGGCATTTATAGTTTTCTACTGTATTGAAAACGTACCGAAACGTACCGAACCGTGACACCACTGTACCGTACCGAACCGAACCGTGGATTTTGTGAACCGTTACACCCCTAGTATTCATGTATCTGCACTTATTTGCAGTTAGTGTATTTATAGGTGTTGAGCTTAATTTTTACACAAAACAAATAATAACCGTAGCTGTGTTTCAGCTGCAGGACAGCAGTGAAGGCCCAGGTATAAAATGCACAGCCCGCCATTGCTGTACTCTAATGTTGTCCAACTGCACACAGCAGCTCACTCGAGGCAGAGCAGCCATTCTAATTTCCTCCAGATGAAAACGTCAGCTAAATGTTGAAAATGTAAATGCAAATAATTCAGTGCCATTTACTGCCACCACTGAACAGAGGAGGAGAGCTGCCAGCTGATTTATGCTTACCACGCTGCCAGCTGATTGGCTGATCTCAGACGAATGTCCCGCTCATAAATATTCATTATATCCTATAAAAGAATTACAGATTCCTCTATAGAGACTCGGTGAGAGACACACAGACAAAGGTGAGACGTAGACCGCATTTATTTACACTCAGCAGAGAGCGCCAGAAGATAAGACGTAACATAGGCTGCTTTTCATTTTTGTTTCCTGTCAAAGTAACCTACAGGAGCAAATCACAGGATATGATTGCTGCACGTGCAGCCTCTGAAGCTTACCTATTAAAAGTGTGCTCATGGTTTTCTCTTTGATTCTGACTTATTACACTGATGCTGGGTTGCACCTTCAAGGATAAATCTGATTAGCTCTTATCAGGGTTTAGCTAAACTAAGTTTAAAATGAGTAAATTCAGAGTTAAGTTTAAGCAAGGCTCTGTTACAAAATTCAAAACTCTTGTCCATTTAATAAATCTAAGTTTAAAACATAATCAAATAGGGTTTAATCAATATGGAAATACTTGCTTACCCAAATTAAAGTCCAAGCGTCATTTGTGCCAAATTTGAAGAGATTCTCTCCAGGCGTTCCAGAGATGTGGCGTTCACGAGAACGGACCAGACGGAGCCCGGACAACCTGAAAACAATGCCTCCGGTAACGGCTGTGGCATAAAAAGTCAGTTAGTTACTCATGATGGCTCGGCAGAGAAGATCTAATTTCTCCTCTGTGGGGAAAAACTCAGTGGAGCAAATAATAAAATAATAATAATAATAATAAAAAAGATAGAGCAACGGACAACAGCACAAAACACTCTTTTTCACTGTAAGAAAAAAAAAAGAGGCTTCCTATCGGTCCAAATGTTCCTGCTCAGCCCCATAACAGTTTCTTTGCTCAACCGATATCTTGAGAGACATTCAGCAGCAGCGTCTGTCCCTTAGCGTTCTTCAAAGAACTTGTTTATCTTGCTCAGTCCATCTCAAAAAGCGATCCATTTTAAAATGTAAACCTGGGTGGAATTTTATGATCTTGTAATTGTCAGACAGGAGGACACTCATCCAGTTACAGAGCATACACCTGCCCACTCCCTTCATGCTTTGCTGGACAAGAGGAACCTTCCATCATAACACATGGACAGCACCAAGGTGCAGCCCTGAACACCACAGCAGATCCCTCCTGCTAGTGGCCATCATTCTGTCATTATGCAAACTTGGCTCCTGTGTTCTATTATAATGAATATTTGTTATGTATCGGGGCTTAAACAAAAAAATGTGGAGAATACATCTGGAATTAATTAAATTTTTAAAACTGAGATGACACAAGGTTTTCTCAAAAGAAAATCAAAAACCCAAACAAGTGTTTTAATACATTTTATTCTCTCTTATTTTGTTAAAAGGCAGACCGGGAATTGAAAGTGATTGCTTCTCCACTGAAAAATGGTCTAATCATTGTCTAACTAAAGTACATCTGCAGATAGGATAAGGTGGTGAAGTCAGGAGCTCCACATTATGCCCAGTTTGCAGAATGAAATGGTTTGTCCGTGCCTTTTGCTCCCGTGCTGCCTTCAAACTGTCCCACGGCCGTCCACCAGATGCCCTCCTAAACATGGGCTGGAGCAGATAACGGCTCAATGCTGGCCTTTTTAAAATGATATTTACACACAAAGATTCTGGATGGACCTTGAACATTTAATTGGGAGAAAGACTGAGTGAGGGATAAAGACAATATCTTTGTTTTGTAAGCAATGCGATGGACAGAGATTATATTTTCTTTGTGAGATTGTTTTATTGTGGAGGGAATTATACATCCATAAGAAAGTGAGAATGACACAGCTAACTACATTAACAGAAAACAGTTTTGTTGACTATTCTGTTAATTATAAATAAATAAATAAATAAGATATTGACTAAACCACTTGTTTACGGCCTGCCTGGTAATACGTCTGCTATCTCATGTCTGACGCCGTGTTCTCAGATTGAAACAATTACATGTAAGCACATGTATAATTAGATAGGACTACAATATAATACAAACATAATAAACACGCATTTTTCTTTTACAGAATCAGGCCATAATTCAATGCTTTTTTTCTGAATGGCCTGAGGCCTACTTCCCCTTGTTTCAGCCTGCTCACCACAAACTCAAACCCAAGCCCACCAACCTAAAACAGAACTTATTTGCATAATGACGAAATTTCTTCCTTCTTTTATGTATTTATTTGGGCAGTATGTACATAAAAAAAACACCAAAAAAAACCAGCAGCATATCCTCGGTCCTTCAGCAGCATCAGTCTCACACATGCTGCAGAGTCAAACAGGGATTTAGGAGATACTGGATTCTATTTAAACTTCAGGCAATGAGAACGTTTGTGACCCGGCCGCCCTGCTGAAAACAGTGGAGCCCAAACTAACCAACCAACGCGGGGGAATCTCGCAAATGTCATTAGGGGCACTAAAAAGAGGCAGAGGAAGCAGATTTTTTCACATATTATCTGTCTCATTTACTACTGCCAGGATATAGTGACAGTTTGAGCAATGATGACAAAAAGTTATTTTTTATAAACTGCAGCTCTAATAGGCTAATATTCCGAAATGATAGCTACTTTTAGCACTCGCCCACACAGATATTGCACCAATCAAATTCCAGTACCGACGTCTTACATACACTAATGTATGTATACGCTGTCACTGCACAAAAATATATCAAACACACAAACCCAAACATACACACACACACACACACACACACACACACACACACACACACTCACACTCACAAACACCGAGACTGCCATCTTCATTAGTGCTGAGTGCCAATGTGGCCTCTGGATTTATTGGCAGGCAGAGGGGAAGCAGACATGTACACACACGCACACACACACACACACACACACACACACACACACACACACACACGTGCACACCTCCTCAGCATTCCACTCCACAGTAGCCTAGTAATAATGACCAACCTCAGTGGGATCAATAGACTGGAGACAGATGAGCCTGGTTAGCGCACACACACACGCACACACACACACACACACACACACACACACACACACACACACACACACACACACACCTTCAGATCTTCACCATGCTGGTCTGGTCTGAGCTCAGGGAGATGGATAGCTCTATCCACACTGCAATTAATAATGCTTTTACAAGACTGATCGCAGTGTCTGTGTGTGTGTGTGTGTGTGTGTGTGTGTGTGTGTTTGAGAGAGATCTATAGCACTGCTTCTCCAGTTTATGGTGACGGGGTTCTGGAGCATATCCCATAGTGGCTGAGAGGCAGGTGGTACTCATGTCCTTAGGACGTGGAAGACACAGGACATGGCAGCCTCAATTGTCCCTCTTGAGCCACTGTATGGTTAGTTTGCACTTTGGTAAAAGTTAGTGAAAGGTTGCGGTTTTGGTTTAATGTTAATAAAGTAAAGACACCAGGCCTCACGCTTACATCCCTGTTTATTAGATTAGGAGATTGAAACCAGACCACAATCTTTACTATTAATATTTCGATCTGTTCTAAGCATTCAAGCCCCACCATTTTTTTCCAAAATAAACCGAACCCTAACCCTCCAGCCGGCAAGTGTATTTTAAGACGTTAATCATATTGGCATCAATTTTGAGTGAGTTTTTGTCTCTTTTTTTAATTTATGGGGCAAATACATGCTATTTTCCTGCTTTCTACTCGGGGCATTGCTGCTGTATTATGTGCTTGATGCATCAAAACCAATGTTATGGCTAATCACTGACATATCCCAGAATGTGAAGAAAAAATCCTCCGAACAATTGCTTGCAGAAAATAATTCAAATTGTATGTGTTTTTTTTCACGAAAAACAACAGTGACACTATGTAAGCATACTGCCATTTAAAGGGTTCAAATTCTGAAAATTAATGAACATTTGGTAGTTAAGATCAGGACTGAAGTCTGTTCAAATATTAACGAAAAAAATGTATGAATATGTAATTTAATGGCAATTTTGGTGACATTTCTGTCCTCTAAGGAGCAACTTTTTGAAAGGGATGCACAAGAGTTAACCTGCATAACCGTTAACAAGTAATGTGTATCTGTTTACTGCAAAGCAATTTGCATTTCATTATATTGTAATGGGTCTTTTTTGCCTACTTAGACGTGTCTGCTCCAATTGCATTATTATTATATGAACTATGAGACGTTCATGGAGCCTTTTCTGTCTACATGTGTGTCTTCTCTGTGTGTGTGTGTGACTGTGGGTAGGGGACAGTGGGATGTGTTCTAATAAAGTCTTTGTTGGGTGGCTGTCTGACTCTGATGCCACCAGAGGCTACGACACAGAACATCAGCGCCTAATAAAGGGAGCTAATAAGACACACCCAAATAGTCTCATCATCAGGCATCGGATTAATTCATAGCGAAAAACTGTGAATGAGAAATTGCCACGTTGATAGAAATTTGATGACCTGAACAAAGTCGGTGTCAGAGGAAGCATGCTTGATCTAAGCTGTGGAGCAGAGAGACTGGTTTTAGGCTACGTCCACATTAATATGTTAAAACGTTTCAGCATTGTTTTCCAAATGATTTCCGTCTAGACTAGCACGCCTGAAAACGAATATCACATGACTATCCTCGTGTAAACAGGAAGTAGATCGGTTATAGTTACAGAAAAGTATTATAGTACTCTTAAATAGTGAAAGATTGTGCTTGATACTTAAGATCTTCATCTATAATCTTCCTCTATTTACTCAAATGGACAAATTTAATGAAAAAACAAGTTTTATTTTTCAAACTTAGTCACAGCGCTGCAGGTCTAAATCAAAATTTACTAGATTATGGGTCAATAAATGTGGTCAACACACGTCTCTCACTTGTTTCCTCTCTGTTTCATTGTTGTCTGTTCTCACTCGTAGCTCTGCTGGTGGCTGGAAGTCCCTGTCGCACTGGAGAGCATTTATGCTTTTGTTCATTTACAGTTTCTTTGTGAACTTGACTATAGTTGTGCAGAACAAAATGAGCATTAATAAGAAAGTCCTCCGTTTTGTGTTCATTGCCATTTTTTGGGGGGTTAAAACTCTGGAGTAGTGTGGACGTGGATATGCGTTTTAAAATGTAAACGTAGTCGTGCGGATGTGGCCTCAGTCTCATCACTGTGGGACGTACAAACCCTGACTGTCTGAGATCGAATTCAACAAGCCAACTGCTCTGACCAAAGACAGAAAGGGAGCGGCCGCTGTTGTAATGTAATGCGTATTGGCACGCTTACAGACAGGGAATTTCAAATGACTCTGATGGAATAGGTTTTTGTTTGCAGAAAAACGAGACAGTCCCAGTGGGACACTCCACTGTTGTGGTGCATGCTGGCTCCCTGCATGTCTTAGATGGAACAGAGCCAACATGAAATGTTATTGGTTTCACATGTGCTTCGCCTGAGGCTTGGTATCGTTTTCAATACCGGTGCCATTATTCAAACTTCATACAGTGCAATGTCACAGTTTAATTGATACCCACTGCGAGGAATATCAAACGGGCCGCGTTTGGACACCGATGTTCTCAAACAGGACGTCTAAAACATGATTCTATGCAGCTCTAGGCAATTTACAGAAAGTCTGCAAAATAAAATTGTAAATGCACATGATAATCCACTACTGATATATCAATGTTCTCTAATTCTCTAGTCGGTGCCATCAGACCTGCTTCAGAAGAAGAGGACACAATGAGATGACATTATTAATTAAGAGAAACAAAAACACATGTGCAAAACATGATGGAACTATAACATTTCTGTTCTATTTTGTGCATCATTTTGAGGAAGATTACAGTCCTCTGACAGATCCACACAGATCTCATGTTTTAGGCTGCTGACATTTTGTGAATATATGATAAATTAAATCAACAGGGATTAGGATAATTATCATGATTTATTAACATACGAAATACGATTAATACGCTCTCCTCAAAGCCAAAAGACTCCATTGACTAAAACATAATTTCACCTGGCTGATCATTGTGAAACATAATTCAACCCCAAAATATAACCCATCAAAACCGTCTCTGTTAGTCTTCCCACTGCTCCAACAATGTCCAACTCTGGTTTGGTCAAGATAAAATCTTAACTATATATATATATATATATATATATACTTGTCTACTGGCAATGGTCGCCTAAAAAACCTGCATATACGCACTCATTTTGTTGGAAAAAGGATATCAGATGCCAGGAAGTTCTTCAGATCAGGAGGAGTCAAAGAGATAGCAGAAATGGAACTGCATACTCAAGCGAGTATAACTTTGGAAGATATCCACTTAGATCTGTTTAACTGCAACTAATTAGGATTAGGATGCATTTTTGGAGTATATTTTTGACAAAGAAGGAGGATTTTGTCCCCCATCACTTGCGTTGGAAGCACATTATGCAAGAAAGGTTTGTTTTAACAACCAGTAGCAGAGGAGGGATGATTACAGCAAGTAAAACATGTTTCAATGTTCACATAGACACCTGACTGTTGTGTTAAGACAGAAGAAAAAATTGTGAACAAACACTTTCAAGAGACAGGAATTGATGTGACTGGATTGATAGGATTCAATCGTTTGTTTGGTCGGTACCAAAAAAAACAAAAATAACAATAGAAAAAGGTTTGACGTCTTGTCATACCTACCCACGTCTTTCTGTAACAACGCATTAACATAGCTAGGGCCTGTGTCTGTTTGTGTGTGTGTGTGTGTGTACATGAGTGTGTGTGTTCATGTGGTGCTTATTACACTGCCTCTGTATGTGTGTGTGTGTGTGTGTGTGTGGTGGCTGTGAGGGAGTTTTACAAGCAATCTCTTTACTGCTTTGTGTGGTGCACACCTACTTTTACTACCCTACCACAGTGAAGAAGGAGCAGAACACACACACACACACACACACACACACACACACACACACACACACACACACACACACACACACACACACACACAGTTCCAATAAGCGCCATGTGAATGATACGGGCCGGGTGGTTTGGTATTGAGTTCTCTCCGGCTCAGTTTATGGGGAAGCTGCAGTGCGGGTGGGGGTGGGGGGTAAGGGCTAAGGGGTAAGGGCTAGGGGTTGTGGGGTGGGGGGCACACAGACATTAGTTTAATTGTAGTTGTGGTCTGAGACTAAAGTGAGACCTCATACAGCATTCATGTACAGTGCAGAGTCTCTCATCCAAACATACAGGAAATAAGAATAACTTACTTGAATGACTCTCACATCACCAACATTACAATCAACTACATCAACAGGTCAGCAGTACAAGAGTTGATCAACCATGTTTAGTTAAGATGTCACTGAAGTCAGCACAACAAATCCCAGTCTCTCACTGAGTTCCTGTGATGCGCAGAAATGCAGATAGTTTGGGTTTCATTGTCAAGGAATTGAGATATCCATCTGGAATTTTATTCTGGAAAATGTCATTAAAAACTAATGTCTCCCTGCTGTTCTAAAAAAAAAATAAAAATCATCAACAATTTTGATAATCAATTAAAGCTAGGATTCGTAATTTCCTTCATTTTTTGGGGTCATATTTGTTGATATTCTCATTACACCCCGACAGTAAACAATAAATCAAATGAAAAAAAGGAAAACAATGCGGTACCTGTGACAGCTGTGAGTACTAACAATAGCCACGTTCGTTGTTGACGTTCATTATAATATGTTTACGTTCATAATGATAAGTTTGAGGGAGTGGCCTGAAGGGGGTCAGTGTTGTCGACTTTGCGACTTCCCTTGCTAGATTTAGCGACTTTCCTCGCTAGTGCTGCTCGCTACTTTCATTGGAGAACAGTTGGCAACACTTGGCTGGGTTTTTCAGTTAGATTATCTGAGCACTCTCGCTAGTTTCCCAAGATTAACGACCCTAGCTTTAACTGTCTGAAATATCCGTTAAACTAAAATATAAACATTTGGTGCTTTTCTCACTAAATTAAATATAATTTGGTTTTGGATGAATCAAGTTGAGATTTTTTTTTGAGAGAAAAAAATTATCATTAGATTAGTTAATAATGAAAATAATTGTTATAGAGTAAAAATCACAGTGTGGGGGTAAATATTGCACAAATGCAATACTGCTACTGGGCTCCAGACAGTGATGTTGTTTTTCTATGACTGAAAAATAACTGGATCAAAACAAGTCTTTGTCCTGGGTGGTTTTCTACCCACGGCTACAGTTAACCCATTATTGCGTTTCACCTGAGAATTAGCCCCCATGAAAACAGTGTCCACAGTCCAGTGTCGGAGTCCCTCACAGAATGATCACTGTAATCAGGGTCAAAAACCCACAGTCTAGTTTAAATAATTCCATTCCCCTTTTTACCGAGTCACATTCATCTGCAAAACACAAGCGCCAACGACTCCATCCACAACCGCTCTGGTTGTAAAGTGAAGAGACGCATTCTGAGCCAGATCTGAGAACTAAACCATGAACGTTAAAAAGTAAAACCGACAACATACAAATTAAGATAGAAGAGAACCGACTGCCTCCAAGTTAAAAGTATCTCCTGTTCAGGGATTATGTGTCATCATTTTCCTAATAAGTGTAATTGATCGGTGGGTGTGCAGTATTATATTTCTGTCTGACTTCGTCTGTGTTGGAGTAGATTAGTGCTGCGGGCTTGTTAGACAGATAATCTGGTTTGGTCTCTCATGCACAGGAAAAAAAAGACACCAAAGTGAACCAGGTCATAATGGATGATATACAAAAGACACACTACCGCTACAAAACTTATTCCATGACACATTCCAAGTGAACATTATTGTTTACAATGGATTTATCAATAACAGGCCAATCAGTGACCAAGAACAAGACCGGTAAAATAGGCGAGCATGTAGCTACTGTGTGAATATATGAATTCTGAGTAGTTTGTGGAAGTAGTACAAAGAAATAAATAACAGATTTGAATAATAAAATAGAGTTTTTTAAAGAAAAAATACTTACATTAGCCACAATATGAACTATATTAGTTCCAAATTGCAGAGTGCAAATTGTAAGCATTGTGTCAGAATGGCAGCAGGGTTTACTGTGGATTGCTTTTGCTTCATTCTCTACAACAATGTGGCTTATAACCCAAACTACTGCACCCGATTTTAGGGCTTAAAATCTCATGCAAAATGAAATCTTCGGCGGAAAATGCACCATTTGTGAGGTTTATCGGAGCATCACAACGTTGTACATGTTCGTCGTTAAACTGTATGTATTGCATTGAAAAATAAAACGGTCGTTGGAAATAATGCTGTCAAAATATGATAAAATTGAGTGTGTGATGGGCATTTCCTCAAGAATAATACAAATAATCTGACTCTAATTTAGAAGTAAGTATTTGAAATGATTGACAGTAAGAATTCCTTTTTTAAACACATTTTATTCATTGATTTATTGATCACTATGTAGGCTACAAATCTTGGTCTGATTCAAAGTAAATCCTACATTTATACAAGACAAAATGATAAATAAACTGTATTTCATTGCATCAGTTCACTTGTTTTCTGTTTTGTGTCGAACACAAAGTTTGTATTTTTATTCTCGACATGAAACATTTTTTTATTAAATGCAAGATACCATAATCAATCAAAAATGCAGTAAGCTACAGTAATGTTGTAATGCAGGAGAGAATATATTATTAAATAGAATTGAACAGAAACTCAGGACAGCACTTTGTGTTTAATACACATTTAGGAAGTCAGTTTGGCTCATTTCATAGAGTCAATCTGAATCTTTAAAGAAGCAGGTCAGTAATATTGTATATTGTAATCCTGGTCAATTCTTCCCAATCATATGCATATTTTTACATTACCTTTGTGACATCCAGTCAAGCAGATGTCGAGATATCAATCTTTGGGATTTTTTAATGGTATTCAGTGTTTCTTAGAAACCTAAAAATGGAAAGAGCCGACGCCGCTTTGACAGACTCTTTGTCATGGAACACAACAATGAAGGGTGGAAGCTGACAAAATTGAAGATGAATAAACGAGTGACTCGATAAATACATTAATATACCATTAAATGTACCAAAAAATAGTATAAAAAAAGAATATGCTGGCATTCATTTTCTGTTTTATTATCTATTTATTTTGTATTTTGGCAGCTTCCGTCCTCCATACACAACAGCATTGCACTATATCATACACTGTAGTGTATATTAAACAGGGTTTAGTCCTGTTGTTTATTAATCCTCCTAATCCTTTCATCAAGCAGTTGACTTATTCATTGGTGCAGCTTCATTATTTAAAATAAACATGTGACATGTGTCGGCAGTGTGTGCGGTTGATGTGTGCGTGTGTGTTTACAGGACCTTCATGTGGCTTTGTGCTGCAGCACTTCTCTATCACGAGCTACACTTCCTATAATTTTTTCTCCTTGCTTCATTTGACCTTCATTACCTCAGCAATTAGCACCGACATACCTCGACATTTCTGACCATTTAAAATCAAGCTGCACTGCAGCGTGACAAAAGTATGGGAAAGAACGACAGCATGCTCAGTCGCTACAACGTACAACATGATGGTAACGTCTCCTCTCTACAGAATAACAAAGTGTAAATCTGTGTAATAATCTGGTCAAGTCATCTTTGCTCTAAAAAGAAAATTTAAAAAGTGCAAAATCTTGTTTTCAGGATGCGATAGAATGGGTGAGCAAGCTCCATCATATATAACATAAACAGCTTGAGTTGAATGTGACAAGGTGTGCAGCGAATACAGATACTTTCCTAAGGTATCTGTACATTGTGTGCTCGACTGTTCATTAAGAGTTTATTAACAATACAAAGGATCATATTAGGAAAATAACAGAGTTTAAACAAAACAAGAACAATGTATGGAAGCAAATAAGGGACAGAAGTATTACAATTTTGTATTTTGAAAACCATGTAAATATTTCACTTTAAAAACCATGTTTCTGAATTTAATTGTTCGGAATTCACCTCTTTGACATTTTTTTATTTTAAATTTCAAAAGCTGACTCAGAATATCATTTTTAAATGTTCACACATTTAGATAAAAAAAATAAAGTTTCAAAGAACAAAATAAATTTAAATTTAAAACAATTTAGTAATTCACTCTTACTCTTTGACATGACTGACAGGCCGTGCTCTGATAGGCCAAAACTAGCTTTGATTGCATTCAGGCCCGATTGTCTATCCCGTCTGTAGCCTGGATGTTGCTATGGGACATTTTGTTTTTAACTTTTTGTCTCTGAATTTGTAAACATTTACATTTTAAAAAATAAAAAATGTAGAACAAATACATTCAGGTACACAATTTCAGAGTAACATACTTCAATGCTATTAATTCAGTGGTTTTTAAATATCAATATTAAAGTTACAGTGGCAGTTCAAATTCTAACACTTATTTCTTTTATTTGCTTCCATACAACACCTATATAGAATATATTAGGAAATAAAAAAATGTATTTCAACAATCTGTACCTTACATTTCTCTATTCTCCATATGTTATACTCTCTACTCACAATGACGTTAGATTAGCTTTTATTTTTGTTTTTTATTATAATAAATATATGTACAGCCATTTAGTTTTACTTATATAATATGAATGCAACAGTTTTTTAAATAGTGTGTTATTGTAAGCAATGTGATCTGGATGCTTGGTTATTTGGCTGAATATGTGTGAGAAAAAAAGTTTTGAATTTCGAAAGATGTGGTCATTGAAAACATTCAGTGCGAAAGCATGAAAAGTGATCAATAGCGGTGACTGGGTGCAGTGCAGCCTACTGAACAACAGGTGGCAGTGTAGATATGTTGGAACCCACAGGGTGTGAGGTATGTCTGTGAGAGGACAGGCCCCCTTAAGGCCTTAACACCTGAACCCTCCGGGACTTCACTGTCATCACCTGTTAACTGATTGAGTGTGAGAGACTGTAAGGGCTTGAAACGGTGTAAATACTAATGGGACAGCACTTTGCTGCGACATATCACGTTACCATGACGTTATGTACAATTGTGGGTATTTATTTTACACGTTTTACTCTCTTATTTGAACGTCTAACAGGCTCTGGCCTCACGAGATGAGAGATTAATTGTCAAATAATCTATTTACTTGTTTTGTCTAAACAGATTCAATACCAACAATGGAATGTTTGATGAATAAACCAGTTGTGTGATCATAGTCTCTACTTACATTCCTCTGCTTTCATGTGTTTTTATGTACCATCTTTAATCCTTAATGTTTATGTGTAAATTTAACATGTGCCGTCCTCTTTGTTTACCCCTTTTTTTTAAACGTTCCGGCTTCCACCGTGTTTAATGTCAAGTTACTATAAATTGTAGATAATTCCCTTGACTCAAAATAATATTAAGAACGATCAATAATTCGACAGGGGGACAGCCCAAAACTTTCATAGACTTTTACGGGAACGCGCCTCAAAGGCCGTGAGTGTGGAGATTGGGATTGGGTCATAGGTTTGTTGTCAGGGAATGGAAGGGGGTGTCCTTATTGTTTGAATGAGGGACTTCCCTCACACAGTGTCCTGCTCCAACAGAGAGAGAGTTCTAGCTGCCCGATGGGCAGTTTCACTGTCCGCACATTATGAGTGCACATGGTACAGTTCATTCAGACACCCGTTCCAGCCTCACATTCGCTGCAGATCATTGTACAGGAGTACAGCATGACAAGTATTTAGCCAGCACTGCTAACATTTTGCTCAACTGATACAGCTAAATGCTTCAGTGCAGTTTCTCTACCAGCTTGTCACACATGCGGTGACGTGCACAAACTCGTTATTCATTCGTTTCATTTTCACTAATATTCTTCTTTCAGTCATTTCGAAAACACGCCATGCGCACAGTGTATATAAGGAACATGAAACCGTTAGCATTAGCACAAAAAGTGAAGAAGAAGGTGCAGGCCAGGCGGCAACCTCCGGTTCTGCCGAGTGAAGCCGATGCTGAAGTGTCTTAACTTGCATTATCTCTACTGACCAGCAGGTGGCGTCTCCTCTGGTTGCAAAAATAAGTCAGATTGTATAGAAGTCTATGAGAAAATTACTCTCCTTCTCACTTGATTTATTCTCTCAGTAAACATTGTAAACATGAGTTTATGGTCTCAATCTCTAGTTTCAAGTCTTCTTCAATACAGCATGATGTTCATTTAGTAAATGATGGTCCATTTAGAGTCAAATAGACCATAAAGCAGGGTATGCTTTTGGGCGGGCTTAATACAATTGACAGGTCGCTGCCACTACCAGAGCTGTATACGGCGTCTTCGTCACTCCTCCTTATTCCAAATATGGTAACCGTTCATTGCAAAAAAAAAATCCAAAATCCAAGATGGCGACGGCCGAACTCAAGGTTTCAAAACCGCAGTCTACAAACCAATGGGTGAGGTGACGATGACTACGCCCACTTCTTATATATTGTCTATGTTGCGTATCCAGGAGCAACTGATGACAGCACAGAGTTGTTTTTGGGTGCAGGTCTCTCAGCTCTGTATAAGATCTCGCCACACGTGTCAATTGAAGTCAAGTCAATTTTAAATGTAACAAATCAAATTTGCCTCAAGGGGCTTTATAATCTGTACAACATACGACACCCTCTGTCCTTAAACCCTCAATTTGGATAAGGATGCAACATTTCGTGAGAGTAACAGAGGAGGGATCCCTCTTCCAAAACATTAACCAATTTATTCACAATGGACTTGAAAGACTTCTGCTTTACAACCGACCAACGGACATCTGATGTTTACCCCACCAGTATGGTCAGCTTAACTGCTCAGTGGCTGGATGAAGTCTTTGTGTTGAAGCCGGCTTTACCACACAGGAATTCTTTCAGATCCCATACAGCGGCAGTGATATCAATTGTCTTTGAAACAACCCATTCGGTCGAAAAATGTTGGCATTGTACATTCCCGCAAATCAGGTGCTACGTTGAACGTGGATGATTCTGAAACAAAGATACGTTTCATGAATACGGTTCATATCAACCTCGTATCACGCTTGGAAAAATGAACAATGCCGTGAGATTAACGTACAATGATTGGTTAAGTTTCGACAACAAAACTGCTTGGTTAAGTTGAGAAAAAAAGATCGTGGTTGATGTTAAAATAATAATGGTTACTATCGGAAATAAATACCAAACGGCCATAGCAGACCTTTTGTACGCAATGTTACGTAACAACATTTTATTAACGTTTTTTGTTAAAATAATAACGTAACAATGTAACATAACAATGTTACTAGCGCGAATAAATAACCCTTTGCGGACGCAAAACAAGCCCAAAGTCTACGTTTACTTTTGGTTTCAGACGGGACACAGATAAAGGCCTCTTGGGTGAAAGTCCAGTGTTTGTTTGACGCATCCATCTTCCCCCTCGTGGACTTACTCTAATTTTACCACATAACTTTCAATAACGCTTGCTCAATATACTACATCACTTGCTCTGACTGAATGCAAAAACGTCCGCATTCAACGTATCCGGGGTTCGCAGGAATGTACAATGCCAACATTTGTTTCCCAGCTGTTTGAAAACATGCCTAGACAGTTACATTTGGCATTTGTTTCTAGCTTCAGCTGTTTGAACTTATTATGCCTGAGGTTGCATTGGAATAAAAAAGCTTCACTGACGGGGTTTCCATCAGAAAGATGTGTTCACCTACAGACACAACAGCTGATGTGATCCCCACTGTGGATGCGTTAAACCATTTTTGGGCCTTCCTCTAATGATGGGCATAGAGATATTATAAAGTAGGGTTGTTGGCCTGCTTGGTGACAACCGCACTTCCATCGAGTGTGTGAGGCCAGTTTGGATTTGCTTGCTGTTTGCCAAATATTCTATGACTCTGACTATTGTCAGCTCCTTCAGCAACATTTTGTGACAATTATCAAAAGTTTACCGTTCAGTTTCTTGGTAGGAGAGCAGAGTTGGTGAGGAAGTGGAAGAGACCAATGGAGATGGAAACCCTAAGGAAAGTCTATGCGTTTTTGTAGTGTAGCACTTTGGACAGAAATCTCCACAATGTTAAAACCTCAAGAGCTCAACCACACATTTCCTCTCTTTCCTGCTGGCGATAGTTAAACTGTTAGATCTGGTGTGTAATTCAGTGTTGACCACACATCGCTGGCTCTATAAAGCATGCTAAATACAAGCTGACAATCCTCTCTAAACCCTAAATGTATTTTTGAAAAAACACGTTTATTTCGCTCAGAAAGTATATCTTTATCTTAACTCAGATATGAAAGACACAATGCTTGTTTGCACAAAGAACACTGGTTTGATCATTTGCACCCTACAATATAAGCTATGACTGTCATTGTGCAATGAAAATATAGTGAAATATTGTTCAGGCAGAACATTTGGTTATTTTTCCCAAATGGCAACCATTTGTAATCACTCTGGAAGTTTTATTCCTCAATGTGTTTTCCAGTGTTTTTCAAAAAGATTGGTCTGGGCCATGTTATAGAGACAATCATTACCTGGCTGAGGCCTACTGGTGTATTCTCAGTTAATCCTTTTTTTTATCCAGGTTATAAGATGAGCCGACAACACAAACCTTTAATTCAAATTCTAAGTGCTCCAAATGACACTGTCCTTACCAAAAAGATGACAACAACAACAATTCAACAATTGTTCTATACCTTAAATAACCTATACTTTCATGGCCATGTGAATTGACTGTGTTCTGTCAAAAGCAAACACAGTAGAGGCGTAACGTAGCACTGCAATAATTCTTAGGGAGGAAGTAGAAGTACATGACTGTGACATGGTCGAGCGCTGTTCACATCCTGTTTACTACCGACAGTCGACCGTGGTCTTTCCCGTCGATAATCAACTATATTAAATAATCTGAAAAGAAACCATGTCTCAACGTTTTGCGTTTAACACCATAAGCGGCAACATTATGGATAAAGGTGAGGCTGTTAACTGACTTTGCATAAAGCACCTGCCTTGCAATACCGCAACAACACATCTGGAGGAGTACCCTGTTGAGGCATGAAGGCACCACAAATCAGTGGGGCAATGTCAACCCTACAACGTAGTTTAGGATAATGGTTGAGTTATGCTATGAAGGAAGTAGTTTGTACAACATGTTCGCTATTAAAGAAGACTCCGGGCCCTTTGAGGCTGAACTAGGCACAGCAGTGCTTTCAACTAAATGCTAACACCATCATTGCTAACATGCCAACTAACCGTCAAAGTATCTGGGCTTCCTCTCTGCAAAAATAATTACATAACGAGACAAAATTTGTCAATGATAATTACAAATCTCATAGAGTGTCGTTTAAGATTAACTGAATCCTGGTACCATATCAGCGTCAGTGGACACGACATGACATGTTCAGCCGTCTGGACGTACATGTAAGTGTTGCTCTAGGATTCATGAATTATGCAAGCTGTCGGGATGAAAATCTACAAACCTTCTGGAAGACAGCTGGCGGTATTCTGTGGCCAGCATTTTCCTCAGCGACCGATGCGGATCAGTAACCTGTAACCAAGTCTCCTCCGAGATTGCCCTCTGTCACTCTGTAAAGCTGGTTTGGTTTCACATCTAACAGGCTCATTAAACAGCAAGGGAAAATGATTTGCTCAGCTAATTTATGCTAATGGGAGAGCCACCCCTACATGCACAAGGGTAAATGTGACACGACTGATTATTTGTACCAGTCTGGTAATTATACCAAATTACATGCAAGGCCATTGTGGCTTCCTGTTGTTATATGGAGAACTAGGGCAGCGCTCAGCCAGTTTTACTGGATGTGTGTTGTATTTTACCTCGATGACAATGTATTGAGTCTTTGAAATTAAACTTTTAACAAATGTGTTAGCTGTGAGTGTTCAAAAAATATGTTTGGCAAATATGCTTATTCATTTTGTTGCTGAGAGTTAGCTTGGCTTAACATAGAGACTGGAACCAGTAAAGAGTAAAGATACTTTACCACATGTAAAGTACTTTATTGGTATCGGTTTCATTTTAAGGGTACTGTTATTGGTAGTTATCGTAACTTTTTTAAACAATACCCACCTTGAGTGCTGATTGATTGATTTTTTTACTTTGGACAGAGCTGTGCTAGCTGTTTCCCCAGTCTTTGTGCTAGCCTAAGCTAACTGGCTTAAACTGGCTAACTTGCTCAAGCAACATATTTACAGGTTACAGGGTTCATTTATTTCTCATTTTACAACACTGAAGTTGCACAATGGAACACACACGGAACATATGTAGGCTACACATATTCAAATTAGAATAGAGTAAAATTTAATTAAACAAAACAATATACAGTTAGTTATTAGATACATACATAGACCACGGTTTATAGAAGGAATGAGGGAAGTAGTAATGTACAAAACCAGCATAACAGAAAGTTATGTGTATGTAATTTATTAATGGTGGATTTGAGGTATCTTATAGCCAGATGAAAAAAGCTGCTCTCTAGTCTGGTAGTACGACAGTGGATACTTCTGTACATCTTGTCAGACAAGCGCAGACTGCGCAGGCACCTCACCTCACTAATATCACTGACGCTTGGTACATATATGGGTACCAATGATGTTCTGGCTGTTTTTTGACCATGCAGACGGTATGGATGGTATCCTTCTTCACATCTCGTCAAGCAAGTAATGTATTTCCTAAACTGTTATTTCTTTAACAATAAGAAAATGATATTTAGCAGTGACACTATTTAGTTCTCACAGACAGTCTGGTCAATTCTGTTGAGACGGACACAAGTACAACCAGCTGTTCGCAGAGCTGAGGACCTCCAATATGGCCAACAGACAGTATATTATGTCACACGAAAGCCCTTTATTCACTATCAACTTCCCCACATCCCACCCGAGCCAGTTCAGACAGGCCAGTCTGTCTTCCCCCTCTACTTATGCCCTTACATGATTATACCACATTATTATCCTCGCAGTACCCTCTGTGTGTCCCGCCATGCTAATCTCTGTTCAAACGTGCTCACCTGTAATTAACCCTTCTGTTTATTGTCCTACATTATTACACACAGCCTGCGTAGAGCTGCTTCTGGTTTCAAGTATGGTCGTCATGGTGAACACCTGTCCAGGTGAGTTGGAAATCAGCGCAGAGTGTCTGAGGTCTGCTGGCCTGGATTCAGCATTTAAGCACTGGGCTGCGCCGTTGTTTCATCTCACACACACTGGTGGGACTCGTTGACACACATTGTCTGAACAGTATTCCCAACAAATTAATTCTGCTAAAGGGTATGGATTACCTCACAAAACCTCATATGCTTCAGTTACTGCTTTGTTTGGATTCTGTAAACCTCATATTGATTTGTCAGTGAAGCATAACTGATGCACTATAAAAGCCCTCACAATGAACACACCGTTTTATTATTCACATTTGTTTATACCCCGACTTTTCCGACCGTAAAAAAATGTAAGGTCCGTCTTTGAAATGTGCATCAGTGTTCTCATGCAGTTTTTGTGGGTTGTTGTAAGCTATAAAATAAATATGGTATGGGACTGGTATATCCAATCCACTGCTGTGGAGCAGCACAGTTAAGCATTTGATTTGTTAAAAAACGGTAGTGTTGTTTTATTCACTCAGGATTATATCTTCCAACAAGCCAGAATAGACCACAGTGGAAAAGAGCTTGTTCTTGTTGCTTGTTGCCATTTAATCTGCAGGCGTGTGAGAAACAAAATATTTTTAATGCAGCCTTAATACAATGGCAAATGATTTTACATTGGACACTGCTGAAAATAGAATAAACATAAAAATAGGTACTACCAAACAACACGACTAGGAGTTTCCTGATTTGAGCTACATGCTAACATTAGCATGCTAACATGCTTACAATGACAACGCTAACATGTTGATGTTTAACAGATAGAATGTTTAACGTATTTACAATCTAAGTTTAGCACGTTAGCATGCTAACCTTTAGCTTATTATCACAAAAAAGCTGCACGCTAAAGGGAATTTCATTATGGATTTGGTCAAAAAACAATTGTATTGGACAAAATGAAAGGTTGACCTGATGAAAAGTCACCAAAGTTATTACGTTTCATTTTGAGCGGAACATGTGCAAGAAAGTGCAATTTCATTTCAGTCTAATGCTGACTTTCACCGCAGGCCCTTTTGTGGCTGGAGGCATACAAACATTATGGTATGGCATTATCGTGAATGTCATATCTCAGGAACGCATGGAGGCGAAGAATGTGCCAATTAGGATAATTCCACGCAAATGTCTAATAGGATAAAATAATGAAGTGATGACATTTTGGACAGACATGGATGTAAATTGCAACATGACTGATTGGCTAATTTGATCTTACTATGAATTTCTATTTATTTATTGAAAATTGTATAAGTTCATTACATAATGGATGTCTAATTTAGCCATTGCCATTTTGTGGATTGGAGTCTTTCACCTCCTTAAACTCATTTTTAGTCGAATATTGGTGGATGTGACCAAACTCTGTTCTGAACCACAATAACAACCCACCCAACCAGTCTTGATACACAAACTAAGTCTCGTTCACCATGCCTTGTGGGTATAACTTTTTCATCATGATTCACATCCATACAACCAATGTGTCTATGATTAAATTGTTTAAAAGAGCACAACACTGTTTCCAGGATCACAAATTGTTCATGTAGCCTCTTAATTTGACTTGTAAAGTGCAAAAAAAGTGCTTTGATCCATTTACATATCACAGATAAAATAGAATATTGCAATATCATGTTTTTATACAATATCATGCAGCCCTCAAACAGAACTTCATACATGGACAGTTTAACTTCTCAACGGTAGAATTTCTCCTTCTCTCTCTACTTCTGTCTATTTTCTCTTCCTGCCTTTACACACACACGCACACACACACACACACACACACACACACACACACACACGCGCACACACACACACACACACACACACACACACACACACACACACACACACACACACACACACACACACACACACACACACACACACACACACACACACACACACTTCAATATTTTAATCAGTTTATTGCTTCAGTTGGAGGTTGCGTTTGACAGTAAAACTCCATCAGACCACAGAGAACTACTATAATAATCAGTGGTATCACACTGATATGAACCAGGTCAGAGAGGATATTTTATTTCACTGTGTGAGTATGGCAGATTCGTTATAAAAGTGACATTTAAAGGTATGTTTCATTCTGGTTCTATGACTAGATTTCGATCAAAGTGCATTATTACATTATGTTGCCTTATATATAAGTGAATGGAAAAAGAAAATATTCTAAATAATTAAAGCTGCAAGGTATTGTTTTCTTTGGAGGCTAACTTTATGTTGAAATGTATATGTACCAAATGAGAAAACATTGCATTTAAAAATTAAAAATACATACGGAAAACACTAACATCTAAACTCCCTATGGAGTCAATAAACTAGAAATACTGTTGGAACAATAGTCTTTATTTAGGGTAGCTCCATTGTTACATTACGTTACGTTGTTGCGCTTTGTTGTCGCGTTTTGTTGTTGCGTTACCTCGTTACGTAATTATTTTAACACAAACCATGATTTTTTTTTCTAACCAATCAAGTAGTGTAGTTGCCTTAATGAAACATAGTGTTGGCTCAGAAATGCTGACATTCAACGTATTCCATGGTTAGCAGAATTTACAATGGCAAAATTTTTTCTGACAACTGGGTTGCATTCTGAAGAGCTACTGTACCGAGTTGGCCAGTATGAACACTTGCCAAACAAGAGCCGCAGCAGGAGAAGTGGTATTAGGATCTTTTTCATCTTCTACAGCTAGAAACCCCATCATGTTAATGATTTCCTGTATTTTCCAGAATATCTTTTGACATCAAGAGCTTGAGTGAATTTATACTATGTATTTATTGTGTGTGTAGGTGAATGAAGTGATAGTTCATTGTTATAAACCCTCAAATGTCAAGGAGCCTCCACCTCCAATGGCTACTCCACTTTCACATCCAACCTATTTTGGTTTTGCATTATTTCCCGGTTTAGTGCGTTCTAATTCTGTCAATAAACCTCTGGTTCGGACCAAACAACCAGGACTGAAAGCATATCCAGATAACCAGTAAAATAAATAAAACAAATAAAACCCAAAATGGACCAACCACAGGATGACACATGATAGTGGGTATGTGATTTAAGCAACAATTCATAAGCTAAAACACTATTAAATCAATCTTCTGGATTAAATAATCTGTATAAACAACTTCCTCATAATTAGTTTTCTCCATTTTACATATTGTGTGTTTTATTGCTGTTATAATGATGAATTTACCATCTTGCCATATGGACAATTGAAAATGAGCCCTTTGGCTAACAATGCATGCAATGTCACAAAAGAAAAGGAATCTATATGTTGCTCTTAATCAGTTATTTCTTCATAAGCTCTTTGTGACACCAGGGGTATAAAATAAACCTATAATAATGTATTTTATTTTCTGTTACACAGTCTTGCCTATTAACGCAATCTGTTGATTTGCATGTATGCAAATGACTACTGGCACCATGACACATTGTAAAGGATAAAGGTGGTTTTTATGGGTCTTTCGTTTGAGTTATGAATTGTTGCCTGTTTGTGAATATTGTTTCCCTTTCATGGATTGAACAATAAGTGTATTAAATCATTATTTGTAATAATACAATTGCAGTAAAACTGTAAAAATGTGTGTAAAAACTTTCACTAAATTCTGAGCCATTTTTCAAAGCGTTTTTTCAAAATAAAATATCAAGGTTACTTCTTCGTATAATTTTTTTTAATCTGGTAATTTTACTAACTAGAAAATATAATCAATTCATAATTAAGGAAAAGTGGTTTCACACATGAATATTTCTATTGCTTTATTTTGAACTTCATTCATTTGTTTTTTATATACTAGATAGTGCAGTCATATTTGAATTGTGTTGATTCTTTAATAACCAATAATTCATGTAAAAGTGATGTATGTACATTCCTATAGTCAAGTCCACAAAATGACATAACATCTGGCAGTTGCAGTGTACAGTGGCCTCCACACTTTCTTACATAAGAACAGCTGCTTTAGAATGAAAGTAATGCACCTCTAAAATAAATGTGAGTATTTGAAGAAAATCATCACGTAGAACTTTCTGTAATGGAACCCTTCATATCGAGAAACATCAATTAGACAATAGAGAAGTGAAAACCATAAAATATTCTAAATAGCCAAGTGTCCTTTCAACAAAATCTCAAATCAAAGATCATTTTTGGCTTGCAGCATTGTCTTGGTTGTGTGTTTGTATCTGTGGCTCTGGGTGATGTGTTAGCAGAGAGACAAACCTGCCTCTGTTCTGTTTCATGGGTTTTTAAGTCAACAGTTTATCCATTCACGACCGGTTTGGTGTCCGAGCAAAGCTCAGCAAATTGAAACAAGAGACATATTATTTAAAAAAAATGGTTCTCATGATCAGTCACATATCAGGATTATTTTACAGTGAGCAATGACACAGAGGCAAGAGACATTACGGACATTCCCCTTATGATACAGAACATCTTCCATTTTGTTGTCCATGATCAACAACCAGAGACTGAAACATTTAGGGAAACATGCCTATCCACATTCATTCCGAGAGTGAGATGAGAACTAGGAATTAGGATGTGGTTAGCCTAGCTTAGCATAAAGACTGGGAATAAGGGGGAACAGCTAGCCAGGCTCTGTCCAAACATCAATAATATTATTAGCAGCAACTCATTATATGTGCACTCAAAGTTGGCAAGGGAGCGTTGCAGTTCTCAGAAAAACTAGACTCATTCTGGCTCAACATTGCACACACTGTATTGTTCATTTGTATTACCATATCTGAATTACTGTGTTGAGGTTATGGGTAACACCGACAGAAGCACCCTACAATCATTATGCATACTACGAAAATGAGTCATAAGGATAGTAAACAATGTAGGATATCTAACTAACTGTTTTTAAAAGTGCATGCATTAGAATTCAGGGATCTAGTGGATTTTTAGACCGCACAAATTATGTAGGAAGCAAGAAATAATTTACTTCCTGGCAACATACAAAAATGTTCTTGGACAGAGAGGGGAAGTTTGAAAGAAATTATTTATCTTAAAAGTATGTGCATATCATTTGTGGGATGATTTTTTTTAGAATGGACTGAAGGAAAAAAATAAAACAATGTGATAATGAAAGAGTTTAAAAAGATGTACAAGAATTATGTTTTTGCGAGGTACAGAAATGAGGAAGGGGAATATAAAGAAGGTGATATTGTTGCTATTGGTTTTCTTTTCTTCATTCTACTGCATTTTGGACATAAAATATTAAAATGTGTTGCTTATTGAAAGTTGTATTTTTCCACCATTAATTTAATGTTTTTAATGTTTGAAGTAAAATATATTCAATTCAACAACTCTTCAATCATGTTGTTCTGACTCCAGCTCTGTACTTAACCTGCACGCAGCTGTTTTATATCCAACTTCTCACCTCACTCTCGGAACGAAAGCATATCTCCGGCTGCAGTTACACATTTCCACAGGATTGCATGATAGTGTATTTAAACACTTAGTGCACTCGGTCCGGTCAATAAATGCCTTCTGTCATGATCACATGACTGAAACTCTGACGAACACAGCCACTCAGCCTTGAGTTTCATAGGAATCGAACACATTCTCTCTACTCTCCTATCGTTGCTACGAGGTAGCTACACGTCAGTGAACGCTACTTAAAAGTTTTCAGTTGTACAAATAAATAAAAGCAGTAGTCATTGGTGTTACAGCAGAGAATACATTGAATATGTATTCATTATGTATGATATAAGGTATAATATGTACAATAAAGTCTTCACTTGGTGCAGTTGTGCTTTAACAGACACTGACTTCAAAATGTCCCTTTGTGTTTGTGTTTTTACTTCATCTTCTCTTGTCTTCACCTAAATGGACTCTGAATCACTTCAGCCACAGACTTAATATGACTATGAATTGTTTGTCTTTAGAAAACAATGGCTGTGGTGAAAAGTGACAAATCTGAGGGTTTATAGGACGTTTGGTTTACATTAAAGTGCAGAAATGCTCAAACAGCCAACCATTCTGAAGAGCTGACCAGCAGATGTTAGTATGGAAATGCAATCAAAAGCAGTGAGTCTGACAATGACAGCAACAAGACTGAATGGTGACAGTTCGCAGACGTTCGTTGAAAGATCCCGGTATAGTTACCGACATTTCTCGATAACATCTACTCCCTTTACTTGTAAAAATAACCGGAGGAATGTTTTCATGTACTCAAATCAAATTGACTGAAACAAAGCTAACTTCTCCACCTGGTAAGATAAGTGGAGAGAGGATATGCAAAATAACAGAAGACCGTTGAAGAAACTTCAAGAGTAGCAACAAAAGATGTTTTAAAGGGGACATGTCATGCTCATTTTCAGAATCATACTTGTGTTTTGGGTTTCTACTAGAACATGAACAGCTTTAATGCTTATTAAACACATTATTCTTCTCATAACCTCTGTCTGAATACACCTGTATTTATCCTCTGTCGGAAATGCTCCATTTTAGCACCTGTCTCTTTAAGACCACCCACCTATAAAAAGTCCAGTCTGCTCTGATTGACTCTCAAGAATAAAGTGGCACAGCTTTGTGAAGGTGGTTGTTAAGGCGCTGATGGAGATACTCTGAAGGGAGGTGAGGGTCCGTATGACATAGGAAGGGGAGCCACATCTGAATGGCTTGTTCAATCACATGTTTTCTCATCAAAACAGCCCGCAAAAAAATGTTTTTTTCACAGGCACCTAGATATATGTGCACAAGCACTACGTTTTTCATGATATGCCCCCTTTAAAATGTCAGTTTCTGTAGTAAAAAAACCGGATTATTCCTAGAAAGTATTAATATTTAAATCTTGAAAAAACCTAAATGCTCGTGTTAGAAGTTACCAGCTTGAAGTTTGCAGCAAAAACAAGAATTTCAGTGTTATGTTACCTTTTAAAGAGTGGCCAGACTGAACACATAGCTTTTCTGAGCAGAAAGTCAATGTACATGGTGGCACAATCTGGATCAAAGTTGCATTCTTTCAAGTTAAAATGATTTCATCTGGTATAAAATATTTCTTTTGAAACCCAGGATGAATGTACAAAAACAATGTCTGAGCAGCTAAAATGTGCTCAGTTGGTAGACTGGTTGTTTGGGGCGAATAAACGCCGACTGTACCTACAGTCTAGTGGTCAAAGTCATCAAAGCATTTGCTCAGTGTTGAGTCTGATTGCATTGCTCTAGGGTGCCAGTTCTCATGCTGGACATGCTACTGAAAGGTTTTGTTTTAGCCCAGTCGCCAGGAAAAAAATATGTTTGCATTGTACGCTTCTTCATGCCACGAATAAATTGACTATTATTGAAAGTTACGTGGTATAAAAGTTATGCTAATAACTAGTAGAACAAGCAAGAAAGTCTATTAATGGCGGTTGGGAGATGTGGAGGCCTTTCTCCAAGGAGACCACTGTCTGTGTCCCATGTGAAACCAAAACTTAATGTTGACTTTACGCTTATTACATAATGTTGCTACGCTTGTTACGAAACATTATGTAATGCAGTCCGCTATGGTCGGTTGTTGTTTCGTCACTACTTTAACAATAACCATGATCTTTTTCCGAACCTTAACAAATGAGTTCTCTTGCCTAAACCTAACCAACGTTTCACAATGTAAACCACGTGGCACTGTGCGTTTCTGCAAGCGACATACGTGGTCGATATTAAACATATTAATTAAAAGTATTTTTGGTTCAGAAATGTTGACAGTGGTCAGAGGTTTGCAGAAATGTACAGTGGTAAATAAATTCTGGGGACTGGGTTGATTTGTTTACAGGCTGACCAACAGAATTAGTTAAATGAAATAATGTTGTGTCACCTCATAAACATCTGGGTCCAGTTAACCAGCAGTGTCATGTGACTTGCATTGTTTTATATAAGACCTATGAAGTGTGTGTTTCCAGGTCTTGGTTAAACTCTTAACTGTATTACTATGGAGACTTGGCAAGCTCCACCATGCACATAGCATTAATTGAAGCCACTGTGAGTATACTGCTGTTTGCTTCCAGCAGCTTATGTGACAGCAGTTTGACAGCCTTGGAGAGTGTGGAAAATTAGATTTAGTTTGATGGAGTTTTACACCATCTCTTCTCTCCGCTCCAGACCTGCAGGCTGTATGTTGGCCTTGGGACTACGGAGCTGGCTCAGTCCCAGTGCCTCCCCTCTGGCTTTCAGCAGTTGTTCTGGTCCCCAGTGCAGGCAGAGGGGGCAGGGACACGAGGCGGGATGGTGCAAGATGCTGGTTGAGGGGTAGAGGGCTGCTGTGCTCGGAGGCAGCCCCCCTGGTCTGTTGTGGTAGTGGGAGAGTCGGAGTGCGTCCAGGGTCCGCATGGGTGCGCTGTAGCGGCTATGAGCCGAGGACACTGGTGAAGAGAGAGCCAGGGGGTAGTGGTGGTGGAGTGGCAGGTGGGGCGGGATGAAGGGGTACGGCAAGGTGGAGCAAGGAGAGGCGCGGCCCATCAGGAGCGCCGCCAGGGGGTCGACGAGAGGGTGGGGCCACGGCAAGGAGTGTCTCTGCCGTTTGTCCTTCATCCTCCTGTTCTGGAACCACACCTGGAGAGAAGGGAAGTTTAAAAGTATTTCTACATGTTTATGTTATTAGCACTAAACACAAAGTACACATGAGGCTGATGGGAATATCATTCATTTTGTAGGTATTTGGTCATAAAATTAGACACATTTAGACCAGACAACAGTGATAGATGATCTGGGCATCTGCAATGTACCATCCTCCAGCATCAAATTTCACAGCAATCCAACCAATGGTTGTTGAAATATTAAAAACAAAAACAATTTCAAACTAATTGTGGAAATTGAACAAAAGTCAATGGATCACCAAAGTCATTAGAACATATTGTGTGAGTATAACTTAAGGGGTAAAACTGCAGATGTACAAATGGATATACCAAATCTATATAATCTAATTTCAAATATGTAATAACACCGCATTATGTAATAACTCGACAAAATGTAATACATTTTCACATTGTTATGTAATAACATCCGCACTTTGTAATCTGTCACATTTCGTTATAAATGATCACATGTTGCTATGGTTATTACGGAATGAGTTGCACTTTTATTTAATGAAAAAGTAACAATACATGTAAATGTATGTCCTCATCTGTACACAGGTCGTATTTTTAATAAATTTGCTAAATTATACTTCACAAGTTCCGCCCCTCAAACGCAGACTGGCCAATCATAGCGGATTGGCCAGATCCGACCAGGGTCCGACAACTAACTAGCTCTGCTCCATAGACTCTCATGCAGTGGTTTCAGATTTTCTTCAGTTCAGCCTGGTTTTGTGGATGTGGAGCTAGTCATGGTGAAACGTTGTGCAACAGTGATAATCGTTACCAGAGCTATACGTTTCTTAAACGTTACGTTTCTACATATGTTTTCATTTGTTTTTGTTCACTGCACCATCATCCTGGATACATTCTTCAAATGCATATTATTGACCCTTCTGTCTGCTTCTTCCTGAAATCACTTAACACTTATCACAGAATATTATGCGAAGAGTGCAGTTAGTGACCGTGTGGGCTCCGTGGTAGCTCTGACAGCTTGATGAAGTAACAGCGGGAGGCGGGGCTTAGCGAAGGATCACTTGGACCTCTATGATCTGTGGTGCCCCCTTTCAGCGTTTCAGTTGACTCTGTCTAAATAGCCATATAAAAGCAGTAACATAAGGCTATTAGGCAATGCTTAAGAATCAATACAAGTTATGTAGGAAGCAAGAAATAGCAAGAAAAATGTACTTCCTGGCAACATACAAAAATGTTCTTGGACAGAGAGGGGAAGTTTGAAACAGATTATGTTCGCACTTATCTTAAAAGTATGTGCATATCATTTGTATGATGATTTTTTTTTTTAATGGACCGAAGGAAAAAATAAAACAATGTGATAATAAAAGACAGCTTGAAAAGATGTACAACAATTATATGTTTTTGCGAGGTACAGAAATGAGGAAGGGGAATATAAAGTACAAAGATGGTGATATTGTTGCTATTGGTTTTCTTTTCTTGTCTGTTTTTTTTTTCTTTTTCACATTATTGATTGAATATTGGTGGATTAATATCTTGGGGTAGGATCAGATAAGCAAGTTTCTTCTGTCTACTGGCATTCTGGCATCAGTAACATAAGGCTATTAGGCAATGCTTAAGAATCAATACAAGATATAAATACCAAAATCCATTGCAAGCATGTTTTAAAAATGGATGAATGGCAGAATTTTGAGTCAGTATGATTCATGCTGGAATGCATAAATTAAATGATTTTTATGAATGAAGACATCCATTTGGTCAGTTATTACATAATGCAAACATTTACATGAAAAAAGTGCAACTCCCACATGTTGTAATAACCACTGCAATACGTAATCATTTGTTACAACATGTGGGGGAATTTATTACATATCGCGTTCATGCAGTTTATTATAAAATGCAGGTGTTATTACATAATGGAGGGAAAAACGTATAATGTGGTGTTATTAGCCTACATAATGTGTTGTAACAAGCTTTAAAGCTGAGACCGACAAGCTGTCTGTGCATCCGTCCGTCCGTCCCTCAACTATTTTTACCAGCTCATAGAATCTCCTCGGAAAGGCTGCGCTGCTAAAACGTCAGGTGGCAGCGTTTACAAGTCCTCGCCCCTCGCATTCCTGCTCTTTCATAAAAGACCCTCCAGTGGTTGGCAGAAAGGTGGGTGCACTCACTGTGTATTAAAGCTGCTGCACTGGACCAGTGGGGCCTCTGTGTCAAATGTCAGACGCTGCTAAACCTGTCGGCGCTCAATCTGCCACGCTGACACAAATGAAACGTTTGAGGGCAGATGATCAGAACCTCACATTCATGGGTGAATGTCAAAGAGGTGTCGTCGTTTTAGGTGAGTAGCTGTAGCGGATTTTGTCGCTTCCTGTTTTTGACCTGCTTGGTTTCCATTTCTTGGCCGTGTGTCTATAAGCAGATACAGAATAATTTCATAAAGCCAGCAGATCAGTGAAGGAGGTAGGCCTATATCAGTGAGTTCTGAAAGCACTGAGCTGGCGATTAGCTTAGTTTAGCATAAATACTGAAAGCAGGGGAAACAGCTGGCTCTTCCCAACGTTCGAAACTACATCTTCAAACTAAAGTGCACTGATTAACACGTTACCTCTTGTGCTGAAACAGCAATAGTAAAAATAATCACAACAGGCATATGGACACATAGTCAAAAAACTGTTCCAGCATATAAAAAAATAACAAAACGGCTGTTTTGTTACCTTTCTGTTTGCACACAAATTTGTCAAACCAGATTACAGTTTGACATTTTCAAAAAGAAATGTATTCACTTTGATGCAGAGACTTAGATGGGAAGACTGATACCACTCTTGTGTCTGTATGCTAAATATGGAGCTGGAGCCAGCAGCTGGTTAGCATAGCTTAGCACAATAACTGTAAATGGGAGGAAACATCCAGCCAGCCTGAAACAAAATCCATCTACCAATGCATCTAAAGCTCACTAATGAACATGTTATACATTCTATGTTTAATCTGTACAAAACCCTGAGTGTAAAGATGCTATTTCTTGGCACAAACCAAATTTCAGGCAAAGACTTGGAACATCTAGCACCATTTTCATTTGACTTCTTCAAAAAATCTGAGAAAAATGTCAAATGTCAGACACAAATATCTCCAAAAATGTTGAATCATGTTTTTGGCTCCTACCATCTTTGTCAAACAATGTATACGTTACACTACCAGTTAGCCAATGTTGCTATATCAATCATTTCACATTGCCAACCATTTTGTCTTCAACCCTCTCTATTGTGGCATGTTGGGATTATACCAGAAGAAGCCTGGGGTGCACAGGCCCGGTGGAGTATAAGGTAGCCATGGTGGCCCTGCTGCCACCAACCCAAAACAGAACATCTCTGTTGCCGGGCGGCAACCATGTGGGTAACAATGCTTTATGGTCATTTCCATATTTTGTCACCTTCAAATGCTGAAGTCCAGTTTGTGACAAAGGGAAAAGAGTTACCACATCAACACTTCATTGGGTTGTAATAAGGTCAGAAGATAAGAAATTATTATTTAATGGACGATTGTGGCTCATTTTCGCAATTATAATTTTTTACAAATTCAGCTGTGAGGAAGTCAATGCAATGTCATCATCATTTCTAGCCTAAATTGTAATGGAGCTGCACTATTCCTTAGTCAAGGCTTGTGCATGGGGCGACATTACTTGATGGACCCCTACCCCAGACCCCCCCCCCCCCCCCCCCCCCACACACACACACACACATACACACTATCTGTGCTGCACTGTACACTATTATTATCTGTAATAATAAATGGGGCCATGGTTGCCTGTGTGGTAACTGTGGTTGAGGCTATCAAACCGGTAGTCCGTTGCAAACATCTCCATGTTGCTGCATGATGATGATACAGTACTGTTTTATTAAACGGTATACCTCACAGAGTGGCGAGGGTCGGTTGACCGCATACCTTTATGGTCGTCTCCGGTAAGTTGAGAGCCGTGGCCAGCTCGCAGCGTCGGGGCCTGGAGACGTAGCTCTCCTTGCCGTATTCCTGCTCCAACTGGGACAGCTGCTGGCGCGTGAACGCGGTCCGGTGCCGCCGGCTGTGGTCGAGCAGGGCGCCGCGCGGGCACGGCTCCGTCCGCTGCTCCCCCCCGGGACCGTGCACGACGTGCGCGGCGGTGGCGGCCGCCACCGGCGTCTGTCTGCCCTCCGCCACTGAAATGACGCATACGTTATAGTGGATGCGCAGTTTTTAATGCTGACCATAGGCTTCTATAGAAGAAGTAAAAGTGTTGTTTGCAATATTATAACCACATTGTAAATCCATTATTGTCACAAGGTTGATCAAGTAAACGCCTGGAGCCTCTTTAACACACGCACATAGTTGTATCAGCATGGTACATAACTTTTACAATTTTTTTTGACATTTTAATGTTTCAGTAAATGTCATATAACTTCTGTTTTGAGACTCCAGCTGTAAAATACAATGTATTTTGATGATGCTCTTTATCTGCGATTGGTGTTGACAGTAGCCCACTTTTTACACAGTAGTTACTAATCCTCCCAAAGTTTAGTATATAACTCGTTTTGCAGTTTCAGAGCTCACTCGTCCACTGTACGTTTTTTGGGAAACAAAAGGAACATATTTGGTGTATTAACAATGATTTATGCTCTTTTATGTTCGAGTCCAGTTTGTCACAAGTAAGAGAAGAGTCACCAACTCAATACTTTATTGGGTTTTTAATAACGTCTGAAGAAAAGAAAGAAGTATTTTAAGGAACATTTTGGTTGCTCTTGCAATCATTATTATTATAATGTGAACACATTATAGTTATAGAGTCAACAATACAGGAGTGAGGTCTGTGGGACCCCAAACAATAAGGAGGTCAAGAGAATGTCAACAAAGCACACATCGTGTGTGTTTAGGACATTGCTATTCAATTGTTATTTTGAATTATTCCTTGTAAATATGTCAATTTAGTCATTAAAAAAAAACAATTTAGACGGACATCTCAAATATTTCTGTTCCTGTTTGGAACTTTTTTGGAGAAGAAATAAGAAAATGATTTGGTCTCAGTGATGAACAAAGTTTGCTCAAACGCAACTTTTACGCGTGAGGCTACTTACGCATCAGGCTGTTTCTGTGTTGGAAGCGTCAAAAATAATACAAATAAAAATCCCTCCTTTGTGTTTCTCTTTCTCGGTGGTTCTTTAGGTTGAGTATCTCCTCTCTGCAGGCTGATCCGGCTCCGCGACACAGAGGGCCGGTGGAGAAGCTGGCTGCAGTCTGGCTAAAACATATCTTCATCCAAGTTTGTTCAGACAGTCGGGGGAGAAGATGATGTGTTTTTGTCCCAACACCCCTCCTCCTCCTCCTCCCTCTCCTCCTCCCTCCTTCTACTGTCTATGTTCCCTCGGGGGCTGCTCTCCTCTGCTCCTCTGCCCCCCCTATCACAGGCGCTCCAGACGGGGCCGCCGTGCGTGCGTCTGCCCGGCGATGGCGCCGCGGCCCGGAGAGGTGTTAAAGGTGTTTAGGGATAAAGCCTTTGGTCTCCGTCTCGGCCTTTGTACTTTTGTTATGGAGAATTAAAGACGCGCAGGCTAAGACGGCGACCAGACTCGCATTGTTCTCCGCCGTTTGATGTTCGCGGAGTTGGAAGTGAATCATTACGGGGCTAATGGCTCCGAGCTCACCGAAGTGGAGGAGAGGAATTATGAATTAGAGTGATTTTACTTTTTTGGCTACAGCTGACGGTATTATGGCCAAAACTTATAAGATGTTTTAAAAACATTTCCCCCCCATCAATATTCAGCGTCCTTTTTTTAATTTTACAGTTTATCAATTATGTCCTGTACCAATATGACGAATATTATGACTCACTTTTAGGGTGAATATGGCACACATTTATATATCACCATGAAACTTTCCCGAAGTTGATTACTTACATTAAGATAATCATCATAATCATAATCAAATTTATTTATGACAAGTTTTCTGAAATGTTATGTTTGAATATGCAAATGAGCATTGTCTTATGAAATATGTGGCAACTTGCATAATTTGTCCTGAACAGAAATCTGACAATTTTTGTTAGTATACATCTATTATTAATACAAACAATTGTGTTAATATAAGTGAAAGGTTTTCATAGAGGGGTTATTGGATATCATTTTGTATCACTCTATAAATCAGAAAATAACAGCTGCAAAAAAAAGAATTCCACCGTCGCCATGTTTTTATGAATACAATGTTGTACAAATCAGGTTGTGATTGATATGAGAACAAACCCCACTCTTCACATTGTAGACAGGAATGAAAGTGGAAAGTTTGCTGTATAAGAGCTGCTGAAGTGAAGATGTCTGTCTCAGAGTCTGAGAATTTTTTTTTTTTTTTAGAGAAAACGGCCTTAAAGGTAAGTTTTGTAAAATCACATACACTTTGAAGCCACTACAGGTGAATAGGGTAACATGTTTTAATTAATAGATATCACCATGAAACTCCACCAGTTGATTACGGACAGCGCAGTAAAAATAAACATTTTAATGTGTATTTTCGATGTTGTCTTGCATGACAGAAGACAAGTTGCAAAATTCCCCAAAATCTTAAAATTGATCAGTGCATGAAAAACAATGTTTCTGCCTGCAGTGTCTCGCCTTTATTTTCGTGGAGCCTTCTAAAGTTGATCTATCCCAAAACATGTACTTTCCATTTGTTGAGGGTACAGCAGGCTATAATAAAGTATGTCGCTATTTTTTTTATAATTTAAGTAAACAAAATGTTTATTTTTTAAATACAACAGTTTGTAATATACTTCAACAAGCAACAGTTTTTTTTTCACCAGGTGGTGTAAAGAAATATTCTCTGTGTTGATGAGGCGTTTAAATAATAACCAGTTGAGACAATAAGACTCGACAGGGCAGATTAATTGAGCTTTTTGCAGCGCGATAGCAGAGCAGTATCAATCAAAACGCGATCCTTTAAGTGTATACAGCCTCGCCTGTAGAGAGGCTGACCGTTTAACCTGTGTTTAGGAGTTTATTATGGCTATAATCGGTGTTGATTGTTAATCCAGCGGCCAGATGATGAGAAAGAGGACAGGTAGCGCAGCGGACAAGAGACAGACAGACGCCAGGTAGGGTGGAGTCACATGCAGGAAATTCATCATTTAAAAAATAAAAAAACACTCAGGTACTATATAGAAGAATCACATTCAGAGTCACTGACATTACTTCCTCACAGTTCGGAATAAGGAACTATGCTGCTCTTTGTGTAAAAATGGTAATCATACAACAACAACAACAACAAACATATTAACTTATTAAAACATGTAGAAAAGTATTACAGGGAAAAGTATTACAGGGAAAAGTATTACAGGGTAATCCTTTGTCACAAACTGGGCTGCACATTTGAAGGTGACAAAATATGACCATAAATATGATGTAAATAGATATGAAAATATGTATATGAAATTACCATATATCACCTTTACACCAAATAAGGAAATGTTTCATCCTCTGGGGACCATGAATATGTGCACCAAACTGCACCATCCAATAGTTGTCGAGATATTCCACTGAAGGACTAAATAGTTAACCTTGTGGGGGCGCAAGAGGAAACGACGATGCATCACCAAAGTTGTTAAAACGTATCTTCTGGGGACCTTGAAAATCTGTTGTAAATTTCAGGTCAATCCATCTGATAACTGTTGAGATATTTCACTCTGAACCACAAATGCCAACCTCATTATTAGCACTAGAGGAATAATAAGGGAATCACCAAAGTCAGTAGGATTCATGCTCTGGGGACCATGAAAGAATGTACAACATTTCATTAGCTATCCTTTAAAGAGTTGTCGAGGTATTTCGTTCGGACCAAAGTGGTGGACCGACCGAAGCGTTTAAACCACTGATCAAGGAAAGTGATGGTGGTAAATGTTATTTCTAAACGTGAACAACACACCAGGCCGCAGCGAAGTGCTGCTTGCCTCAATAATCATATTTTATTCGGCCTGGAGACGTGAGTTTCAGGTGGAAGGAAACTCTTTGTAACATCAACATGTCACAGGTGTCAGAGGACTCTGATTACTGAAACATTATACTATCCCCAATGTTATGTTGGCCGCACTCCGCTGCAGAACCAGCTGTGGCTGTCGTCATGGTTACAATATAAACCACCTGGTTAAGGTTATTAAACGAGCAGGTTTATGGTTTTGAAGAAGAAAAACATTGACTGACTGTTGTTCCTTTGTTCCCAAGAGTCAACATCTTTACCACTGATTGAGAGCTTAGTCACTTGAATGAAGAAAAGGGCTGCTTTTTCCTGCTGAGCATGCAGCCAAACTTGGGCTCAAACCCACAGAACTGCATTTTAAATTTTAATCATTTGATATTTCAAGAAAAAGTGAAAACAGCAGATACATAATATATTTGATACTGGCAGGATGTGTGGAATTATGGGAATTTAACAACCATAAAGCTACATGACAAGAGATCAAAGAAAAGCTGCCAGCTGATAGGATGTCTTTGGATTATGCAACGGTGTAAATTGTCCTCTGTGTTCAAGTTTAATTCAATTTCAATTCAATTTATTTTGTATAGCCAAAAATCACAAAATCACAAATTTGCCTCAGAGGGCTTTACAATCTGTACACTTGCGACATCCTCTGTCCCGGGACCCTCACCAAGTGGTACATTGTTTTTGGCCTACATGTAAAAGTGCTCTGAGTGAAAGGCTCAGCGTCTTGTTCCTCAGCAGGAACTCACAGCGTCAGGGTTTAATCTCCTCAGCCACTGAATCCCTCTATCACCACTCACAGTAGCTTGCTTTCTGGGCCTTTGATAAATTATAAATTGTTTTCCTCTCTCTCTCTAAAACAAAATATTGAAATTACATGAAAATAGGTTTCACATGTTTTGAATATTGGTTGGTTAAAGACATGCTGAGACCTCAGTTTGAGGTCACTATGATGAAGGTCGGGACCATGTTCATTGAGAGCGATGAAGTGTGCCGTCCTGTGCAAGAGATGAAACACTCAATCTTCTTCATCATATCCATATCCAGGAACAATGCACATGTTGCATTTATTCTCTGTGCCAAATGTGTTAACCATGTGGAACTAGGCTGCACGTGTTAAGGAAAATATGTGTGCTGTCCCCATCTACACCCACATACTGAATATGTTTGAAAGTTGAAAGGTTTGTCCAACATATGCTACCGTCTTCATCCAACATTTAAAAAAAATGTTTATCGTGGTTTTGGCCCGCACTAGTGCCTGATGACGGCATGATTTGAAGTCACATTGGTTCCTTTATTTCTTGATGATGGATATGATATTCGGCTCTCATATATTGGCCTTATTGTATAATATGTTCATCCATACATCTGAGATGAACTGTCTGCTAGTTGCTTTAAGGGAGTATGCTAATAATCAGCTTTTGATTAATACAGTATTTCTGGTTTCCAGCAGCCTTCATTCTGACAAGAATATTGATTTCGAACACCGATGACGTCCTTCAGCCTTTGAATAGTTCAGTGGTCACTGTGGTTCTGTAAAACACTGAAGAAAACAGTTGTTTCTTTTGTTGATAGTACACAATCCAATCTGTTTTTGTGCTGTCATGCTAAGTTGGTTTGATCAACCCTACTATTGATATTAGATGAAACTGCAAAAACCTTGATTACAATTAATGATATATATATATTTTCAAATGAAAAGCAGAGTAAGAAAGCCTTTTGAAATACAATGTGGTTCACAGGAAAAACACACCCAAGTCCAGCTACTCGTAGTCAGAAACACAGGTGAAATACACCCTGGTTCACGGGTAAAAAACACACCAAAGTCCAGATACTCGTCAGAAACACCAGCGGAATACACTTAGTGGATGTATGAATTTCAAAATAGGCATAGTAGTTAGTTCTAAGTTAGTTTGGCAAACTTCACGTACCAAATTTGAGTTGCAATGGCAGAGTGGCACTGTTCTTGTAAGCTTTTGAGAGTTGACTCCAGGGAAGTGAGGAAGATCCAGTTGATCCATCATCCCTGACATGAATGTGTATTAGTCTGGGGTATTAGTCCAGGGCCACCTTTGTCTCAAATAGTAAGTGTTGTTTTAGCAGCCATAAGCAATGTATACCAGTTATGATGGTCCTTGATTACCTGTCAATAGTGACAAGTACTTTGTCGAAAATGTGTCTCAGAAGAGCAGATCCAGATTTTTAAACACATGTCACCCAGAAGAAGGAATAACTTCTCATCCATTGGACACACATTTTTCTCAAATGAGGAAACGGCTTCATTTGTGACTGTGCATACAATGAGATCTTCTTGTTGCCTTTGATTCCAACCTCAGCACCAGCACTTTTTAGAGATGTAACGCTTTCTATTGTTTGCTGTCTCCCTGTAATCCCAAAGGCAGTTTTGATCAAATGATCAAAGTACACTGTTGTATCTCTAAAACATATGGCTGTTGAATCTCCTTCATTGCCACCCTCTGGTATTCTACCCTCCACACTTGAGCTGAGTCTGCCCTGCAGTGATCACACTCACTGAGTAAAACCAGATCCTGTTTGATTCTTGCTGTTGCAGTTTAGTCTTAGGAGTCGTAAGAGTGAGAGATTTCTATCAACCAGCTTTGTCTGCTTTTTTAAAATGATTGATATCCTTTATTGACCAGAATGTTCTTCCACAACCCCCAACATGTTGCATACTTTACATTCTAACTTTAAGGGGACTCTCACACAAACAATATCACATGGCAAGACAATTAAATCATATTAAATGCTGTGCAAAACTCTCAGTTTTTGTATTGATTTGAATAGCCAACAACATTTTACACCAGTTTCCGGACATTTGACATGAGCGCTGTTACATTTTTTAAAGCAGGGATTGCCTACTGGGAGCATGATCATAGAAATATTATAGGAAATATTATAGGAATACCTCAGAAAGCAGTGTGTCTTACCTCACTCTGCCGTGACTACACGTTGCTACTTGTCTTGTTATTAGTAGTTTTAATGATGTATTATAATCTGCTTAATTTGTGTAAACAGATCATAATTCTCTCTCTAATATTTATTCATGATGTTGTAAAAAACATGTGAACACATCATGATAACGTTATAATTTACCGTCGCCCAATACTCTTTTTCACTGAACAGAGCCTGAACACATCTAAAAGTAACCGAACGTAACCTTCGTTCGTTAGCCATTAGCGGTGATGCTAACGTTACTAGCTCTCCTCCTGTTGATTTAAACAGGGATTGGTTGTTTGCAATGCAACATTATCAGAAGTTAGCAACTAGAAAAGCATACATGACAGTTTCTTTGTTTATTCGGAGGGTAATATCAATTTCATCCAAATCAGGTAAACCTTCGTGGTAGCTACCTTAGGATACCGAACCCATCATTCCAGTTTCAAAGGGTAACTTAGGTCTACTCTCTGTAGAGTGTTGGGGTGCTACACACATACAAAAGATACCGATACTGCAGAAACAACGGCATGGTCCACCTCCAAAGCCTTACATAGCAGGCACCTCCATCATGCCAAAGGCCCGTTTTATAATGCAGGGGGCTTTGGAGTGGTGGTGGTTGGAGTGGCACTGTACCCTCCTGCAGTGGTTCTCAATACGGGGTAACAATGGTAATGATCTGAACAATACAGAGTTAGCCTCCAGTCCCCACAATAAAAAACCCTGGAGGAGGACACAGAGTCTCTATGTATATGCCACTGTTTTTCAGGACATGTGTGTCTTGCACAGACCCAGGATGTCTCACGAAAGTGTGGAGGAACCGGCCCTTCCCATCCTATACTGCCCAGGAGGGGTCTTCACACGTATGTGGCACCCGTTGATGGCATCCACACACATTGAAAAGACGGGGCTGTTGGCCAACTACTGGAAGCACTCCCCAATCTTCTCCAGCTCAGTAGCAGCAGGCAGTTTAATTACTGCATGCCAGAGAGCAGCAATCTCCCCAACTCTTGTGGACCAGCCCATGGACACAGGAGATTGGAACTTTAAAGGCCGGGGACATCACATTGTATGATAAACTGTGTGGCAGCCAGTAAAACGGGTATCAGTACAAGGATCCACGACTGAACCTGTAATCATGCAGGAGGTCTTCTTTCCCCATCAAAATACATTTTTTAGCACTGGAACAGTGCTGTTAAGGCATTTGAAGTCAGGTGCTGGTGGATTTTCAGCCTACAGAAAGAATAAAAACTGTTAAAGTGTACATATGTTGAACCCCTAAGCCAGCAAACTCTGCATGATAAAAACAGAGCTTTCTATACTTTCTGACAAACACGTTGTATGTCTGCTACCCTAATAAAAGTATGTGTCCATTTGTGCATTGCTTTCCTGCTACTTGTGGTTGTTCATCTTTAATGCCAATCAAATAAGCTCCTTCTTTTACAACTACATTTAAAAGAAGCAGTCATAAATACCCCATGCTGGAGCTTTCCAGTGCTGGGTACGAAGTCTTACCTGCTCGAGCATGTCATGCTGCAGCTGATGCCACTGTAATAATTCTTTTTTTTTTTTCCCTTTCTCTCTCTCAGATGTGATGTAAATCAAAGATATACCTTTATCTTGTACTCAGTGCCTTCTGTGCTGTCCTACTACAGTTGAATTACCTCCTAATAACCTCATTATGACACATCAATCCAGCAAACCTGCAGCGGATCCACGCATTCCACCACACAAGAGCACGAGCCATTCAAATATTATTCATTAAAACGACACGATAGACAAATGAACAGTAGTAACATTACTATGTAAAAAAACAAATGCAGTTTGTCACTTACCGAAACTTAAAGAGTTTAATCCCAGTACATCGTTTCAGTTCCAGGAGGAAGTCCTTCTCGATTCAGTGACAGTCGAGCCTCCCCAGTTGTATTTCGCCGGTCTGCTGCGGCCGTTTCGCAGCGGGGCCGGGATCCCACCTCCGCCGGGGCGCCCGCCGGCCGGCGCAGACTGCACGCCGGGTCGCGGTTGTGGAGCTGTTTCCCTGCGTCTCTCCAAAAGTTTTCAAAAGCACCGTAGCTTGTGTCCTGCCATGCTATGGCGTCCTCAGGTTAGCGTAGCGTAGCTCCAAACACCAAGAGCTCAGTTAAAATGAAACACATTCCCAGCATTTCAGTTCACAATAGTCACGTGCTCGCCCACTGACCAATCACAGCGCACGCTGCACCTCACTGCAGAGCTGCACCTGAAACTGAGCTGCGAGTTAATGCTGACGTAGTTGTAGGCCAGCTAGAAGGCTCTGGCACATCAAAGAATACGCCCAACATGTCAAACTAAAGATCTGATTGGTTGAAGACTATGACAATCAACAATATCGTCGCCATTCACTTAAACTGCAAAGGGATTCACTTGTGAGTCTGCAGGCCTCGGGCCTCTCTTCTTACCTAGAGACACAGAGGTGAAATCTGATTGGATAAAAGCTCTACTTAAAACAAGCTGCACTGGAAGCAGAGCAACAGAGGAAGACAGCTGTGCAATGAGAAAACAAGATAATGCGAAAAATATTTTTATAAATTACAATACATGTAGTGTATTTATGAAAAATTATTATATTATAAAATAGCTATAACTTTGTGATTCTGTTTAGGCCAGCAGAGAAGGCCTTGAAGGCCCTGATGGCCCACCACTGCTTGTACTACTACTACTACTGTCAGGTCCTTGCTGATTTGTTAATCGTTTAGCTCCTTGGATATTGACTGGTGTTTTGCATTTAGAGGAGTGAGAAATCAATCATGTAATATGAAAAAATAAGGGAAATATTTTCTATAGATGAATGGATGGATGGATGGATGGATAGAGAGATTCTTGACACGTGCAAGCTTTGTTTTATTAAAGCGTCTTTCTGCATTTGGGTTCAATTCCTTTTCAAGTATTCTTTTTAACGTTTCTTGATCTCAGTGCGGTCGATCATGCAATACTACTTGACAAACTAAAAAACTGTCTGGTCTGTCTTGCACGGTCCTAGATTGTCTCAAGTCCTATCTACTGTACAATACAGAGAATACAATGTTTCCGTTGGCAATGTATCTCAGCGATCTAGCATGACGTGTGGAGTTCCTCAAGGCCCCTTTGGTGGACCTCTGTTTTTTAACCTCTTCATGCTCCCTTTAGGAAGAATCATACAACACAACAACATTACTTAACATAATTATACAGACAATACTATACAGTAGCACTTTCACCAACTGACTATGCTTCAATAGGCTTGCTGCATCAATGCATTGACCAAATAAATGGTTGGATGAACAAGAATGTTCTTATCCATTCACTGTTGGAACAAACTGCCAGTAGATCTCAGATTTGCACCAGCTTCAAAACAAGCTAAAGACTTGTATGTTCATGAATACCTTTTTCTTGAAATTGCACTCTCTGTTACGTTTGTAACAAAATATAATTAAATCCCTAGGCCACAAGGGTGCATATGGCTAAACGTTTGCTGAGACTCAGCTGGCAGGGCGCTGAGTTGGTCAAATCTATGCAAGAGCACATTCCTGGTAGATTTTTTTCTTAGGTAAATACCATATTTCCTCTCTGTACCTCTGCATCATCACAAAGAAAGATAGAATAATTGCTACCATGATAACTTTCTAGAGCAGTAAAAATCTTCTTCATGTGTTTTCAGATAGGTCCCGCTAAGTGTAGACCAACACATTCTCACTCTCAACTTGTCAAATACTAACGTTTGGTCAGTGGCACTACTCTTCAAACTATAACGCTCTTGGTACCCCTCTAACGTTAGTTTTGGACGTGGCAGGAATGGCGTATCAGTTTGCACTTGTTTCATGCATAGTATCTTTTCAAAGAAAACTTTCATCTTCGCAGTAAGGTTGAGGAAAAGATGGTGGTTGGCGTTAACTTGACTGACCAACAACTCACGCCGTCAACAGTGACAGCGAGTAAGGCGATAAATAAGTCATGAGAGTAACAACACTAGCGACTAAGGTGATGAACAACACTAACGACTCATGTCAACGTATCCTCATATAACTGTTTGTATCATAAAGGTACTCTTCATTTTCCCTGCAACTTGTTCTTTATACTGTGTCAGTTGCTCTGACCGTTTAATAATGACGCTGGTGGATTTTACATTGGAGTTAGTTGAAAGCCCAGTTCCTCTGTATGAGATAGCGAGGGTCCCTGACCAACCGTCGGTATTTGGCGAGTTGGGAGTTGGACCGGCTTGTGTAGCTAAAAGGATGGTGTCATTATCAACACCGAGGGAAATGTAGTTTGTTAATAGGGGGCTTGCTTATAACTGCTGCTTATCTGTGGCTAAAGCCATGATGGGCTTTTCATTAAGGACAGTTTATGACCGAGACAGTCTCTCATAGCTAGATCTATCTCCACAGCGCTGTGTCGAAAGGTCTCGCTGCACCCATTATCATTCTGGTATCGGGGGTATTTCTTTAAATCAATCCCAATTGTCTTGGCCGCTAAGAATAGGTTGCAACGAAGGTGCCCTTACACAATAGATCACGCAGATAGCAGCAGGGAAGGATATGCCGCTTCAGATACTTGGCCAATGGCAGACTTATACCCACAGTCTACATCCGGTGAATCAGACTATGACATTGATGACTGTGATTAATCACTTAACCCATACCGACTGATCCACTCCAGTGTTTACAGAAGAACAGATAAGGTGCCGAATGAGGCCTCTAGTGCTAATTACATCAGTCAAGTGACATGTCACTGCAGTAACACGGGCTGAATATCAATAAAACTATCTACACACTGAAGTGAAGCGAGCAGCTCTTCTCCCACTTAACACTACGTGTTTCTCGTTGCGCAAATCAGCGAACAGCGAACACGAGCAGCTGTTCGTCCTCCATCTCTTTCAGCTGATTCCGCTGCAGAGTAAAAACTGCTGCCCAGATGTGATGCACTGTCCGCTCAATAAATCTCTGGGCTTTGCATTAAAAGTCAGTGAAAGCAGCTGCAGCGGGGACAACAGAACTCATTATCTTCCCAAAAATGTGAGACTCTCACGTTGCAGCATTTTACAACATGTTGGAAATAAATCTTTCATCGCTACCACGACTGGAGTTTGCTCTGTTTAGCTGTGGCTTGTAGCGTTCTTTTTTAGTTGTCTCAGTTATTTTCTACTTAACATGTGGAGGTTGAATAGATGTTTAGAGAGGTTCTAACAAAAGACTCTACTAAATTGAGTTATAGAAAATGTTGGATAGAGTTTTTTTGGAGTTCAAATCTGTTGACACACAGATACAAAGCAGTTGTCAGTCTCTGACCTCTCGTAAATTGGGAGTGTGTTGCGTCGAGCACACAATTCACGCACTCTGCTTGACTTAACATTGTTGTGCTGAGCAACATGAACTTGACAATTGGTGTCCATGTTCACAAGTACAATAGATTGCAAATCAAGTATTTTTTTAAAGTGCCTGCCCTTTTCCAAACTGGTTCCAATGACGACGCCTCAGGTGATTCTGTGTAACAAACCATGACATGCGGGACATTAAAACATCTTGCTCAATTAGTATAACTAATAGTTAAAGAATTAAATAAAACGTAAAATGTTAATATAACACAAATATTTTAATTATGTAATGCCAGCATGTTTATGAAATTAGTTATAATCTTAACTATATACATATCCTCATACAGCGGTTTGTGTGATATCTCACGAAAAGATACTCCTTGTCCTTTGTGCGTTGTCCTACGAAAAGTCAGCAACACGTGTCAATTTCCGCTAGTTACAAGCATACGGTCTTTTAAAAATAAACCTCATAAATCTCAGTTGCAGAAGTACCGTCACTGAAGTACTTAAGTTACGTGAGAAAAACATTGACTTCTCGTCTCACACGGGGAACAAACAGCAGTCTCCTCGCTGAAAGATCGCTGTTAGTGGACCTGTCAATCACAAGGTAGCCCCAATGTTGATTTCTTGGCAACCAATGAGCAGAAGGGACCATATTTGGAATGCGGAGGAGTGACCTAGAGATGCCGTATACGGCTCTGGTAAACATATCAGCAACCTGTCAATCAATTGACCATAATTTACGAAATGAACATCATGCTGTATTGAAGAAGACTTGAAACTAGAGATTGAGACCATAAACTCTGAGGTAATAAATCAGGTGAGAAGTAGAGTCATTTTCTCATAGACTTCTATACAACCAGAGGAGTCGCCCCCTGATGGGCATTAGAGAGAATGCAGGTTTAAGATGCTTCCGTGTTGGCTTCACTTTTCAGAATCAGAGGTTGCCACCTGATGCCCCCTTCCCCTGAATGCCTTTAAATCCAAACTCATATTTTCCCACAACTTTTAAGTAGTCGTCTATTTTTATTTTTGGATCCCACTGAGCCCTTGTAATACTAATCCTGAATGATTAAAGATCATGTCTGTCCTGCCACAGCCCTGTTGTTTCTTTTCACTCTGTGCACATGGACTTTATTTATTTACATGTCCGTTTTTAAGTGTTAAAACGACGTCATATTGAGGCAAATGGGCCTCTACATATAAAATGGACTTGACTTGATTATTATTATTTCAACCAATTAAAACCAAGTACATGCTGGTGGGATCTGTTTATTGGAGTTTGAAGCGTTTGAAGTGTTTTCAAGAGTGACAAAATTTTCAGTTAACAAGACACAATTATCTAATTACAGTGTTGTTGTTGTTTCATGTCTTTTAGGTCAACGAGACATTTTCTGCTCTCGGAATCCATCCAAATACCCAAATGTGATGCCACATCCTCCTTGTTTGACAAGGAAAGAAGAAACATTCACATACACCCGAATGCATAATGGAGTGAGAATGTTTTTAAAAGTGTGAAAAATCTCATACTACCCCCCCACTTAGAGCTCTTATATATGTGTTGGTGTGGAGGGATGATCGCCTGAGTTGCAGACTGAGGTACAAGGCTCCCTCCTGTTGGCCGCTGGGGGAACAGAACATCACACACAGAGACGTCATCACAGGCCTCATGGGGGATCCTGTCATTCTGTCCCTTACAGTGTCAGTGTCCTCACAATGACTACTGACCTGGTAGGAAGTGACATGTTCTGTAAATCTAATTTGCTCCCAGTGACTGAAATTGTGTTATTTCTGCACATCTACTAAAAAAATTTCAAAATATATAACAAATGTTGTATCAAGGAAAAAAAAAAGCTCAATTTGAGAATCATGGGATTTATATATCTATGCAGCTGATCTCTTACACTCTGAACTTCAAATGAAAGAGCATAATTATGCTTTTAATGAATTTTCCATGTTTGTTGGGTTGAATAAAGCTTTTTTGAATATCGTTACTGTTGAACCACTGGAATAAAATAAGCCGAGCCTACCTCCGACTGCCTGTTATTTCGTCTCATTTGCATTAGCAAAGCTCACTGAGGTTATATGTAGCCTATCAGCGGGGTGTATAGGCTAATGTCTGCTGGAAATCTCTTGATACTGCAGTAATAACGCTATTGGAAACTTTATTTACAAAAAACCACACTGAAATTAAGATTTTTAAAAAAGTCAAATTGAAAGTATTGGTTTGGATGAGTAGCATTGAATATGATCTGTTTCACTGCAGGAGCTGATCAGCTTCTGCTGGTCTCTGACGGGGACCCGTAGGCCGCTGAGTGGACAGTGGCGTGTATTACGCAGTGGATTTGCCGGGTCTAACGCGCCTTTTACAGTAGACCACACACGTTACGGGGCTGAAGTCGCGCACGGACACTGGCTTCTAAATTAAATAAACACATAAAGCTGGTTTTTAGTCTGTACGTGGAGCCTGGAAGCTTTCATGAAGTCAAACTTCACAACCTCACGAACATTGCTACTATTACTGTTAATACCAATGATAATGGTAATAATAATAATTATTATTATAACAACACTAATAATATTACTACTACTAGCCTACTACTATTACTACTAATAATAATAATGATAGTAATAATCATAATAATAATCATAATAAATAATAGATTAAAATAATAATAATAATGCTTGGATAACACTAATAACCTTATTTTGTCATAGGAATCTTCCACCCTAAATGTTTTCCAACCAGCGGACATTCATTGATGTCTTCTTCCTTCAGAGTTGGTCCAGACCTTGGACGTGTTTTCTCTTTACACTGTTAAAGAGAATCGTTAGGCTTCCTGCATTGTATCCACTAACTCTAATCTACTGTGTTCCATCTCCATCCATCCATTCATTTATCCATTCATTTATCCATTCATTTATCCATTCATTTATCATTCTCCGACGCTTATCCGAGTGATGTAGTCAAACCGGTCTCCCGTAGGCTAGCTGTATCCACGGTCATTCTCCAAAATGACTAAGTATTATTTACACATTGACATAACGACAAACAGACTTTTTTTAATGGATATTCTCCACTTCAGGGCGATCAACACTTTGTGACATGTGAGCGCCCGGAGGTGTCCGCTGTTGTCCCACATGTCTTTACGGTAACAAATCCTCGCACCGATGCCGTGGAGGCACTTTTTCAGCACATCCCTTCATTCATGGCCGTAAGAGCCACATCACTACGCTCAATCCCTGGATGTGTTTGTTTTTCTTTCACCTTTATTTAGTGAGGTCATCTCAGAAGAAAATCAGACAAAATAGAACACAAACCATGACGTGTATTTCTATTATTATCAATATATTTACCGGTTCTCATCTTCATTAACCAGGACTGCAACCAACAGTTATTTTCATTATCGATTAACCTGCTGATTATTTCCATTGTTTGTAAGTAGTAAGGGTTTCATGTATTCCCTCTGTTCTTGGATAAGTAAAGACACATAGGAATATATGAACCGAAGGAGCTGGAGACAGTGAATGTTTGTTATTTTAGTTTAAAGTTTTAAAAAGGACTAAAATCAATTATTAAAAGTGGTGCTGATTAATTTCTGGTCAAGTGACTAATCTAATACCTGACAAATCATTTCAGGTCTACCATTGAGACATTATTATTATCACTATTGCTGTCGGATCACTACAGCTGTCTTTTTGCAGAATTAATAATCACCTCTTTCATACAGCTGCAGAAACGCCATCTGTTTGTACACATATGCACATTATCAGTTACTTGTTGTGTTTGATAAATGTGATATAACATAACTGTATATAAATGTATAGGTTTGTCAAAACACAGCAGAAGATGATTGAATTTTCTTATGACGGGATGGTGTTTTAATATTTAGAGAAGAGCAGGGACAGATTTTATTTCAATCACTCACTGAATAAGAATAAAAGCAGAATCAAAATAATTATGATAATTTCCAACTGTAAGAAGTACGAACAAGTAGGCATGTTAATGAGTTGTATTTATTATTCAGTCTTTATGAGAACACACACATACACACACACACACACACACACACACACACACACACACACACATACACGCACACACACACACACACACACACACACACACACACACACACACACACACACACACACACACACACACACACAGACACACAGGCACACCCACACACACACCCACACGCACACACACACACACACACACACACACACACACACACACACACACACAGACAGACACACAGGCACACACCCACACGCACGCACACACACACACACACACACACACACACACACACACACGTACACGCACACACACACACACAAACAGACGCTCTGTTGTGAAATGCTCAACGAGGTCAAGTTCAAGGACACAAGCCACAATGAATGCTGGGTAAAAGCCTGCATTCTAACCCTACAGCACAACAATTGTCTATCTTTGAGTTAAGGGACGAGTGATTTGATAGAAATAAATATTGACACACACTTTCATGATATGTTAAAAACAATTACACCGGCATTCACCACGATGGCCTTTACCTACATTACAATAAACACAACTTCATACAGAAATCAATTAACTTAAAAAACTTATTTAACTTTTTTAAATAATTACAATTACAATATATCACATAGAAAGTGGACCCACAAAACAGCAAATAGAAGCTAACTATTCACCACAAATCTGTTATATTGTAGGAGCCGACTGAGTCAGACTGTCCTGCAAAAATCACACATCTGCTGCTCTGACAGATGGGAAGTCTTAAACCACACCACCAGCAAACACCCAACACGCAGAGATCAGATTCACTATGAACCAGTCTAAAATGTGTTTGTGTCCAGCACTGGACTGAACCGGTTCCGTGTTGTTGCTTGGTTAAACAATGTCTGTGATGATGATGTGTTTTTTTTAGTGTGCAACCAAGGCTAACAGAAAGGACAACTGCCCCAAAGCCCCGGTAGCTCAGGGATCCTGTTCCTTAAAGCCCCCCAGATTCAGGACAAACTGTCTCCTTGCATTGTGGTCCTCGACAAAAGTTCAGAATAAAGTCGTGGTGGGCTTCAAGAACGAAACCAGTGTTTCAGCGCAAGATGGTTGGAGCGGGGTTTGGGCTCGGTATCGACCGAAATAACCCAGTACCAAGTAGTGTAGAAACATCTCCAGGCAAGCGATGCCTGCAATCGAGCCCATTTGTGCCCAGATCTAGAAAATATGACTATATGCATAATGCTCGCAGTCAATCACCGCAAGTGTTCTTCAATATAATGTGATGTGTGATTACCACTACTGCAGCTACAAACCCCACAGCCTGTCTGCACGCGGCTCTGAACACAGAGATGTCTGAGCTAACAGCGCAAACGGCACAAACAGCGCTAACAGAGGCAACAGTGTCGACAGAGATAACATTTTCCCACGAAAGTCTAGCAACACATGTCAATCTCTGCTCATTACATGCATACAGTCTTTTCAAAATTAACTTCCGTCTTCACAGGAAACAACTAAGTCAAGTTTAGGCAAAAACAACAAGTTAGCTAGGTTTTGGGAAAGATCGTGAAATCTTTGTTAGACTCAGGCGGCAAGCTCCGGGTTTGAAATACGAAGCCACTGCGAAAGTGTCTTAAAATTTGCATTCATTTTACTGACCAGCAGGGGGCGACTCCTCCGGTTGCAGAAGGAAGTCTGATTGTATAGAAGTCTATGAGAAAATGACTCCACTTCTCTCTTGATTTATTACCTCAGTAAACATTGTAAACATGAGTTTATGGTCTCAATCTCTAGTTTCAAGTCTTCTTTAATACAGCATGATGTTCATTTAGTAAATTATGGTCCATTTAGAGTCAATTAGACCATGCGAACAGCAGAGCGAACCGCAGATCCTTTGATTGAAGGACGACCCCGCTCTCCACTAAGCCACAGTCGACCCCCTTAAACATTAAGAACTCAAGGCTTCAAAACAGCAGTCGACAAACCATTGGGTGACGTCACAATGACTACTTCCATACTTATACACAGTCTATGGTTGGACCAATCCACCACCCCTCCCGTACACCCTACATGTACTGTATGTGCTTTTACGGTCTTAATACTTCCTCGTTCATGATCACGTGGATAACATACAAAATTGTTTTTGCGAGATATCTACAAATTACGGCACATTATTTTTGGTAGTTACAGCTACTACTGAATGGTACCAGTCTGACTTTATTGGTATCGGTGTCACATTTTGGGTTCTAGTACTGGCTCTATAAGCAAGGTATGCCATTGGACTGTCAATGAAATGCACATTCTTTCTCTTCTGCCCGTTGCCACCACTGCCCTCGTCTCTACTGACGAAAAAACATCACAGAGACCAGTCTAAAGAAACTAAACCGGCCGCCAAGCTTCAATTTCTTCAGTTTCACGACCTGATTGCACACAGGCGTCAGGTAGGGCTGCAGGGAGTTTAACGAGCCGCAGTAATAACGAAGTATGGAGCTGAATGAGAGGCTGGCAGGCTGCTGTGTGCTGCATGGAGGCGGAGCGATGGGCAGGCTGGCTGCAGGCACAACACACACATATGTTCCCTCAAAAGCTGAGCATGCTTTGAATATTATAGTGGAGCAAGAAACTTCAGATAGAATAAGATGCAAAAATCCTGCAACTAAACTTCTTATGGAGCGGAGGACTGTGGAGACGGTGGAACCATGCACATGTTGCCGTTATATGTTTATCACATTTTGTATGTGTTGTGTGTTAAATGTTATAAATATTGTACAAAACTGCAGAACATTCAAACCAAAACTCAATGTCCTTGTTACTGGCCTTTTCTGGTGCTTTGAACGCTTTTCATTGTCTTTCTCAGTGGGAGTTTGCTCAGTTGTCATGGAGACGTCTCAGTCATCATCATAACATGACCGAAGTATGGCCTGGTCCTGTGATCGTATGATACGGAAGACCATGAGATTGCAAATGAAAGCGCCAGAAAAAGCGAGCAAGAGTAAATTCAATTTTCTTTTGGACAAAATGATATATAAAATATTCAGCACACAAGACTTATTTTTGACGTATGTGTGTAAATTACACATTAGACAAATAGAATATGTCAATTTCAAGTAACAAAAAGAAGCAACTCAAGTTGATCAGACCAATGGGGTCAAATGTCACTGTGCACAGCTCAGTCTGACCAGCACAACAACAGAGGCTAGTCATTGAATAATGTTTCGAGGTGTCGTCTTAATGTTTGATATCAATGAGATGTGATCAACAAAACAAAAGGTTTATCATTTTGGTATTTTTAAAGGACTTTGAGCTCAGAAGGATCAGCCTGGACCACCTGCTGCATCTGGAAGAAGCTGTAAAGAGGATAAGGAGAGCGGATTAAAGGGGAATTTGAATTTGAATTTGAAGATGACAAGATAAAACACTTGCGCCTTGTTGACTTTCACCATCAATTACAAAACCTTTTTTTAACATTTTAGTTTTCTTTTCGTATGAATGGCCACTCCTGCTTCCTGAAGATCAGTCGTTAAAGGTCGCCTCCGTCTGAACTAGAAGATAAAGACTGTCAGTCAGTAAACGTGTCTTGTACAACCCTCTGTTAGGCAAATACCTGTGTGGCCATGGTAACATCTTAGTCAATGTTTTCCTCAAAAAGGACGCACCGTTTTTCACTACTGCCATTGCTTTTTGTAAAGATGAAGTGTAATTTCCACTTGTGCAGGCTCTGCTAAGTAAACCACATGGTTAAACACCACATATCCCTCTGAGACGTCTCTATTCAGATTCCACAGGAGAGTTTATTTAAAAAGCTAATCTTCTCTGAAATATTCAACACTCTTTTGGTCACACTTCAACATGTGTTAACTTGCTTTGTTTTTATTTATTTATTCATTTTTTTTATAGTAAGAACTTCCAGCAGCTCCACTGGTGTTTGCTCACAGAACATCTGTCAACCTTTCACCATTTATAGCACTGCTGTCACAAAAGGGAGACATCCTCCATGTTAGTCCCCGGGGCCGATGTGTACAGGACTACAGTATGCAGGGAACAGACCAGAATGCAATGCAGCTGAAGAGAGAATGAAGAGGTGTTTAGGGCTGATTGACAAAACAGAAAAGGTCAGTTGCTGCACTTCTGTAGCAACGGGGGAGCAGCTGCTGACTCAGCATCTCACCTGGACCGATAAGTGTTTGGTGTTATGATTTGAAAATATCCCCAGAAAGCACAAGACACTCCTGATACACTGCAACCACGTCAGGGTCCACTTTTAAGTGTCAGGAGATTTTCAAATCTTGGAATAGTGATGATGGCCACCTTCAATTAAAAGGGAATACTGACTGTATTCTTTAAGAAAACCACACAGAGATCAAATGAAATGCATGGAGTTAGCCAGTAAACCCTGGAAATGATGTATTAAATCTGCTGGAAATATTTTATTTAATGACTGTTTGTTAAGAATGAATCGAAATGGCAGCGAAAAGTAACTACAGCTGGTAAATGTATCGGAATAGGGAAAAATAAAAATGTCCTCTGAGGGAGACAGCATGGTCAGGGACATTTTCCCCACTTTCTGTTGTACTTTTAAACAACAAAACAGAAATAGCTAAATAAAATATTCAACAAAAACAAAGAAACAACAAAACAGAACAAAAACAGGAAATCAACCAATGGATGGATGGATATGAATAACATGAATAAAGATCAGTAACTAAAGCGAAGCAGAGGAGGAGATGAAGGCTGGACCAATGTCTGTATCAGGTGCAGACACACAGCATGTATGACATCATATAGTGCACGAGGAGATTTTACACCATTCACGCCAATCATCCCAAACTACTGTTATTTTTTCTTTCTTTTAATATCTAAAAAAATGCATGTTTATTTATTTTAGTGGAGGCAGAGTTTTCTTGTCTGGTTTTGCATCAAGTCTATGTTGACTCGTTGAAATAAAGTCGCATGTACCCGAGTCTCGTTATTTAAGTCATTTCCGTCGGTTCTGGTCTCTAAACAGCGCGTTCTGGTCCCGATACAGTAAGACCCACGCAGCACACGCGAGACTGTCATCTGTTACAGCAGATGCAACCTGACGTGATAGTTATATTATATATATATATATATATATATATATATATATATATATATATATGTTTTTTTAACCTGTTTATGTTTGTACCTGTTAATACAACCGATTCTGATTGTGACGTCAAATACTGTAACATTGACTTAATATGCTTCATTAATTTAGTGTGCAGCTATAGGGGGAAAACAACTAAAATAACATATCAGATCAGACTTGATACGGTTAGATGCTCGACATAATACAAATCCCACTACCAGGCCTTCTGTTGTCCACGTGTCTCAGTGTCTCCACACTGAGGTGTATTAAAACAAAAGCAGCATCAGTGGGCCCGTTCTGTGACGCTGCCTTGTGGTTGTGGTTTCGTTGCCTCTGTCATTAAGCCTTTAATTGCAGTTAGTTTTAGGTTGTTGGGTTTATTTCTGTTTGCGCTCCCGCCCGATGAACGAATAAATAGTTTCAAATTGAACTTAATGCCACGCGTGATATACTCGTGTGACAAAAACACGTAGATAAATACAATAATAAATCAACCTAAAGTAAATGTAAATAATATATGCGAATGGCTGCAAGAGCCTGGAGATGTCAAAACAACTTTTTCTTTATGCCTTTATGAGAATGAAATTAATATTATTATAATCCAAAAATGCGCTCATGGTCAAATAGGCCACAGATACAAAGTGGGTCATATTTAAGTTTATAAACGGACACCTGATGACGTTTATCAGCACTGCAGTTTATTCAAACTGGAGATGATGACGCATTTCCGTGTGGTTATTGATATGCTGCCGCATTTAATATTATCGTAATATGTTTTTTTTTATCAGAACACTATTTAGGTTTATATTGTAGTTCCTTTTACACTTTAGTTTGTTCTGAGGGGGGGGGGCAAAACTAATTTAGATTCTGGGTGATTCTATCAATCATTAGCTCCACACATACATCCTTTACATACTCATAAACATATACAAGTTCTAATATCTATATGTGCATTCATGCAGCAGTTAGCGGCCCACCAGTCCCTACATCAGAATAAAAGTGTGGGAGAAAATACCCTAATACTTGATCATCTGTGGACCTGAAAAACACATTTGTCTTATTTCATACTGAGGGGGAATAAAGTGATTGAGTTTCCCTCCACGTGCACTGAGCCGGATATCTCCTGGTTAATGATCTACGGGCTGATGTTTGTCTCTATACCGGTTAGACTGGTTACATTGGACCGTGCGGGCCGCTGCCCATCGCTGAGACACCATGGCGTCTTCCTTGTCACCCACGCGCGGTCGCACGCACGCACGCACACGTGCACAAAAACAGAAGAGGCTTCAAGGTGTGCGGTGGCCTTGAACTTGAGCTCATTACATCTGTCTCTCTTTCTGTCTGCCCCCCCCTCTCTCTCCTCCCATCCCTCTCTCCCTTTCCTTGTTAAACTTGACCTTGACCCTCAGGGGCCAGTCTCCCCCCCCCCCCCCTCCCTTCACCTCCTCAGCCCCTGCAGACCACACTATGGGAGAGAGACCGACTGTCTGGGTGGTTTGTGTGTTTGTTAGGCCCACAGACAACGTTAAGCTTTTTTAAACCAGCAGTGGTTTGTGTCGGTTTGGTCCTCAGTGAGCTCGGTGTCGTGATGGGATGGAGGACTCACGTCAGACATGCACAGGAAGGATTCAGTGGCGTTCACGCTCCTGTAATATACACGTGAAAAGCTTCACAATATGTTCATACTAGCTGGTTCCCTTCTTTTCTTTATCTGTAAGCCATGAGTCCGTGCGGCCCAAAGTCAATTTGACACTCAATAATCTTTATTTGATTGTTTTTTTATTTTTGACTAGACGTTGAAAATGAATTCTTGACATTGGTGAAGTTATTTAAACAAATAAAAATAAGGCACAAATAAACAGATAAATAAATAATACAAACAAAAACACTACTTTTCTAGAGCTTTCAATCGCATCTTTCGGTGTTCATGAGCAAATTAAGAAGCAGCATTTATTCCAAAAAAGTGAACTTTAAGTTAATATTTGTTTTAATTGAATGTCTTGTTTGTTATTACATTCTTTTACTTTCATTGTTTTTTTTTGAAAGATCACATTTATTCTTAATCGCCAAACATCAGACCGGACAACAAATCCAACAAAGACGAAGAAAGATTCTCGATTCTTCTTCACCACCTTCTGCCATCTTTCATAAGCTATAATGTCTTGAAGCTTTACATTAAAATGGTTTTGCTGCCTCTGAATCCAGAATCATTCAGAGCACTTTATGTACTTTCTCTGGACATGCTGTGTTGTTTAGTCTCCACTGAACTCAAACAACAGCTTGATTTATTTAAATTTACTCCAGATTGTCAAGCTTTATACGCAGTGGAAGTAAACACGGAGAGAAAACTGCCGTGTGTGCGTGTTTATTGTCCGGCTCACCTGGAGCAGCTTCACACAGGTGCTACTGTCCTGGTGCCGCGCTCTCCAAACTGAGATCTGATGCTAAAATAGTACATTTTACGGAATATATTCTGCTCTACACACAACACAATGCGTACTTCTTCAGCACCTACAGGCCCCTGAAAAGGAAGAGAAAGTAACCGCTGTAGGTGTGGATTCCACGGCGAACCAACCAAAATATTGTACAGTTAAAACAAGATACAGTAATATTGCCCACCTTTAGCTGCCAGCCTCAGCTTAGAGTGTCTGCATTGGGAGCTCATGGTGCATCTCATGGTTGTCACGGATACCAAAATATGCGTAAACTAACATGTATAATATCTAAGAAATCTGTATAAAATAGTGCTCAAACTGAACGCTTCCATTTGAAGCAAACGGCTGAAAGCCGGGCGTCTTCAAACGCTTTGTTTTCTTTCAGAGTGGCCTACTGAGGTGATATTTGATGGTAACTAACACATTCATCCCACGACAACACAGAGTCCTGTTTGTAGTCACTTATTAGAACAAATGATTCCATCGTTCACAAGGAAGCGTTCAACAGAAAACGGCGACACGTGTCGCTGAAAATAGATGTAGAAAGCGACCGTGAATGTCCATGAAGTGAGTGCGTGAAGAGCTCCATCCTAAAAATGCATTTTACTGTGCAAGAAAAAAAAAGCGCCAGAAGAATTACATTTCAAACAGCACCAGGCGCAGTGTGAGAGACCGGTGAAATGATTACTGCAAATAACGCGGCTCACAAATGCCGTGAAAAAAACTTTTTCTGACGCGCTTTGATCCGAAGCCACATTTCTCAAATCTTAATAAGACCTCCAAAATCCCTTCCATAAATCCCCTTTTACGCGTCCTTCAGTCATATGGAGAGAGAGAGAGAGCGAGAGAGAGAGAGAGAGAGAGAGAGAGAGAGAGAGAGAGAGAGAGAGAGAGAGAGAGAGAGAGCGGGTCTGGCTAAAAGCACACATACAGTCTGAGAAATGTCCATGCGGGTACAATTATTTTAATAATCAAATGATTCTTTTAAAAGGCTGGAAATACTCCTGATATGTTATTATTTTTAATACTTTTATGGCAATGATAAACTTTTTTTTCATGCATTAAGCAGCACTGGTTATAAGTATTTAAATGTGTCCATAACTCAAATTTTACACCAGAGGTCGAATATTTAGATTTTAGAAGAATTAAACATATAAGAATTAATCTTTATTTGTTTCAATGTTAGAAGTCTTTTAATTGACTTCACGTTTCCATCGTTGTGTCTACTACATGTGTATTATACTTACTGTTGACTTCAGACAATATTTACCGAACATGAATTATATAAACTACTCAGTGTTTCTGTGCTCCCCGTGCGTCTTTACGCACGACACAAAACTGTTCCAAATGATTTTTTTTCTTCTCACAGTGATAATATCTCTCTTCCTGGCAGCCGCAGGAGATCAGACACTTGAGTTTGACACGCTGCAGCTGCACGAGGACAGGGAGCTGAAAGAGTTCCACGGAGCTCATGCTCTTCTCGTGCCACAGCTCGAGCCTCATAAAAATATTTTTCTTTGACTGACAATCCCCAACAAGTCTCTTCTTCCCCTGCTTTCCCCCCCCTCTTCTCGTTTGCACCATCACGTGATCATCCAGTCTCATCCAATGAACACGCGCCCCCTCCCTCCTCTCCTTGTCCCGGGGGCTTGGTGCGTCAAGGCTGCGGCTGGGATGTAACCGGAGGTCCGGCCGGTTACCGGGAGTCTTTGCCTCCGAGCGAGCACCGTCACTAAACGGCGCAGTAGTAAGGCAGCGCGCGCGTGCTACGACAGTGCGCGAGACTGGTACATGTGAATTACCTGAGCTGCGTGAGCAGGAGAGCCAGCGATCAGACAGAGAATAAACGCGCGCCAGTTCACCTTCATCCAGCCAATGTAGCAGCTCAGCGTGCAGGACCGGTCAGAGTCTGAGAGGAAACGGCGACGAACGGAGGCCAGACCGGGAAAAAGGAGCGCCTATGACAGCCTCCTTGGTTCTAAACCCACGCTGGCCAGCGGAAACGGTGATGTTTGTGTATGACAACAACCTGGACGACCTGAACAAGAATATGGAGGGGCTGGTGGGCAGCGGCAACTTCGCCGCTAGCCAGTGCCGCAACATCATGGCGCACTCCGCGGCCGCCGCTGCTCTGGGCGGCCATGCGCCCGGACTGGTGCACTCCTCGGCGGGTTACCCTGCGGTGGACGTGTCTGCTTCGGGCTCCGAGACAGGTGGGTCTTCGGGGAAGCAGTGCGCGGCCGGGCCGTGTCCGGCGGCTGCCATGTCGCACCAGAGCTCCTCGGCCGCCACCGCGTTGCCGTACAGCTACTTCGGTAACGGCTACTATCCGTGCAGGATGGGGCGGGGTTCAGTGAAGTCGTGCACTCAGGCGGCGGGAGCCGCGCTAAACTCGCAGTATATGGACACTACGGTGAACTCGGACGAGTACGCGAACCACCGGGCCAAGGAGTTCGCCTTTTACCACGGCTACCCGAGCCCGTACCAGTCCATGGCGAGCTACCTGGACGTGTCGGTGGTCCAAACGCTGGGCGCCGGAGAGCCACGCCATGACACCCTGCTCCCCATGGACAGCTACCAGCCCTGGGCACTAACCAACGGCTGGGGGGGACAGATGTACTGCTCCAAGGACCAGGGACAGGCTGGACACCTCTGGAAGTCCGCTCTGGCTGGTAAACCGTGTTTTTCTTTTTCTTTAAAGCATGTGTAAAGGAACTTTGCTCTGTAGAATTATGCACAGGTCATACTGCTATAGCATGTAGTAATGTGTGACATGTCCTTAGGAAGAAATTATAGCATTTAAATATATATATATATATATATATATATATTATATAGTTGATATACTTTTTTTTATATATTTGAGTATTCATATTTATTTATGTTTGTATAATAATATTCAAACAATCCCATCTGGTCTGACAGTGTTTGATACAATGATGCGTAATCACACGAGCAGTTTATAGCTCGTCCGTATTTGATAACTTAGAGGTGAATTGTGCATCTGCTGCTGTAGAGGACAATATTAATACTAAGATTTATTTAGCCTCATTATGCTGCTTAATGAGCGGCCATTTACTAATGTAAAGGTCACTTGTTGCCCGGTACCGCGCGACTCATCTGTTAGCCTTAAAATGATCTAATTATTAGGGTGATTAATGCTCAAACAGTGGCATGTTAACTGTTAACATACATAACACTTTGCAGGATGGAAGTTAATTAGAGCTACCAGCGCAGTGATTTGTGATTTAAAGAGGAGCTATCTTTAAATCTTAATTTAGGCTATTCATTACAGGGATGGGATGAAATAATAATCGCTAAAAACAAAGCAATCAAAAGAGGATACGAGGTGTGCATTTCCGTGTGCACACACATAAATGAAGACTATAGCCTACATATGAGGACAGAAGAAGCAGGTCAACCGCGTGGTCGTGCTGCTTGCAGACAGCAGTCATCCACCATGTTGTCTGTGTGTGTGTGTGTGTGTGTGTGTGTGTGTGTGTGTGTGTGTGTCGATGTCCAATCAGCTCCAGGCGTATAGCTGTACTCCTCGTTTAAACCGCAGACACTACACACTATTTTGTCTGTATTACACTTGGCGTGTGTTCCCGTGTATGTACAACCCTCACCCTCTGCACCACCTTTCTCTTTTTTATTTGTTTTTCCTCAAACAGATGTGGTGGCGCACCAGCACGACGGCTCGCCTTTCCGCCGGGGCCGGAAGAAGCGGATACCGTACACCAAGCTCCAGCTGAAGGAGCTGGAGAAGGAGTACGCCGCCAACAAGTTCATCACCAAGGACAAGAGGAGGAAGATCTCGGCCGCGACCAACCTGTCGGAGCGCCAGATCACCATCTGGTTCCAGAACCGGAGGGTGAAGGAGAAGAAGTTCGTGGCCAAAGTGAAGACTAGCCCTCCGTAGCGCGCAGGTTTGCTGCGTTCTGGACGATTTAGTGAAGCTGTATTTGCGTGTTATGCATTAAATAAATGAACTGAGAGAAATTACCAAAAAAAAGGGAAAGAAAAGGAGAAAATCACGAGCTGATGGACTGGGACGATGCGTAAACGCGTGCGCCAACAAATGGGAAGACAAATGCATATTAAAAAAAGGACATAAAGGACAAAACAAGATAAAAGAAAAGAACCAAAGCCCTCTGGTCAGCTGTCTCCTCAGAGGCATCCTGTAAATACAGCACCTTCCTGCCTGCTTTCATGTAACTGTCCTGTCTACTGTCTGTGTTTACTGTGTGTCAGTGTTGTCCTGTAGCCTATAGCCACCCCAAAAAAAGACGCTGTTATGCGGTCCATATTGTTTATAACGCCTGTAAACCAGTAATCAAAGTATAGTGCAACACTTAATAAAACCTTTTAATCCAGAAGCAGCCTCCAGTAGGTCTCATGTCTTCAAATTGCAATTTGGGATTACTGCGCCTAACGTTTTTATTCATCCGCCAGTAAAATGTGCAAACAAATCCGCACTTAGTTGCTGAAAGTTGACGCCCGCAGACTGGGCAAACAGAGCTGGAGGAGCATTCAGACTTCTCCATGCAGATTAAAACGTGTTTATGAGAGTGCGGATTCATTACTTGGATCAGCACAGCCCTCTGGAACGCCACCGCAGCAATGCTATCCATTCCCCCGCTATCATTTCACGGGCCTGTTTAGACCCCGTGTGAAGAAAACCTCCCACCGATTCAATGTGACCAAGTGTCGGCGTGCTCAGAGTGTTAAGCCGTGTATTTGAAAGTAGAAGGCCGTCACAGCGGGAGCAGTTAGAGGGATTCCAGGAGAAGAAAATCACTGTATTCATGATTTTTCTTCTTTTTGGAGATTTAGTTTAAAGACTATCGTCCTCCAGCTGTCTGTAAAGTACTGCGACCACGTGACAGGAGGTGCTGAAAAAATATGTATATCATTTTATAATATTGTGTTATAGTGTTGGAGCAAAAATATAATTACATGAAATGAATTTTAACTCGATCTAAAATACATCCATACTTATACTATACTACTAATATGTAGCTAATGTCTATTTGTGCCAGTAATGTATGTGCGAAAGACGGTTTTAGTGTTTAGCTGTATTTAATTATATTGAGAGTAACCTTGCAATTTTTATTTAAACAAAATTATATATAAAAAAGACAAAATTCAATCAAGGAAAATTTAGCATAATTATTTCATGCACGTGAAATGAGAAAATGTCTCAAAAGAGAACAAAGACTCAGCAGGAGATGAAGATACAGAATAATATCATTGGGACTACTTTCGGTCTTAAATATCTCTATTCGGCTCATGCGCGTCTTTAAACAAGAGGGAATGGAGTGGAGACAATCAATTGCCCTATTGTTTGTGGCTCCTCTGTGCATGTCCTTGTGTGTGTGTGCGTGGGCGTGTGTGTATGAGAGAGAGAGAGAGAGAGAGAGAGAGAGAGAGAAGCCCTTGACCTTGACAGTCACGTGAGCAAGCTACAGCCAACATTTTATGACAGCAGCAGAGCGTTGTTGTGTCGTCTGGTCTGATGGAGACGCCCCTTCCCCAGCCTCACACGCACGCACGCACGCGCACACACACGCACACACTGCGGCAGCTCCATGCATGGCAACTCCTCGCTCGCTCAACCAGCAGGTTCCCGCGCACCATTGATCCGCTTCTGTGGCGCGTTCACGGCGACAAAGTGAGTGACGGTGAAGCAGCGGGCGGGTGCGTGATGCATCACCTTTGCGGGCGGATGGCAGGTTGTCATGCGCATTAGATTGCGTGGTTTTCTTACAAACTGTAAGAAACTGATTGTGTCAACTGATTGTGATAGAAAGCGAGATATTGGGTGATTAAAGTTGTTTTTATAGAATCCCGAGGTGTGCTGGTGTTAGAGAACTGGTTCTACTATTATAAATACTTGCGTTTAGTGTGGAGGATGGGTCCCGGCTGGTTCTGGTGTCACTTGGACCGCTTTGTGAGCTCCTCTGTCAAATAAACAGTCTGGGTTGAGCGCAAAATGACTAAAACGTCCAGAACTTTTGCGCAGCATCAGCAGAATTCTGAACCCCACATTCGGCCACCAGCATTGATTGTCGGGATTATTAGGCGCCCTGCGTATTTGTATTCCTGCAGGTGTAATGCAAATGTTTGAAATCTGTCTGATGGTGCTGCGTAATGATGCACTGCGTGCTATTTGGACCAATAATGCAGGCCGCCCGCTGTCTCTCCAAAAGGGACAAACCGACCTGAGGGGCTGCGCCAAAGTGTTGCGCAGACTGAAATACGTTATTACTGTTTACTTTAAATACTATGAATACAGGACATTAAGTAAGTGATATCGCTTCATGACATCATTCTTGCGTGATATTTCACAGGTTTGACCCAGATATTAATTATTCACCTCGAGAAACATTTTGGTCTGCATAAAGAGACTAAATTCTCTCGCCGTTTGTCCAAAAATGAAAATATAATAGTGCAAAAAAACAAAACAAAAAAGGTGTCACATCGAGTGACTGCTGTACATGAGAGCATTTTCTGTATCCTGCTATAAAATGTAGCGTGTCTTATTTGCGCAGTTACCTTTTGAAACCTCCCATAATTAGACTACAGTTACTTTGTTTACCTTCCGTGTTACATTTTCCCACACGTCGGTTACACGGCAACATTTGAGCTTTGTCCCGGGCCTTCTGCGGTAAAAACATGTCCTTTACAGTAAATGTTCAGACACAAACCAGGACACATGAACATGTAGTCTTAAACAATAAAATATAATAAAATAAAATAGCTGCCTATATAACAAAGGTGATTGACTATTTCCATTGGAGGAGATATTAATTTCGAACAGATATGTAATTTAAAAAAGAAGTTGGATTCCAGTCATTGTAAAACTGACTTTCATTTCCTCTCTGTGTGTGTGCGTGTGTGTGTGTGTGTGTGTGTCGGACCGTTAAACATTAACATTGAACTTGACAAACGGCGGTGTGCTCTGCTGGCCTGTTGACTCTCTTTACGGCTCTGTCTCTGTCCTCCTTTAAAACCAACAATACCGACGGAAGCCCTGAAGCTCATAAAGCCCCTTTTCTCCCCTTTAGTCCAAATACCAGAGGAGGAGGAGGAAGGAGGAAGGAGGACCACCCGTCTCATGTGGAATTACTTTATTTTCTCACACAAAAGCACATGCCAATTCGAGATTATTAATAAATAATAAAGTACACTATTCTTTTTTTTACACATTACGTTTTATCCCATTACCACCTGCATGTGTGCTATTTTTCAAATAAAAATATTCCATTTGGATCTGAAAATAAAGAGTCGAAACACTTTATTTGGGAATAATTTAAATAAATCGGCATGTGGGTTATTAATAATGTAACAGGAGGTAAATCATGGTGAAAATATCTGCTGAAGCTCAAAGTGTTTCAATGCATTTGTGAAAAATTATACAATTTACTATAGTATAAATTAATTAAAGTAAATTATAGTAACTAAATAAAGAATATAACATTCTTAATTGTAGATTTTCTTAAATTAGAAACAATGAAATAAATTGTATTAAACTAAAAAAACTAAAAAACATATAAAGAACTTAACTACAACATGTCCATTCACAATGCTGCACACACATGACGGCATCAGTGATAGTGATGCAATATAATATGTTGGCTAATATAATCTGAAAGGGGTCATTCCACATGAGGGGTATTTTTAATAGTTTGAATGCAGTTCGCTGATAATACTTATGTACTTTTACTTCAGTAAAAAGTGTGAATACTTCTCTCACCACTGGCAATAAGTTGTTGAAATATCCACAGTTGATCTTTTACAAGATAACAACAGCAATGTTCTCCAGGCAAAAACATCATGTTTCAAGATTCTGGGCTATTTTGCCTCCACAACACGTCTTCTGTCAGACTAGTAAAGAAAACATCCAACATACACATTTAGGTCTTTATTTGTCTATTTACTTCTGTAGATTATGAATTCACTAAAAGTTACCATTAGATAATGCCTCATGCATATTTTAACACAACATTTCAGAAAAAGCATGAACAAAAACAATTGTCTTAAAATAAGTAATCAACTGGTGAAGTTTCATGGTATCTATTAAATAGTTTTACCCTATTCAGTGGTGTATTCAAAATGTCTGTAATTGTACTAAACCTTTAAGAGGCTGTTTTCTCCAAATGAGTTTTTTCTCAGACTGATCAATACATCTCTACGTCAGCAGTTCTTACATACACCAAACTTTACACTTTCATTCTTCTCTATATTCTGAAGTTTTTTACGGAGGGGTTTGTTCAGATATCATTCATAGCTTAATTTATACAACACTATTTCCCCAAAATATGGAGAATTTTGTTATGGCTGTTGACAATATTTTCTGTAAAAACCTTTGACTCTAATATGTCAACAACATGAAACATTCATTTTTGAACCTGGCTTTATCCACAATGTTCAGATTTCTGTTCTCCCTTTAAGTATTTATATCTTAATACTTACAAGGAAATATACTACAAAATAAATATCAGGAGAAAATACACCATGGGTAAAGTTCAAGCTAATAAATAGATAGATAAATAGATAAATAGATAAATAGATAAATAGATAAATAGATAAATAAATAAATAAATAAATAAATAAATAAATAAATAAATATTACAATTTGTTGGCTATGAAAAGGTTGAGTGTGTCAGAGAGGAGATCAGAGTTCAAGGAAAAAATTATGTTTTTAACATCAGATACACTAACAATCATATGCTTTGCAGAAGGACTTTTACATGAGTGAAGCCAGTCTCACACAGACAGGACAGCTGCAGTACAATCTGCCTCCCACTGCAGCGAGGCCGCACACGCCACTGAGCTACACTCCAACGGAGGTCAAAGGTCAGGCCTCACTGTGCCCTGATGGGACAAATACTCACATGACAGGACATGAGCGAGTGAGTCAAGTAGATGTTTCTCTCCTTCACATTTTCAATCTCTTTTAAAAAAGAAGAAGACCATTGGCAGACGTTGGTGCGAGCAAGGTTTGGTCTGAGCTGCTGTGGTTGTTAAAGCACAAAGTGAATAGACACGGAGCACTTTACATTCCTGCCCTTCAGACAGCTGCACCCTCAGAGAGGAGAGGTGGAGAGTCAGATCACATGTCACAAGTCTCCTGTTTGTTTGTTTTATTTGATAAAATCATTAGAATTAGAATTATTCATAGGATTCAGCAGTTTGTACAAGTAGCATAAACATGGTGGAGGAAGTTTTCAGATCTTTTGGTTAATTATCCAAATTGCAACATAAACTTCTCCCTCATAAGTGAAAAAATCTCTTAAAATATTCAGATCCAAAGTACTCGTAACTCAGAAAAGATGTTCCCTGTGAGTTTTATACTATTATAAATTATATAATTGGATTATTATGATGCTGCGATGCGCTGATGTGTGAGCAGCCTTTTACTGGTTGGTCAAGTTGCAGCTGTAGTTTGAACTGTTTTATATACTGTTGGCTCGTGTCATTCACGTCAGTGCATCGTATTTTATAAGCTTGTGTTTAGTATCTAAAATGTGATTCTATCTGAAACCACATCTGTTGTTAAAATGTAGTCTAGTAAAAAGAGCAAGGAGTAAAATAGCAGGAATTAAAATGAAATGCACTTAGTTACGTTACACAACAGCATCCTTTCTCAAAGGAAAAAAGACAGGAACTTTCTTTATTCCAGTGACTCATATCTGTCTTTACTGTCATGATGAAGTGTAGGAGGACTGGTCAAAGGAGAGGGGACATCATCGGGTAGCCCTATTTATACACAGCCCTTGTTTTCCCTGAAAGCAGACAGTGCTTCCGGTCTGGCTGAGGCTGCCCAGTCAGGAGTGTTCCGACTCTTCGGGACCAGGGTCACAATAATAACCATCACAATGCTTTGCAGGAAGTTCAAAGCTGGATAGATGTGCAACACAAACGCTCGTTATGCAGGGCAGGGATTGGCTGATGCCAGCAACTGGCTTGTTACTAACCCAACCCAGTTGGATGGTTTTCAGTCATTCTGGGAAGAGAGGCAACAAGGAGCCATGCTGAGATGACAGTTAGTAGGAAAGTGCCTGGATGAAAGGATGGAAAACAACAAAAGTAAAATCATTATATACCATTGTTAAAATATTTGAGTACATTTTTAGATATTGCAACCTCAGAAATATGAGTCAAAAATGACATGAGACTTTTTAGTTTTATGAATTCTTGTTTCTTTATTTTTAAAGGAAAGAAAAAAGGTTATATCTGTCCATATGGAAGCAAATAAGAGGCATCATATTTCTAGCCTATTAGCAGAATACTATGATCATTTAAAAACACCACTGAATTCATAGCATTGCAGCATTTTACTTCAAAAAAATGATCTAAATGTAATTGTTCTCAATTCACCTTTTTGAAATTACAATATGACATAAACGGATTTGCAATTTCAAAAGCTGAATTTGTATATTTTTTCAATGTTCTCAAATTCAGATCCAACAATGTAAATTTCATAATTCTAATAAAAAAAAAAATCCAATTGGTCAAATTCAGATCCCAAGTTGAAAAACAAACAAACAAACCCTGTTCTCCCTGGTAGTCATCTTTGGGTATACCGTTTTTCGAGCCCGCTTTCTTGGATCACATGACAGCCAGGCTGTGCTCTGATAGGCCAGAATTCAGTTGGATTGCATTCAGGCTTGACAATCCTGTCATTGGTAGCTCGGATGTTGCTATGTGACATTTTTTACTACTTGAATTTTAAATAGAAATTTGACCATATCGTATTTGATCAAGCTGAATACATTTTTTGGGCAGAAATTCTGAAAATGAATTTGTGGATCTGAGCTCTCACACATTTAAATGCTAGAAATTCATTGGTGTATTAATTTCAAGAGTCAGGATTCCGTGACTGTTAACATTCAAATACGTGTCTCTTTTTTTTCTTCCGTACAATGTTATTAGTAAGGTTCCATTTGCAAAGCACCAATCAGAGCTCAACATATAGCTAAACAGGAGGACCAATCAAGTTGTGACTCTTTGCTGCGTTGCTTCACTGCTCTGTGACTGAGGTTAAATGAGCTGAAAAGATCGTGAAATTGTAAACTTGGAAGTTTTGAAACCTTCTGGGCCCGAGCGAGCCCCATTTGGGGTTCGAGCGAGACAGTTTAGCGAAGAGAGCGTCGTAGAATGCACTTTTCAGAAACAAATATAATTAATGCTCCACACATGTTATATACCGACTTAACAAAGAGATTCTGGGCATCTTAGTCATGTAAACCACTTTACACACTGCAAACACAATTATACACAAACTAATATAATCAACAAGAAGATTTATCACAATATCACGTATTTTTCGCCATGACTCGGCGAGCCATGCACTCCGGAGAGCTCTTCTAACAAAAGGCTAACGGCTAACACGGACAACCGATATAGCAAAAAGCACGAGCATTCAACACAGAGTCCAGCGATATCATTGGAATTTCTCTCCATGAAACCATTACAACCATACAAGCCAACAAGCAACACAACACCAAGCCGCTCCATCGCAGAAAAAGTAAAAACGCACCTTACTTTGAGATGATTCATGAAGAAAAAGGTAGAATATTCCGTTTTCCCAGCTAAAATACACTGTTGCTATGTATTTCCTGTCTTTTTTCAACTGTTTCCTGGAGAAAGGGGGGTGAAACAAGGCTGGGGGACCGTGGGGGAAGGGAATTCACGTTCGGCGAATACATTTTCACGCAGGGCGACGCACGGCGCATTTCTGTTTTTTTCCGGCTAACGATTCTGTCAATCAAGCCCACGTTACCTCCAATGCATTCCTGAGACTTTGACGTGTCTAAAGAGGTGTCATAGTCTGGGATTGACCAATCATAGGGCTGACAAAGCCTCACATACACACAGTCAAACTGCAGTCAGACGAGAATGGACAGACACAGAGAGGCCTTAGAGAGGATTCTAGCTCTCAAAATGATGCCAAACTGCTGTATTTGGATAGATTGAATACTATTAGTGATAAAACAAGTGAAATATATAGTTATATAGTATATAAAAGTACAATGGAACAGATGCAACAGATGGAACAGATGGAACAGCTGGTTCCAAAATGACAATTGTGCTTGACCTTGCGCGACCTCTCTGTACTAAAACCTCTCTAACTTTGTTTTGCTTCACTTTATCAAAGCCACAATTTGCATACAGACTTCTGACATGTTGTGCTATGATTTGGGAGAGTGTTACCTCTCACCTGCGTATTTAAAAAGAGATATACATGCTTTCAGTGCTTTTTTTTTCAGGCGAACCTGAACATTTTCAATTTGAGCTGTGTTCCATCTGCATTTACTATTAACCAGTAACATATACACAATATTTACAGATCCGAACAAATCTCACAAGTGTTATCTGTATTATAACATCAAAATTATTAAAATAGACCTTGTAGTTACAGAATTGCAGTCTTTATAGTATGGGTATGCTATTTTCGAGCAGAGGCCTAAAAATAGGGCTAGGGTTATAATTATATAATTATTGATCTGGACAACATTGTGAATGACACAATAAAAGCAGTTTAGTTGAGAATCCTTTGTTCATTTAGTTTGAAAAGCTGATTTTCACCATTAGCTACCATGCCACTTGTTTATTAACAAAAAGATTACTGACACAAAAGGGCAAAAAGAAAACCGTGAAGTTTTAATAAAAAGCTGCAGCCTTACAGCAAGCTGCCGACTCCTCTCATGTAACTCCGCTGAATGGCATTTTATCATCTCAGCCTCACCTCACAACATACCATCTGAACTACAGGGTGAACTAAACAAAGAGTAAGCGTCCTAATCACACAGAATAATGAACGTACCTTTAAAAGATCTCTAAGTTACTACTGATATCTCAATCGATCAATGCAAACCCATCGATACCAATGAGCACAGCAAGTATACCAGAATAGAACCCACTGCAGATCTACCTCACCCGTCTTCCTGCATCTTCACAGAGCCCTCCCTGCTAACACGACATAATGAAACAAACCTGTTTCTACTTCCATAGATTGAGCTGCTGAGCAGCTGATCCACCACCACATCCCAAGCAGAGCAAGAACCCATAAAACCACCAAACTAAACATGCTTGTGTCATGTATACACCTCAGTGGATAACTTATAAAAAAATGAATGAAACATTGGACTGAAAATAATAATCAAGCGGACACAAAAATACAGTGAATATTAGTGAACGGGGCCTAGTGAAAAGGGAGAAAGGACACCTCTTCACAGGTACTCTGGGGCTCTACAGTAGCCTGCATCTGTTCAAATTATTATATTATAAAAGTGTCCCAAAGACGTGCAGTAATGGCAGTAACTAGTCCAGGCTGTACACTAACAGTCATGACTCCAGCTTGTCCAGTTGAAACAGCAGCACATTTGGGAGCAGAAAAGAGACTGACAAAAAGGGCCGAGCGCGGAGGGATATTAGCAAACATAAGAAGTGAGAAAAAGTAGAATTTAGATTTTTGAAACTTTGCATTGTTTTGAATCACTTTCTTCAATAAACTGCATCTCTCACAAATCTCCCTTCAGTGATGAATACATTTATTTAGTTGGACTAAACTGCTCACCTGCTGCTTATAATGTGCTTATAGCACTGTATAATCATAGCTATAAGCACTGATACATATCCATATTGCTTCAAAACAGTTATCATAACACATTATAAAGCATTGTATTAAACTTAAAGGTCAAGTATCATACTTCATAACTGCTGGTCACTCACTGGCATTTGTTTTGCAATGATCATAGTGTGTTATAATTCTTATAGTTAATAATACAATAACATATTGTTATAATGTATTATAGTCACTGTTATATTATAAAGCATTATAATGTTTTCATAAGTATTCATTGTTCACTGATGTGAAAATATACCACAAAATCTAAAATGTCAGAGAGTGACCAGCAGTTAGAAGTATTATGATATTTGACCTTATAAGTCATTATAAAATGCTTTATGATTATAAAGCATTATGTGTATTTATCAGTGCACCTCATACAATGCTCTGAGCAGATTATAACGCATAATGAGTATGTTTATAATGCATTATAAACATGGACGTTAATATAGAAGAGAAATGTGAAATCTTTATTTCTGTCTCTCTCTTGCAGATAGAACCTTTTAATGCCAAACAGAAGATGCTTTCTCAGAGGAATGTATCTGAAATATTACACAAAACATCATTCTAAACATGTGATGGGATTTTGATATTATATTTCAGAGAACCTTTTTAGAATTTTTTAAAACCCCGAGCAGAAAACCCCTCTCTTTGGTGTAAAAACATGAAGGGGGTTCTGACCGTCAGCTGTCAGTGAACAGACACACAGAGGGCTGCAGCGCCACAATTCCACCTTAAATTATATTTCCCTCCTCTCCGACATCATCACCCTCTCATCCTTCTGCATAGAGATGAAGAGAAATGTTTGAACGCAATAAATAGTTGATATTTAGCCTGTTTTCTATTCTATTCTACTCCGTTCTACAGCGGTTTATGGGACAGCGGGAGAGGAGAGGACCCACCCCCTGAGACACACACACACACACACACACACACACACACACACACACACACACACACATACAAACACACACACACACACACACACACACACACACACACACACACACACACACACACACACACACACACACACACCTCCCCAGAGTATACTTTATACTGAAGACCAGGAATGCAGGACTGAGGCTCGTTTTCTGTCTCAAGTTCATGTCCAACAGACCCCCCTCACACACACACACACACACACACACACACACACACACACACACACACACACCCTACCATTTTTACCACCTTCTCTCTCCACCTCCTCCTCCTCCTTCTCCTCCTCCGTCTGCATTGCGGACTGTCTTTTTGTTTCCAAGCTTGGACTTTTGCAGTTGAACTTGAGACAGACAGACAGCTTGTAAACAGTTAGTAGTCTGGCCCCTGTCTGGTCTGGAATGGCCTCGGGGGTTGGGGGGGCAAAAGGGCGGAGAAATGAACACTGGACTGAACAATCCTGTTTTAACACAGACACCTTCAAATGAATTTAGAGATGTTTCCCTTCTTTAAAAGCATCCAATTAAAAGCAGAGAAGGAGAGACCTCGCCTTTTGTGTTCACACGCTGCTTTATAAAGTTAAGCTCAAACAAGAAACTAAGTTTCCCACTGAGACATTTGCTGTGTTTAAGGATTCATTTTGAAAATAAAAGTGCTTAAATCCAGTCTGTGAATGAAAGTAAAACACAGAGAGTTTCAGCCTCCTTCAGCAAATGAACAAAGTGGATAGAAAGTGACACAAACTGTTGTTACTGGGCTGCAATTGTGTCATTTTGCAAAGCTGAATTGACTTTAAACTGAGATATGCAGCGAAATAAAATCAGCCCCCGGATCAGCGGGCTGTGTGTGTGCGTTTTAACTGCTCAGGAAGAAAAGGAAATGGCTGTAAACACACTATACAGCCGGACAGGCCTCCAACAAAGCCTGTGTGTGGTGATTGGCAGGGGGGAGGTGGCGCTATGACATCATACGGCGTAATAACTGCAGTGGCGGACTCGAACACGACGGGAAGAAGAAAGTTGTATTCTGATTTGAGAAACACATGCTGCTGGTTGTTTCCTCTTCTTCTTTTTAGTCACCAAAAAGCCGGATGTGTCCAAAACCTCTTTCTATGCCGATGATGTGATAAAAGACATATGTGATAATCCACATGGCTCACATCCTGCTGGGTGTCCTTCATTTTTTTTTTTTATGGAGATGAAGAAATGTAGAATGGAGGTTACTGAATAACATTGAATATTGTCTTTTTAAATAAGATAGATTTAGATGTTCCAAGCATCAATGTGCTAACATGTTAGAATAAAATAAATACCCATTTTTAACTTTAAAATGGCCTATTTTTAAAAGTCATCCTTTAAAAATGTAGTCTACATGTAAGCCTCCAATCCACGAGAAAATAATGACAGCACGAACATGGAGCTGCTTTAGATGTTAGGTGTTCAGAAGTCACACACAAGAACATCTTAACATTGTTTCTGATTCAGTGCAGCTGCTGTTAAAAGGAGAACAGAGCGGAGATGACGCAGGCAGCTTTCCTAAACATCGGGCCAAGTTTGGAGAGACTGATCAGAAATGGGCTGATCAGAGATATGTCTGTCCAAAATGAATATAGGCATTATAAGACTATCTGTTGCCAGGTAGCTTCTCTTTCACAGTCAGCCAGAATGCGAGCATGCCGCTGGCATCTCAGAGGACGTGACCGTGGACCACAGTGTGCACAAGCACAGGACAACACTCTGTGATTACTTTGGTGACTCATTTATGCCAATGAGGCAAAATACAAAATGCAAAAGTGATTTTTTAATTTTCTCTTGTTGTGGGAAGGAGGGGGTATTTTTGTACTATATTCTGAAAAGTCAATGTTATTTTAATTAATATAAATCAAGCATGTGGTACCAACTAAAGATGTTGCAATATGTAGGTGTATATTGTCGATAATATATTTTTGAAAAAATGATATATTGGTATAATTTTTACAATACACAATCAATCATTCTAACACTTTATTTGTATAGTACTTTTCAATAAATTGTATCACTAAGTGCTTTACACAATACAACCCCCCCCCCCCCCCCCCGCACACCCCCCATCCACACACAAAGCGATAAATTACTCTGTGATGAATACAAATATAATATTGTGTAAATAATCCAACGCCTCTTAAATCATTTTATATATACAGTGATGGTTAGAAATGCTCTCTTCACCTCCAAACACTCGTATTTTCTGTGTAATTAATTTGCCACAAAAAGAGACAAAATGCAGAATAAACTAATTTAAATCATAGCATAAGTATTCTTTTTCTTTAAATTCTCTCTAGATCGCGAAGCGGTCACGCTTAGGTTTGGCAACAAAAACACTTAGAAAAAACCTCATGTTTGGGCCTAAAATAAGTACATAAACTAAGTAACATACGGAAACAACGTAACAGAAAAACGTCACTAACATAAATTAAATTATAAATTATTAACACTTTGGGGCCCCGGTCTCGAACACCCGGTCTTGTGTTTGTTCGCCCCATCCAGCTGCCCACAAAGAGAGGTCGCTCTCACATTTGACACAAAGTCACTTGTTTAGAGTGCACTAGTTACACTGATGTGTTTACATTGCATTCAGTAAAGACTACTAATGACGATCTTATTGCACGCAAAATGACATTCATACGACCTTCGGTGAGAGCGAGCTGGCTCCTCTTCAGTGAACAAAAGTAAAATGTTGGTGTGTTTACAGACTTCCCAACAGAACTATAAATAACCAAATTAACTTTCCATGATATTCTCACATAAGGAATTGTGGAGGAGTAATTATGTGATGGACTAAGGTTGACCAAATATTTATTCAATCAAATAAAAAAAGGTGAAGCAAATATCTGGATGAACCTTAATGGAGGACGTCTTAATAACTCCAATGTAGGGATGTGAGGATTTAAAAACTAGAACTGGCAAAGAGAAAGGTTTTATTCGATCAGATGCAATAATGAAGTATTTGAACAGTGCGAATTGTATGTGGACAGACCTATGCTCAGTAATAAATAATAAAACAGAGTGGTATTCATACTGTCTGGACAGCAAGTACAATATTCAAAACAACAAAACAACAAAGACTAAGACCAGTTCCAACACAAAACAAAATAATGAAATAACATCAATAGATGTTTTCATTAAATAGAACAGATTAGATAGATCCCAAAATGGATTAAGGACAACATGGCACATACAACAATAGCAAGTGCGTCAAAACTCAAAGAAATAATCTGTGCCCTCTATGCTGTTGATACAAAAAAGACAACCAGAACATGATTCATGTGTACAAAGCTGTGGAGCCGATCAGGGTTGCCGTTTACTACCAGCACTGTTCAATCAATGCATTGGAAACATCCGAGAGGCAGAGTTAAAAACATTACTGACCCAAGGGATTGAACTGAAATGATAAAAAAAATTGAATTCACTTCAATTCATTTTGTAGTGCCCAAAATCACAAATTAGCCCAAAAGGGCTTTGCAATCTGAACAGCATTACGACATCCTCTGTCCCAGGACCCTCGCATCGGAACAGGAAAAACTCCCCCAAAAAACCCTGTAACAGGGAAAATGAAGTTGTTGTATACAGAACATCTACTTTGTAGGACTGCGCAACCTTTTAAATATGCTCCACAGCTACTGTCAAAACTGGCCACGAATGTCAACATAGAAAAAAATATCCATACAGGACACATTTGCTTTAGTCTAAAATTCTGTGACATGGCAGAGAAAGTTTGAAAAACAGCTGAAAGCAGCTGAAAAAGAAAGAAAAAATTCAACCCACCTAAATTATTGATCAAGATTTCTAAAAGCACTTTTATATAAAAACAAAATGTTGGCCTGTTAATTACACAGAACAGACAATATGGGAAGATAATTAGAACATTTTGGAAAAAAACACTGAACGCAGAGCTGGATAGGGTTAATCCTTATAATTAGAATAATCAAAAGAAAAAAGAAAAGAAAAATGTATCTGTATTTATAATTTAGTATGGGATAGATTTAAACTCAGGATTCCTTCTCTTTCTTTACAGATCAAGAACACCAGATTAAAGAAAGGTTGAACTCATGGGTCCTGTTCAATATCCCTGAATATCTCAACACAACCTTTAACTTCTATGACTTATAATTCCATGGAGCTTTTGGTCATAATGGTTTCCTTTTGACCATCACAAAGTTTGGAGCAGTGTGTTGCTGATGGTCTTCTGTGGTCGTTTTGCCACAGATCTGTTTGCAGGATGATGCAGCACAGAGCAATGAATGGTGAGGCAATGGCTGAGTCCACTCAGGTTCTCTGTGGGTGGAATGCTTCACCCTACAAACTCATGCAATTCACTCAAGTGGTTATGATCATTTGACAGATTATTTTGTACTTTAACACATCCTCAGTTTTTGTGCATAATTTGTTTGCAATCACATAGAAGAAGGACAAGAAGGACAAACATGTCGTTTAATGAAAACAAGAATAATAAAAACAATTCAAGTTTATACCGTTGTGTCACTTTCAAGCCAACCGGGTGTTACTTTCATCTTGACTAACGGGGTCAAAAGTAACAATGCACAAAATCTGATGAAAGTCAAATATGAGCAAAATCTTTCCACATTTTTGACCACAATATCTCATCTTTCAAAATGACGTATATCTGAAAGGTGTTACTTTCGTACCGGCTCTCCGTTTGAGGAAGCCATACGACCTCCGCCATAACATCAAGGAAAACAATGAGTGTATTTAAGGTTGTATTGTTTACCTTGACACTTCTTTAAAGTACTGTTATCTGTTTGTTTGTGCACTATATTTTATATTTAATTGTACATTTTAATATATTTCTATTTTTTACACTTTGTTGATTGTTTAATGTTGTGCACCATCCATCGTGTTCAATTCCTTGTATGTGCAACATACTTTGGCAAATAAACGGTTCTGATTCTGATTATTATTTTGTATAACTGTAACATAAACGGTTAGCTTACATATGTTGAGCAGCATATAACTTGCACTAACCTCATGAGTTCGCTAACATTAGCTATCATTAGTTAGCTAAGCTAATTTCATTAGCACACTAACTTTAACGTTAGCTGAAATGATTTCATTAAGCTTTTTGTATTTCTTTCCTGTCGTGGTAACGTTGACATTGGTTTGCTACCGACATTATCACGGCTAGCTAACGTTAGCACACTCATAAGGTTGGTACGAGTTATTCGCTACCTAGGTAATGTGTCATGGACGTGATACAATGTAATAAATATACACTCAGTAGGTTATTTCTGAACAATAATCGTGATAAAACAATACGCTGTGCAAAATAATGCAGTGGCACCTAAACTCACACTCTTGTGTTCGAGCAGCAGTCCAACATGCAGCGGGCAACAGAAAAGGGACTCGTCCTCTTCAAACAAAGCCAGGGTTAGTTAAGGACTGCATGCAGCTGTTAAACAAATGTACTGGCAGGCAACGCAGTAGTCATCTGTGTTTTACAGCCATCTACAATGATTTTGACCTTATAAACGTGAGCGTGTAGCCCGGTTGTTTAGCAGAGATGAAGGCATGTTGCTGGTCGAGGTGTTTCCAGATTTTCTCCCTCATTTACATTGACTCATGTTGGGCATCATTAGTTATCATGAAACAAGCGAGCCGGTCAATATCACTGAGCGAGCCTACAGGCTTTTTCTTTTGCAATCCCTAAAACACAATTTCTGAATCTAGGGCCCTCTTTGCCGAAACTCAACACACACGAAAACATACATGTAAAAAAACGAAATACCGTACATGTTTTCAAAAGCAAACACTTCTACAAACTTCTGCAAATGGTGTTTTTGCATCACAACTTTACACACAAACTGAAAAATAACTGCTTTCTTTCAACCATAGTTTGCTGCTCACAACTAGGTCTGTGGGTTATCTTGAGAAACCACGTCATGATTGATGATAATGATACGTTTTCTGGTCTAGATACAGATTTCCTTGCAGTGTAACTGGTTGAAATATACACATACCGGTTTGGTTCTTGTATACATTTTTCTATAAATGGCCCAAAATTGTTCTTTAGCATTGACCCAAAAACTGTTATTTCCCCTATTGGGGCCACAGCTTTTGTTCCTTGATTACACAAGCCGTCCCAAATTCACTAGTCTCTACTCTGAACTGCGTCCCCAAACCTAGTTTCAGTTAGGAACACACACAAACAGCGTTGGCATGGTGATAAGAAGCAGATGTGTGCGGGATCAGCTGACCTCAGAGTCACTTCCTGCTCTGACCACCATGTTGTTGCTCCTGTAAAACTGAGCTAAAGGAATAGAGGACCTCCACCTGGGTGGTTTGTCAACACCTTAACAGACGAGTGGGTGCGTGTGTGTGTCAGGGAGTCTTTTTACAGCTCCTGTCTGACTTTTCTTTCTATGTCCATCTGTAGCTTTTAAAGCACGTTGTTTTTTATTAGTAAACACATTCAAAGAAGGGATAAAATATGAGAATTAGGGCAATGCATGTTATATGCTTAGAGACAGATACAGATGGTCTCAATTCATTTTTGAATAAAGATGTTTTAGTCTGACCACAGCAGCAGGTAGATATTACATTACTTAAAGTTTTGCTTAGTACTTCTCAGCCCAAGGCCTCTTAAAACATCCGATTCGCAGCACATCGTTTTCAACACATTCTCCCTCCAAACTCGTGATATACCTGCGCTTCGGTATTTCAGTCAGTGACCCTTTAAGCTTCAAACTATGGCGCTCTACGTTCCCCATTAGCATCTGTTTGGGACGTGTCAGCTTCCACTCCATGCACGTACAGTATATTGTTTTTTCAAAATAAACTCCCGTCTCTACGTATCTTCATAAAACGGTTGGTATTCTATCTTATGAAAAAGTTACTCGTAATTTTCTTTGTGCATTTCCCTACGAAAGCCGGCAACACGTGTCAATATCCGTTCGTTACATGCAAACTGTCTTTTCAAAATAAACTTCTTTACAGGAAACTTTACAAAACTACTTGGTTAGGAAAAGATCGGGAAATACTTAGTTAGATTTAGGAAAAGGTCTCGGTTTAGGTTAAAATAACTCCAGTATGAAGTTACTTAATAAATAGATGTTGACTTCTCATTTCACACGTGGCGTGAACAGCGTTCTGCTGGGTGAAAGAGCACTTTTTGTTTGCTTTTCAAAAAAAAACTTTAAATATTCCACATCTTTAATACATTATGGTTATTATTCAGCTTTAAAATGACATACATACTGATTGGACCCTTTCCCACTTTTTCATCTCATTCATAGTCCTTCAACTGCTTCTTCATATCAATTAAAACCGGCAATGCAGTTTAGCATCAGCTTTTCAAAACAACACAAAATAACTAACACTAGACCAAGAAAAGTAACCAAAACCAAGGCTGTCATACACATGTACATGTTTCATTGGAGAGTGGATCAATTTAACTTCACCATATGTTAATGATAATAACTTTGAACTATATAATAGGCCCGTCTTTATTATTTTCTTTGTCTGGTCTTTGTCTTCCAAAATATATAAATATACATATATATATATATATATTAATTTTGTACGAGCCAATCATATAAGTCAGTGCAAAATGTGTGTCCATTTCAGGTAATTTCATCTTCTGGCAGCACAATGTGGTCATTATTATTTTGTTCTGAGTCCACAAATTATGAAAAATAAAGAGACATCGGAGACCGAGCACCCTTTACTTATTCATGCATTAATCTATTTCATTATATTTCACTGTTAGACAAGAAGAAATGTCAAAGAGGAATTTGATAGTTGGTTCAACAACACTGACAGCAGAAGCAAAGGCAGAGTTAACGGGACGTTGTCACAGTACAACAGGGTGAATGGTTGGTCTTTAACACTAGCGATGTTCATTCTTCCCACTGTTAAAGTTGTTTTCTTTTAACCTTCATCTCTCTTTAACCGCCAAGTAGTAGAGGAGCAAAAGAAACATCCTGACTGACTGGACACATTTCAAACTGACACTACGGCCCAGGATGTTAAGGCTCAACATCACTGGTACCAATCTACTGGAACCCATCTACTCAATCTACTGGTACCAATCTACTGGAACCCATCTACTGGAACACATCTACTGGAACCCATCAACTCAATCTACTGGTACCAATGTACTGGAACCCACAGAGACCAGTCCAGAGCAGCTTCTCCACCTCATCGTCCTCACACTCGTCTCACCTCTCCATATAATTACTGCACTACAAACACTTCTGTGAATTGACTTTCTTGCTTGTTCCCAACAAAAAATGTTGAGAGTTATAATGTCAATGATATTATTATTATATCACCCCACTTCTTGCCTTCCTTCACTGGTTGCCAGTTAATTTCAGGATTGATTTCCAGATTGTTTTAATAACACCTCTATTACTGAGCTTTTGACTCCTATGCTCCAAGTCTTAACCTATCCTCCATCCTTCCCTCGCTAGTTGTCCCCAGTTCAAGGCTGGTGACTGAGGGTGGTTGCCATCAGGGCTCTGGAACTCTCTGAGATTCGGCTTTGCCTTTGACATGATCTGTTTTTAAATCATTGCTTAAAACATATTTCTATTGGAAAGCCTTTTTCAATTTGTAACTTTTGTTTTGCTTTATTTGTCTTTTGTTCTGTTTTGCTTTTCTGCGCTCAAGTATTTTTGCTGTCATAGTTCTGTTTTTATCATTACCACTAGATTTAGCATATTATGTAGGGTTACATATCATTTTAATATTTTGTGAAGAAGATTATAACCTTGTTTAGATAAGTGCTATACAAATAATGTTATTATTATTATTTTTAAATGTATATATTGTAGGACCAACATCATTTCACTGTAAAAGAGAATATATTTTACCTTCTTATCTTACATATTAAATTTATCAGGAACATAATTCTCAGTTTTCAACATTGCAAGTTATCAATATTGTAGATATCAATATTAGAGATCTGAGCATTCTGTCAGGAGATGTAATGAGGATGAGGTTCTGGATGGATAATAAATACAATTCTTCTGTTGGGTAAAATATTCATATTTAATGCTCAAAAAACAACTTATCTAAATGAAAAAATACCTTGCAGGCAAATTTCTGTTTAAAAAAAAAAATATTGACAGAAACCAAGTAGCACAACACAATAATGGTGAAAATGCTCCTGTGAAAAGTAGGACTAAAACACTAAATATGCTCTACCTGTCATATGTATATATCTGTTTTTGAATGTAGCAGTGCTGTCAACCTATTTATTTAAATTACTGAAAGGATCCTATTAATTTGTCTATTGTTATTTTATTTTTTTGATTATTTATTTAATTATTTTTCCCTTTTGTCAACATGTTTCTTAATTGTTTTCTCTTTTTCTGAGGTCATATTGTCATGTCATTGTTGTGCATATATTTGCAAGTATTAAATAAAAATAAAAATAATCAGTTTCTTTCTAATACTGTGTGATTACAGATGACGGCAGCAAAATTAACTCAGGTTTTCATCTTTTTAACAGCTTTTAATTTATTAATTATATGCTCTATCAAACGTACATAGAACTTTCTGTTGCAGTGCAGGAGGACAGCTGAAGCTCCTGTGTACTCCTGACAATGCTTTGTTTTTATTTTTTATAAATATATATAATATAATATATTTCAAATCAGAACCAGTTGTGGAAACCAGCTAAGATGTCCCTGGTTGGTTTGATAAAATATAAGTGAAAATACAAAATATTTCTGAATTTTAACGGAGGTGCATCAATTAATAATGCACACATAACTAGTGCAACAATTACAGTATATAAAACTAATCAAACATCAAAGAATCTGAGGGCACTGGACTGAAGGAAGTAAAAAAAAATAAAAAGTGAAATCACCAGAAATAACAATAAAAAAAATCGGACACATCAGCATTTAAGTTTAAAAAAAATCTAAGCCTATCAGTATTATGATTGAATTACATACCCGACATACTACTCTGCCACATATTTGACAGAAGCCACAGGCCGCACTGTAAAACAAGGCACGACACAGTGTGTTAAAATATGAGTCTAATTGATGAGGATTCATATTCACTGTAGGGAGGAAAAGAGAGAGAGAAGTAGAATGTTTAGCTCTCTTTCTCCATCTAGTGTTCTTTATGATGAACTGCATGAAGGAGACATGAAGAAGAGCAGGGGGGTTTCTGTCATTAGGTCCAGTGAATGTACAGAGAACATCTAGAAAACTATCATAAACAATATATTACAATATAATCCAACCATGTGAAGCGTCCATGGTAGCCAGTCTGTCGTTTGTCGGTTGGTCCACACTGAGACATGTCAAAATTGTTGATGGATTGTCAGGCAGTGTGGCTTGGACATACGTTGTCCCCAGAGAATGAATGGCAGTGACTTAGGAAAAAAAAATGAAGACAATATGAGATAAATTTAAGAGAATGCTGCTGCATTAGGGCCATTGTTTCATTGAAAAAAATAATTTCCTCAAACAGGAGGAAATGGTGCATTTGTTGGGGACTATTTTCAACGGCGGAATAATCCACATTTGGCGCTCTAGTGAGTATTTGTGGCAGCAGGACGTGTGTGTGGGAGTCGAGATAAACTGCAGTGTGAGTGTTCATGGTAAGAAAGGAGCATGTCACCCAGTGCAACGGTGATAAAAGACTGATGTGTTTTTAATAAAGCTCTATGGTACGGAGAGAAGAAGATACTTGTTAGCAGATACATTCATTGCTGGTTTTGTTTGGTGTTAAGAAAATTATAGAACATCACCAATGTTTATCCTTTTAAATCAACCAAAGACTGAGTCATTGTACACTGTAAGAAAAGTCAGTGAATTTTACAGTGAAAAACTGTTAAATCAAAACAGTAAGAGACCGTAAATTGTAAATAGGTTATATTCAGTTTATCTGACAGTGAAACACCGTAAATATATATATCAGCCGAAACAATAATTTGTGCATGTATTTCTTGTAAAATATACATTTTGTCACCGTTAAATGTACTAAACCTTGTACTGATAACGGAAATACACCGTAATATGAAAAAAAATCAATACCGTAATCTTTGCATTTATTACTTTTCGAAAATACATTTGGTTACTGTTAAATGTATGGACCACTGTGCTGCCAATGGAGATATAACGCATTATACATTTAACAGCCAGCCTCGTATGTTTTGCATGTATTATTCGTAAATTATTATTATTAAATTATTATTTGTCACTGTTAAATGTACTAAACATTGTACTGGTAACCGTAACCATTACGCGTGGAAACCGTTACGCGTGGAACCCGTTACGCGTGGAACCCGTTACGCGTGGAACCCGTTACGCATGGAATCCGCTATCCGTGGAACCCGTTACGCGTGGAATCCGTTACCCAGGGAACCCGTTACGCGTGGAACCCGTTACGCGTGGAATCCGTTACGCTTGGAATCCGTTACGCGTGGAACCCGTTACGCGTGGAACCCGTTACGAGTGGAACCCGTTACGCATGGAATCCATTACACGTGGAATCCATTACGCTTGGAATCAGTTACTAGTGGAACCCGTTACGCGTGGAATCCGTTACCCAGGGAACCCGTTACGCGTGGAACCCGTTACGCGTGCAACCCGTTATGTGTGGAAGCCGTTACACGTGGAATCCGTTACGCGTGGAACCCGTTACGCGTGGAATCCATTACCCAGGGAACCCGTTACGCACAGAACCCGTTACGCGTGGAATCCGTTACGCATGGAACCCGTTACACGTGGAATCCTTTACCCAGGGAACCCGTTACGCGTGGAACCCGTTACGCGCGGAATCAGTTACGCGTGGAACCCGTTACGCGTGGAACCAGTTATGCGTGGAATCCTTTACCCAGGGAACCCGTTACGCGTGGAACCCGTTACGCGTGGAATCAGTTACGCGTGGAACCCGTTACGCGTGGAACCAGTTATGCGTGGAATCCTTTACCCAGGGAACCCGCTACGCGTGGAACCCGTTACGCGTAGAATCAGTTACGCGTGGAACCCGTTACGCTTGGAACCCGTTACCAAGGGAACCCGTTACGCGTGGAATCCGTTACCCAGGGAACACGTTACGCGTGGAACCCGTTACGCGTGGAACACGTTATGCGTGGAACCCGTTACGCGTGGAACCCGTTACGCGTGGAATCCGTTACCCAGGGAACCCGTTACGCGTGGAACCCGTTATGCGTGCAACCCGTTATGTGTGGAATCCTTTACCCAGGGAACCCGCTATGCGTGGAATCCGTTACGCGTGGAACCCGTTACGCGTGGAACCCGTTACGCGTGGAACCCGTTACGCGTGGAACCCGTTACGCGTGGAATCCGTTACGCGTGGAACCTGTTACGCGTGGAACCCGTTCCGCCTGGAACCCGTTACGCGTGGAACCCGTTATGTGTGGAATCCTTTACCCAGGGAACCCGCTATGCGTGGAATCCGTTACGCGTGGAACCCGTTACGCGTGGAACCCGTTACGCGTGGAACCCGTTACGCGTGGAATCCGTTACGCGTGGAACCTGTTACGCGTGGAACCCGTTCCGCCTGGAACCCGTTACGCGTGGAACCCATTATGCGTGGAACCCGTTACGCGTGGAATCCGTTACGCTTGGAATCAGTTACGTGTGGAACCCGTTACGTGTGGAATCTGTTACCCAGGGAACCCGTTACGCGTGGAACCCGTTACACGTGCAACCCGTTATGTGTGGAACGCGTTACACGTGGAATCCGTTACGCGTGGAACCCGTTACGCGTGGAATCTGTTACCCAGGGAACCCCGCTACGCGCGGAACCCGTTACGCGTGGAACCCGTTACGCGTGGAATCAGTTACGCGTGGAATCCGTTACACGTGGAACCTGTTACGCGTGGAATCCTTTACCCAGGGAACCCGTTACGCGTGGAACCCGTAACGCGTGGAACCCGTTAGGCGTGGAATCCGTTACGCGTGGAACCCGTTACGCGTGGAACCCGTTACGCGTGGAACCCGTTCCGCCTGGAACCCGTTACGCGCGGAACCCGTTACGCGTGGAACCCGTTACGCGTGGAACCCGTTACATGTGGAATCCGTTACGCTTGGAATCAGTTACGTGTGGAACCCGTTACGCGTGGAATCCGTTACCCAGGGAACCCGTTACGCGTGGAACCCGTTACGCGTGCAACCCGTTATGTGTGGAACCCATTACACGTGGAATCCGTTACACGTGGAATCCGTTACGCGTGGAACCCGTTACGCGTGGAATCTGTTACCCAGGGAACCCGTTACGCGTGGAATCTGTTACGCGTGGAACCCGTTACGTGTGGAATCCTTTACCCAGGAAACCCGTTACGCGTGGAACCCGTTACGCGTGGAACCCGTTACGCGTGGAACCCATTACGCGTGGAATCCGTTACGCTTGGAATCCATTACGCGTGGAACCCGTTACGCGTGGAACCCGTTACGCGTGGAATCTGTTACGCGTGGAACCCGTTCCGCATGGAACCCGTTACGCGTGGAACCCGTTACGCATGGAATCCGTTACGCATGGAACCCATTACGCGTGGAATCTGTTACCCAGGGAACCCGTTACGCGTGGAACCCGTTACGCGTGGAACCCGTTACGCGTGGAACCCGTTACGCGTGGAACCCGTTACGCGTGGAACCCGTTACGCGTGGAACCTGTTACGCGTGCAACCCGTTACGCTTGGAATCCGTTACGCGTGGAATCCGTTACGTTAAGCAAATTACCGTAAACAGGTTTATGAAATCTGTTTTTATAGTAATTTACCGTAAACAAAAAGCAGTTCTCAACTGTGAAATCTACGGTTGCAAAAAAAACATACCGTGATGTATTATACATTCTCACTTTATTTTTTACGGTGAAGTTCTGGCAACCACAGCTGCCAGTAATTTACCATTAAGTTGCATATTACCGTAAACAGGTTTATGAAATCTCTGTTTTTTTAATAGTAATTTACCGTAAACAAAAAGCAGTTCTCAACTGTGAAATCTACGGTTGCAAAAAAAACATACCATGATGTATTATACATTCTCACTTTATTTTTTACGGTGAAGTTCTGGCAACCACAGCTGCCAGTATTTTACCGTATATTACACAGAATTTTTTTTACAGTGTAGCATCTAAAGGCAGCAACCGACATGGTTTAAAGTGTCCATTAAAACCATTACACTATGAGATAATTCTGAAAAGTGTGAGTGTGATGCAAAAAAACTCCCATAGGGTCAGACAAACACAAGACTTCAAGACAGTTTGTAATTGGAAGTTCCATTAGGGAGGTTTTTGACGTGTTTTCCATATATGTCACGTCTATATTTTACTTAATAAACTTTTAATTTAATTTACATTTTACTTAGTTTACGTTACATATTTTAAGCCCAACCATGATGTTTTTTCCTTTACATAACCATACAATAAGTGGGCGTAGTCATCGCAACGTCACCCATTGATTTGTTGACTGCCGTTGTGAAGAATCGAATTTGACGATTGCGGTCTGCGCCATCTTGGAGTTATTGCATCTGATGAACAGAAGTTACCATATTTGGAATATGGAGGAGTGACATAGTGACGCCGTATACGGCTCTGGTGGCGGCAGCGAACTGTCAATCACAGTAAACCTGCCCTAAAGCATACTCTGCTTTATAGTCTAATTTACTACAAATTGACCATAATTTACTAAATGAACATCATGCTGTATTGAAGAAGTCTTGAAACTATAGATTGAGACCATAAACTCATGTTTACAATGTTTACTAAGGTAATAAATCAAGAGAGAAGTAGAGTCATTTTCTCATAGACTTTAGACTTTACAATTGGACGTCTTTTTGCAAACGGAGGAGTCCCCCCCTGATGGTCAGTAGAGAGAATGCAAGTTTTAAGACACTCCTATTTAGGCGTCACTCTGCAAAACCGGAGGTTGCCGCCTGGAACTGACTTATTGGTTTTGTTGCCTAAAACGTATCAACGTTAACCACGTGTTTACTGCGACCATGCACTGGGCTACCAAGTGTGATAGAAAGTGAAGCCAAGTTTGAATGAGAATGACTTGTATCACCTGACATAAATTTAGTCATCAGAGGGTGTACACCTTGACTCAGTGAAGACACACACTTGACTCAGTGAAGACACACACACTGCACACTGTACATTTGTTGTTGAGCCCGGGACAGGTCCTATGCTACAAGTGGTAGCGTAGCTATCTGCTGAGCATAGAACGCATCTTCCAAGCGGCCAGTATTCTGTATTCTGCAGTACTATCAGAGGCTTAAACAGTACTTGCACGGATGAGTAGCACGGCTGTAGAAGTTTACTCGAAAGTGTGAGGTTTTAAAAAAAATGCATGTGTTTGGGAGGTAGTGAGCATATGACTGGATAAATGACACTCGGATTATACTGCATGAGTTGGGTGAGCGTTTGTGAACGGATGTTTTTGGATTCTTTGCTCACCTTGGAGACATGTGAGAAACACTTTGCTTTCTTCAAGAATATATACATATATAACAAAACATAATTCATCAAGGCTATCTGTATACTTGTATATGGTGCAACACAGTTTGCCATAAAAAATAATTGGTTTCTGTAAACCAAGGGATGCGTTGAATGTCTGAACAGAAAATATGTTTCATATCAGCTTTATGTCATGCAGGGAGAAACGTACAATGCCGTGTGGTTAACGTTGTGAAACCATTCATTGGGTTCAGGCAACAAAACTACTGGTTAAGGTTAAAGAAAAACACCATGGTTTGTGAAAAAAAAGAATCCGACAACGCAATGTACCAACATAACTAAAATAAATAAATAACAACCACCCTTATTACCTGATCACACAGACTCGTCGAAACAGGCCCAGCACTTCAAAAATGCCCCGTGGCAAAGTAGGTGGTGCAAAACAGTTGATGAGCCTGTGGAGCAGGGGTGGGTGCGCAACCGGGCGATGCATTTTAAATAACAAAAAAACTGATCCAATGCAGACATCGAGCTCTTTCTGTTGCTCCACTGTAAATGAGGGGGTACATTTTGTAATTCATCGTAGTTAGAAAAATGATAATATCAACCTTACATTGTGCTCAAAAGACAAGAATATTTGAACTTTTATGCAAATCTAAAACCCTCTACAAAAAAGCGAACTCAAAGGAAAACCAGTGGTTTTGCAGGCGACTGTTTTTTTAGCAACGCATCTCGGTGTGATCTGGACCTTGGCGGGCTTTCCCGCGTAATTTTAGGCAGCAAACGTAACAACATTCCGTAAAACAAGCGTAAAACCAAACGTTTACTTTTGGTTTAACCTGCAACATGGACAACGGTGTCCTGGGTGAGGGTCCGTTGCTTGTTTGACCCAACCACCATCACTCTGAGTAGACTTTTTATTGTTTGCTATACTAATTATTATACCATGTATCTTTCAATAACGGTCGCTCGATACATTATGTCACTTGCTCTGCGCATCGCTCGTTACGTCACTAGATCTGAAAAAATACCACATTCAACGTATCCTTAGTTTGCAGAAACGCACAATGCCAACAGTTTTTGCTGGCGACTGGGCGGATGATGTGATGTAATGATGATGGTCAGTTGTCCCACTTTGGTCCAGACTTCAAACTGTTGTATGGATTATTTGGTGCATATAGTCATGCCCTTTGTGACCTTTGGTGACCCTCTGACTTTTTATCTAGCACCACCGTGAAGTCAAAATTTTAATTTGTCCAATACTTAAAATTAGAAAACGTTTCTCTCAGAATGGATCTTGATGATTTTCTCCCTCAATGACCGTACTTGAAGGACTTGTCGTCCCAGCTCAGGTGTGATGCGGGAGAGTATGAGAAAGACAAGAAGCGCCAGGCTGAACCAGCCTCAAGGTCAAATGAGACCCAATTGAGTTGGAACGCCGGTTTTATGGAGCTCAGAATAAAACCCTGATCGTGTGGGTTTTCTATCTGCCTCTACTTCGTCTCCCCGTGAAGGTACGGCCGCTCGTTTTTCACAGAAAGACGCTTTTATGGAGCTGTAGCCTGCTGACGGGCAGCGAGCGTGTGTTCAGCAGACTTTAATTGTCTGTCGGTGGCAATAAAAGAGCCCGGTGAAATACACAACCGTAAAAGAACCGCAGGGCCCCGAGCGCGATGCATGCTGGGAGACGGAAACAAAGACGACACCGGGTTAGAGGGCTGATGGGAGCAGAAGAAAACCCTCTCACCCTAACTTTCATATCTCTAGATGTGTTAGAGTCGCGTTTTATTGAGCAAGCTGATGAGTGTTTTTCAGGCGGAGTCATTTCCAAACTCTAACTGCAAGTGGTGATGTCATCATCATAATCTCCCTAATACATTTAAATATGGCCTTTTAAACAGGCTAAAACCTAATGAAATGTGTCCCTTAAATATAAAACTTTTTTTTTTTTTTAACCACTGATTATGACTTTAATGCTTACGAAACATGATCTTAAACAGTCTTCTGATATAAAATGTTCCAATTCTATTCATTGTAGTTTCATTGCATTATTAGTTGTATTACACTTACTGTAATCCAACCGTTTTAGAAATGTCATGTTATCATTCTTTGTAGCACAGTGCCACCTCCTGGTCACAATGAGGCACTGCAGGAGCATTTCATTTCACACAGCAAGTTGCACATTTCTAAGTCAGATGAAACAAAAGAAAGCTTTCTTGACCAAAATGTGCCACATGTCTGACCTCTCTGAGGAAATCTGTGGTAATCTAAAAGACAGAATTTTCTCATTATCTCAAAAGATTTCCTGATGAAATTTGAGGTTATTTTAGATGATAATTGTCCCTTGAAAGGTCAAATATTCACCACTGTTCAAATGTTAGTAATCTTGTGCGCAAAGCTTAATTGTGTCCAGTCAGATGTTAGAGAGGTCTAAAATAACTTTCATGCTTTTAGGTTGTAATTCCTCTTTACAAATATATGTTGTTTGTACATGGAGAACAAAACGCTGTACGATGGTTCAACCACACTGACAACTAAAAGGTCAGCAAGAGACAAAGAATATTCTGAGCAACAGTTGAATAAGAACAGAAGAAATCACCAGTCATTAGAAAAAGAAAAAAAAAGTCATAAATCCAGGATAAAGCCAGGTTCAAAATTGGTGTTTCATGTTGTTGACATATTAGAGTCAGAACATTTTCCAGAGGGAATTTGGGATTTTCTTTTGTATCACTCCATAAATCAGAAAATTCTGTAATAAACCACAAAACGATCTATTTTCTCCTTGTTTTTAGTAATGAAATGTTGTATAAATCAGGCTATGAATAATATATGAACCTTTAGAGTAGAGATACGCACTACACTGGGAAGTTTGGTGTATGTAAGTGGAGATTTCTGGCTCAGAGTCTGAGAAAAAACTCATTTAGAGAAAACTTTTGTTGCCAAAATGATTTGAGATGTAAATAATACACTTGATGTCTGAATCATTCTGTTATTGTTAGTTATTGTTGAAGGAATCTGCTATTTCAGACAAGCCAGATGTCCAGAAGCACATCTGGCTTCAAACAGCTTCCCAAACTGTGATGAAGAATAAATCTTTTTCTATGTGCCCATTGAACATGTGAAGCTGGAGATTATTTAGTTCTGCTGTTACTTAAGTACAATTGATTTGATGTATTTCTATTGTATGCTACTTTCCTGGAAACATCTGACAAATTAAGATTTTGCTCGAACAAAAAAATAAAAAACCGGGTCATGATTTTAACAATGAAATATTGCTGTAAAGTTTTTCAAATGTAGTTTTTTGGTGCTTTGAGCACCACAGGCAGAATGCCATACAGTATCATTATATTAGAGAGAAAATGGACATCTACATCACACCAAGACAATCTAGATTGATAAATAGCACTACAGATAAGAAGAAAACTATGTAATTTAGATATTTGTGGTGAACTGTCCCTTTATATCTAACTCCCCCATATAGTATTATGTAGTCCTTTTTTTGTGATGAAATTTGTATTGATTTTCAAGATATGCATTAAAAATCAACCATAAATACAATGAATACATACACGCATATTTATATATATATATATATAGTATATATATATACTATATATATATATATATATATATACGTATATATATAATATATATATATACTGTATATCGAACATATACATACATACGTATATATACCCATGCATATGCACACATACATATACATACAAATGTATAAATATATATATATATATACACACATACATACATATAAATGAATACAAATAATAATAATAATAATAATAAAAAAGTAATATACACATATACATGCCCTTACTCTGTAATCCCCTCCACCCCCCACACAATTGGCGATGCCCACCCCCATTATGCATCTCCATATAATATACAGTACTTGGGGATATATTATAATAGCATTTTTATTTTATTGAAGGCTCTATTCCAGGATGAGATGGTTTTTCCTTTAGCGCCATGCATTCTAGCTACTGAGAGTTCCATATTTACAACATCAAGATAACTAGCTAACCACTGGGATTTTGGGAGAGTATGTGGAGGACTCCATCACAATGCCAGCATTTTGTTTGCGGCTGTTAGGCCGGTTAGTAAGGTGCGTATTTGTTGCTGTGATCATTTTAGCAGGGACATGTCATTTAGGAGCAGTACAGTTGGGATGCATGGAACTATATATTATTATGTAGTCCTTTAATAAGATTTATTCAGGAACGGATCGGATTGTTCCTCATTCGTTCCTCAGTTAATACTCACATTTTGTCTTCCATATTCGCCTAAAGTTACAGATAACCACCGCTGCTGTTATCTACACAGAAGCAAACGTCTAAGTAACTGCCAACATGTGCAGTATAGTGTTGCAGATTATGAAGTGAGTACAGCTTGATGAACAAGGAGTGATATGCTCAGGATGGCAGATCAATAAAGATTTAGTTGGCCTAGGATTGTTATTCAGGGGCATATTTAGCCTCAGGGGTGCAACACAGTACATGTAATTACACTTTATTTTTGTTGCAATTTGTGAAACTTGAGCCCTCTTTGTCGAAACTCTACATACAAAAAACGTATAACCAAAATAATAATATCTCTCTTGCAAAAGCAAACACTTCATTCAAAACTACTAAAACTCTTATAATAAGTGTATTTTTGCATCACAACTTTACACACAAACACCAATAATGAAAAACTCTTTCACATGCCGACTGCACTGATATAAAACACTATTAGAGTGTGTGGCATTTTCATCCTTTGTATGTCATCTATATTATAACAGAGAGCTTATTATCAATACTCGTTTACTCATAACAGTATCAGACACAATGACTTTCACTGACGAGGACATGGACATATCTACTGTATTGTACTGTAAACTAAATACAGTATATTGGCGTTACAGACCTCTAAACTCTCTCTACATTATTGTTCACACCAAAGAGCAAAGCTGAATCCTGTTTATAGTTCAAACTGGGGATTTTAGGAGATCTAATTGGTTACAGGTGTTGTCACAGGTGCATTCTGGGTGCAGGTCAGGTGGTTGATAATTGAATGCTGTATTTTATTGTTTGTTTGTTTTTGTTTAGTTTTGACAGATGTGTCTAATGTAGATAACTGTGTGTAGTTAATTGCAAAAAGTGTGTTTTTGAATTTAAAAGTGAGTGTAAAGCAGACGATGTCGTTATGGTTCAACATATCTGCACTCTAAATTATTTCACCGTAAATTAACAGTAACTTACTGGCAGCAGGGATGACAGTAAGTTACTGTTTTTTTACGGTGCACTACTGTAATTTATTTTTACGGTATCTTACCGTATACTGGATTACGGTATGTGATAGTAGGATAACTGGGTTTTACCGTGATTTTACGGTATATGCCAGAATGTTACCGTTTATTTACAAAGGGTAATACAACCCGCTACTTTTGCATTTCATTCCCAACAAATAAAAGAATCACAATAGACATTCAATATATAATTGTTGCAGTTCATTACATTTGAAAAATAATAAAGGTACATTTGTATTACATCACAAAACTCACAACGTACTGCATGTTTAGAAGAAAATTAATAAACCAATAAAATCGTTAATGACCAGCTTAACTGAACTCATTAGCATCAACAGTGTAACACTGAATTAAAATAGTATCAAGAACAGTGTAATAGAACTGCATCACAGTCTAGCTTGTTAACAAGTCTTATACACATTTATAGTTAATTTGAACTGCATGAACTCACACATGAATGAAACAATAAAGAGAGAGAACACCTTGAAAGAGGACTTGACTCCAGCGTCTGGCTGGTATCCTCAATCTCTGACGACGAGTGACTGTAAACAAACAAAATAAAGAATTTAGAAACACAATGTTCTGAACTTCTGGAAAGTTCTATGACATCCAGGATAAACACACTTAAAATAAGCTTTGGGTGTGCAACCATGGGTTTGCATGTGCCTCACATATGTTAACATATCAGTGTAGGTCTTTACAAAAAGTTAATACAACAATACCATACACAGTTTAAATCAACAGACTATGTGAAGACAATGGACCACAATGGACTAACGTTCAACACTAAAATGAGTTTGATCTGGTGTTAATGTTGCTCCTGTGATAACACACACTAACATTACTGTTAGCGTTACCTCAACTGTTCATCTTCTTGAACGATTTCTGGTCCGCTCTCCATTTTGATAATCGTCCTGTTTGCGGTCCTACGGTTCAATAATAGCACAAGTAAACACAAGTTAGGTTACTAACGTTACATCTTAACACTGTAATTGGTGATTAACTTTATTTATGTTAACTTGCTATGCTGTTAGCTAGCTAACCTTTCTAAGGCTACTTGAGCTCGAGCTAGCTAACGTCACAGAGCTAACGTTAGCTCCACCAAGATTACAACCTAATGTAATGAAACAGACCAAGTGAAACATTATCTGAGATGTTAACAGTTCAATAATCATGAAGACAAAACAATACTGGAGACTTTAAATTCCGGGTGATAAGCGTAACGTTACCTCGGCTCCTCGGTTGATCTCCACATGGCTGTTGCTCAGAAGGATGAACTGAAGGTTCCAAAGTCACCAGGAGCAGTCGGTCACGTCTTGTCACTCAAAAATGACTTGTAGGCAATGAGCAGTTTGAATAATATAAATATTCTATCGTCATTACAGACACAATAGACAGTACGATGTAGATGGATTGTGATTCACTGAACTTGTATAGAGAAGCGTGTATCCACCTCTTCACAAAAAATACTGTATCGTGCTGTTAAATTACGGTAGTCTGCTGTTATTGTTAATTGATGGCATTAACTGTTAATTTACATGCAAGGGATGAACATTTAACTGTATGTTACAGTTATTATGAAATACTGTAAGATACCATTGAAAATCCACCGTAAATGTACAGTAATTCGTTACAGTGTGGTCAATAGAGGATACATGAGTTAGTGCTGTCAATAATTGTGCAACAAGTACCATTTATTTGATTCAATTGCACAAAAACAGTATATAATGTTTAAAATGAGCCTGAATGGAGGTCAGTGTTGAGGGTTTGATCCATAATATCACTAATACAGAGTAAAGGAATACAAAGGTTCAAAACAAAGAGAGCTCTGCATCTTTCTCTGTGATATCCATTTGCAGCGCAGTGTGTGTGTGTGTGTGTGTGTGTGTGTGTGTGTGTGTGTGTGTGTGTGTGTGTGTGTGTGTGGCTCGGTGAGACACGGGGAACAGCGATACTACACACTCAATCCTGAATCGACCTCGACCTTCAGACGCGCAAGGTCGCCGAGGGCCGCGTGCGTCTGCGCCCGTAAGAAATGCAAATGCGGCTCCATAAATATGTTTTAATTCTCCTAATGCGCTCAGCGGAGCGGTTTTATGAAAAAAATGCCTCGATTCCCTCGCGACTCGTTTTATGGAAAGCAACTCCTGGGGGCGAGAGAGAGAGAGAGAGAGAGAGAGAGAGAGAGAGAGAGAGAGAGAAAAAGAAAGAGAGAGAGAGAATTTACAATCTGTTTTGACATGGAACCCGTTTTCTTCTTTTACCGTTCCTCCCAGTGAAACAGAGAGAGAGAGAGAGAGAGAGAGAGAGAGAGAGAGAGAGAGAGAGAAAGAGAGAATGGGACTTTCAGGCCTCTTTCTGTGCTGTAAAACTTTATAGCGATCTGGGGCCCAGTTGTCATGGTACCCAGTTATACGAGCTTGACCGGGGGTGTGGATGGGGAGAGAGGGGGGTGTCCACAATTTGCAGAAAGGTTTGTGTGTGTGTGTGTGTGTGTGTGTCGGCAACTCTTCTTCTGTTTATAATTATGGTGAAAGTGTGAAAGAGAGAGAATGCCCCCCCCCCCCACACACACACACACACGCGCGCGCGCACAAACATGCGCGGTTTTACAACAGGGGCCCTCACATCGGCGCGGAACTTCAACGTCAAAACTGCGGCTGAGAGAACCGGGACGGACCGGCTGACACATGGCGGGGAAATAGCGCCGACAGACCGTGGGAAAAGAACAGAGAAAAATAAGATCCTCCTTCCGGGAGTTCGATCGCCGCCGTGCGTCCTGCGTCATCTGCAAGCTGCAGCCGCTAAGCGTGCACGGTGAGTCTCTGCCGACTGGTGGCACCGGAATCTCCCGGTAAATCATGTTGGACACGCGGTGATGTGCTAACTTTTCAGTGAAAAGTGGCCGTTTTATTATCGTGAAGTTACAATGCTGATTAGAATGAAAGGCAAATGTGGACACCACATGTGCGCACATCCACTGAGCTTTTTTTTTTTTAACCAGTATCCATCTGGATTTCAGCTAAAACTCAATGTAGCTCGGTGTCATCCAAAAACAAGCGGGACATTTTAACAGCTTTGTCCTTCAAGGAAACAGCATAATAACGCTTGATCCAGGACCTACGTCAATGTCATAATTACTGATGGCACGTTTCAGAAGTAGGCTTCATAAAATGACCCGTTACAGTGGATGTCCATTTGATCTGATCAGGGATTATTGCTGACGGAGCTTTTTCTATTCAGCATTAACCTTCCTACATTCTGTCACGGGAACATTACAACAGATTGTACCAAAGCTCTATGGAGGATAACAATAATGGACAGTGAATAACTTTAAGACAGTGATACATATCTGCTCATAACATATAAAACATGGCATATTTATTTATATACCGTGACTTGTGTCCCAGGAAGGATTAGTACTTGTATTTAATATATATATATATATATATATATATATATATATATATATATATAAATGTATGTTAATTACTACCTTTCTAAATGAGCATTTTACAGGATACGGAGGCCTCCTTGTGAACGTGGCTGTACTCACGTTATAGCACTTAATAGTTAGTTAGCAGTTAAATTGTCGTCATTCCTGCTAAATTGAGACCATTTCCTCTCAAACGCGCTTAGGCTCACTTCCGAAACCGAATCTTAAATAAACTTCTAAGCAACAGACAGACAAAACGTGCGTATAAGCAACACGTAAAAAGGCACGTTGTATTTACGCACCATGCAGGATGCATCGTGGTTTCCTGTTGCTCAATCACAATGTGACTTAGTAATTAATAAACACTCAATGGCTCATCAATGAATGCAAAACAGTTCTGTATATGAAGCCGTTCTTTTTTTTTTTTAAACAAACTGTCAGATGCAAACATCTGCATGTCGCTGCAGGACCCCGATGGCCCTTGTTTGTGTCACATTTATAAGCGAGGGGGTGGAGCACATTTATATTTTATGATAATATGTGTGTGCTGTTGTTGTCCACGTAGATTGTTTATATTGTTTGCATCTCACCACCAGTTTGATAAGACTCAAAGACATTATAGATTCTGTTATGCTTCAGGATGATCATTTGGTGACATATCAATTAAAGGGAGACACCCCAGGAGACCAGGGTACAAAAAATAACTATTACCATGAAACTACTTACATTAAGGATTTCTTTTTTTGTATTTCTAGTTTTCTGAATTTGTATTTAAAAAAAAGCTATTTGCGTACAGTTGAAAAATATGATTCTGAAAATTGGATAAAGCCATGTTCAAAATGATTGTTTAATTTTGTCGACATATCAGAGAGAAAGGTTTCCAAGTCGGGAATTTTGGATCTCTCTTTCAAAATATATAACGGAAATTCATAACAAAGAATACCATGTTGTAGGCTCTGAATGATGAACAACCCCCTTTGTATACATCTTTAGAATATAGAGAGGAACGAAACGTTGGTGTATGTAAGAGCTGCTGAAGTGGAGATTTCTGCATCAGAGTCCGAGAAAAAACTAATTTAGAGAAAACGGCCTTTAAAGATATGTTTAGTAACGTGACATTTTGAACACTACATGTGAATAGGATATATTAACTAACATATCACCATGAAACTTCCCCAGATTATTACTTACATTAAGACAATTATTTGTTGTATTACAAGTTTTCTGAAACCTTTCCAATATATGAAAGAAGACATGTTATGGAAGCTAAATAGACCAGAATCTATAAAATGACCAGAGCATGAAAATTAATGTTTTTGACTGTGGTGTCTCACCTCAATGTTTTGAGTAACTCTGATTTAATCTATATTCATTAATGATCCATTAAACGTGAATTTTAACTTCGGAATAGTGACTTTATTGTTTCTGTATAAAACGGAAGAGGAATTCATGACACATCCTGCATAAAATCCCCATGAGTCATGCATTATGCATTACTTGTTACTTATTACTCTCTTATACTTGTATACACGTGCAACAGTAGAGGTTTACATCGCTGTTGTGCGTGTTGGCAAATGATGCTTCTTCAGTGTTTACGGGTTGGTTCTACAGCTGAATGGGGAGATGTGTCGGAGATAAACAGTGACACCTGGAGGCAGAAATGATGCGCTGCAGCCGGCCCTTCACATCCGTTTAGTGAGCGACACATGAGCCGTTTGCTGCTGTGGTTTGAGAGGAGGCCGTCATCATGTACGTCTATGGTCGTCCTCCTCTTTCATCAGATCCTCTTTTAAAGGTTCCACTGGCGGGGCCTGCGTTTGATTATTAAATCGTATTCTTGACACACTGCTTTAATCTAAATATACATATATTCAGATATTGTATGGACATTTGATTGTACGTTATTTCCGTGAGACACTTATTATTATAACAAATATATGGCAGCTGATAGCAGAGATAGGTTTCTTTTTAAGACACTTTCCGGGTTTGAACACTAATCTCTCAGCGATATTCAGCTTTTTATTGTTATGAATGTTTCTGCAACCTGATGTGGATTAATACTTTCATGTGAGCGTGCATGCGGCTATCAGGATAATGCTGATATGTCACATCCTTTCATCTTGGATGAAATATGTAAAGGCACGTTTTTATAGTACAGTATTATTGCAGACATTTAAAAAAAATGCTTTGAATAGTTTATGACTGAATTATTAAAGAGGACACTGATATTCGTATCGTTTGTTTAGATCCAGAAAATATATTCATATATATATATTTTCTAATGTTTTAGAGGCATACGAGGCTGCGTGCACTTCCAACACACATTTGTCCTCACACACATTTGGAGTAAAACAGAAAATATATTGTTAGTTGGCTTGAATTTCAATAAACAATACAAATGTGGCCCTAAAACGATGCGCTCGTCACCAGAAACTTTGAGGGAAATGTATTTTAATGCTAATTTAATTCCAGCAGCAATCTTTTTCTCACGTTTCCACAACAGAAACCCTGCCGCTGAGCACCAACCCTCCTTACAGACTTTACGACTTGACTTCTCCTGTGATTCCATCCTGCCCCCCCCCCCCCCCCTCCCATGCATTCCTCTGGAACACAAGAGCAGTCTATACTTCATAGAGCATCCGCTATCTCAGAGCGGCGTACAGGCTTCGGGTCGGAGGGGAAATTCCACAGCGGGCTGCTGCAGTGAGCTGGACTGTAATTGGATGCAGCTTTTGGGATTCAGGCCGCCTCTGTAACTCTCTCCGGCTCCGGAACGAGCGTGGTTTTCATTTGAAACGGCGGTGAAATATGGACAGAGTGCGTTTTAATGGTGCCTGTAGTCGATTTCCTGTTCTAAAAAAAAAAAGGAAGACAGAAAGTTGGGAAAAAGCAGCCGTCAGAGCGGGGCGTGGCCCGCCCGTGAACCTCAGACTGCCATTGGCCGCCTAACAGGAAGCCAAAGTATGTCTCAATCCCCCCCCAAACACACAGACACACACGCACAGTCAAGGTGCGTCTCCATTAACTCTTTCACCCCCACATACTCCAAGGTAATATAATCACCTGCTCAAAAACAACGGATAACAGAGTAGTTGTGCGCACGAGGATGCGCCAGAAGGAGCAGCACGAGCTCCATCAACCGATGTCACCTCGGTTTCAGCCGGCGCCGCCAGGTGCGCACGAGGTACAGCCGCTACCGCGGAGCCTCCTCCAAAGCATCGGCACCCAAACACGTCCAGGTTCTGGATGCGCGTAACGCACTTTACTCTCCGCAGCATTACGATAAAAATGCCCCCCTCCCCCTCCTCCTCCTCCTCCTCCTCCTGTCCTTCGCCACATCCTCCTACTCTACCCACGTCACTCAGCGTCCGGACCGGCTGCTCGGGTCCAGACTGCCGCCCGCTAACCGGACACGTGCCCGGTTTCAGCAGCCGTGCCACCGCGTCATCGTTACCGCGGATGCTTCCTCCTCGGGGGGCCAGCACTCCGTCTCACGCTGCGACGAAACCTCCACCGTTTTAAAGTCCACGAGGGCGGCTTTTTGCTCTCCGATACGACCGCATCGGCGGTAAGGAGATCTCCTAAAGAAAGTCCATTCTCAACAGCACCGCAGCTCGCGCGCACCTCCTCCCACATTGGACACCTCGCGCCATGCTGCAGACCTCGAGCTTTCTCGAGGTTGAGAGTGACGCTGTTGACAGGCGGCAGGACCAGATAACGGGAAAGAGTTTTAGGTAGAATGCCGTTCGGTTCCGGTCCAAAATACAATCGCAGGACCAGCTACAGCACGAGGGAGGACAGCCTGGGACCGAGACCAGAACCAGCAGGTATGGAAGAGAGAATGAGGAGGAGGGAGAGGATGACAGGAAAAAAACTCAGAGAAAGGGAATATTAAAAGGACGAATAGCGAGGGAGGGAGAATAAGAGATAAAAGCATTGAGGGAGGACAAAACACGGAGCAAGAAAAAGTGGATAAGGGAAGACATAAGGAAGCAGGGGATGGTTAACAGAGAGAGAGAGAGAGAGAGGGAGAGGAGGAGGGATGGATAGAAGAAGAGAGGAGGAAGAAAACAAAGGGGAGGAGACTCACAAAAACAACAGATGGAGGTGGACTCTTAATTAAAGAAGAAGAAGAGCGCATAGACAGAAGAGGGGGGGGGCGTTTGGTCTGGAGGCAGAACAAGGTGACTCCTCTATCCCTCCTTCCTGTCTGCCTCACGCTGTCTGTCTCTCTCTCTCTCTTTTATGGCGGGCTCTTAAAGACAGAGAGAGACATTTTTTTCACCTCTCTCGCTGAAATGAATTTATGGCCCTCTGCCAGCAGCCGGACAGGAAGGGTCGAGCGGGGACGAGCTCCGGTCTCCCCCTCCGGACATGAAGCAAACGCAGCGGTGTCTCCCCCCCTGTCCCTTTTCTCGCCTATTTTGGCGCACAGAGCAAAGTGAAGGCACGGGCCTTTATGCATAAATGGGCAACTTTTCTGGATGAAGAATAGAATAAATTGTTAAAAAGGGGATTACACTCTAATAACAGCAGGTTTATGAGTGAATAGAGGTGCATCTCATCATAACAATCTGGACAAATGCATAAAGAAAACACAGATATGAACAGATCGCAGCTACTTCCGGTTGTATCTTTGTCCACAACAAACGTTCACTGATCACACACGCACGCACGCACACACACACTGCAACTCTCAAGCCGCCTGTCTCTATTCAGTGCATGTGCGGGTTATTGCAGACGATGTTAAGGTTTATTTTAGTTCATAAAGAAATTAAGTTTCATTTCATTAAACGTGGATTTCATTTCTTCGTTATAGCAGCTAACAGTTCTGTCACCTAAAGTCCAGATCGTGTTTTACTTTTTAAATGAAATAAAAAGTATTATTATTTGTAATCTAATTCATGTGATGGATTGAAAAAGTTGTTGGTCAAGTTTATATTTATAGAAATATATTTGTAATACCAACATAGGGGACCAAACTGAACACATTTCCCCAGATCACAAAAAAAAAAAGTCTAAAGTTTGTGATTGACTCAAAACACAGGCGAAAATAATAGTTTTGTGTTTTATTGTGTGGCATCCGCCTCGTGCTTTATAATACGCAATGTACTGAAATAATAATCCATGTTTGGTTTAATTTGTTTAGGCTAAATGAAGCTATGAGAATAATTAGGATTATTAAACTATAGATTTTGGGCCAGACTGTCAAAATACAAAACTATTTGCTACTACTGCGTGCTGCTCCTCTCAACTGTGCGCATGCGCTGCTCTGCAGGCTTTAGGAGCATATCTTTTTGCGGCAGATGAAGAGGCCCCAAATATGGCGACGTGTTGTGAGCTTTTCGACACAAAGCCACACAAGAGAGACGATGCAGCAGAGACGAACAGTCGAACAGCCTTAAGGACGATTACAGTGTGCATTTTAATGTGTGGAATAATCTCAGTGGATTTACGCCTCAAACAAAAGGCTGTGCGCTTGATTTCTGAAATAAGATGCAAAGTTTAATATTGATATTATTTTTACTGCCTTTATTTCACTTCTTCCATATCCACCTCCGATTCAAAGTGTCTGAAATGAGACACTTAATGAATTATTCTACTTATTTCATTAGACGTGATGTTGTGTGTTTGTAGTTGTATTGAACATGATATTGATCTGATCGGAGAGCAGCCGTGACGCTGACGTATTGCTGAAAATACACGTCTAATGATGATGATAATAATGATGATGACTATAATAATAATAATAATAACTGGATCACAAATAGTGTTTACGTTGTAGTTCAATGTTAACTAATTCAACAGTGGTAATTAATACATAGGATGATAAAATATAATTAGCTGTCGCAGTAACAATAAAACTGAATCTCTGTTCCGTGTGAGATTGCAGTAGGACAGGCTGATGAAAACACAGTCTCCATATGTTTTTTTAAATTTTGCTATTTTGTTCATGCTCACACCAAACAATCCTTCATCAGACTCTAAGTGTATTTTTGCCGCGTTCAACACATCGGGTTTAGAATGTAGTGAAGTGAGTCTCCGGCCTCCGTGGGTGAAAGAATGCTCATAATAAAGCAGCCTTTGTGTTGTTAAAATCCACATTTCTAAAAAGAATAGTATGGATCAACAAAAAGTCTTATTGTGTACAACATGAACATGTTCAAACATATTAGTCTGTATTTTATTATATAAAAAGGTTTACAATAAAAAGTAGCCTATTTTTAACATTACATTGCTGCAGTTTTAGGGTATATGCAAATGTTAAATTCCGGCCACTGCTCACTCAGGACACAAACGCACACGCACGCACGCGCACACACACACACACACACAGTCGCATGCAGTATTTCAAGAATTGTAGAATCAAGGAAAAAGGAAATATTGTATGGATATGTTGATATTGCCCAAATAATAATAATGACAATAATAATGACAGTAATATTAATAATAATTAAAATACTAGTACTAATAATAATAACAACAATACATGATATTACTGTTAATATTAGTAATACTATCGCAATAATATAGTAGTATTTTGCCTAATGTATTTCATTTATTACTCTGTGTGTGTGTGTGTGTGTATAACAAGCTGTGGACCGTTTTTGACCTTTACCCAAAAATCGAATATTGTTGAATGCAGGATTTCAAAAGGCGCTGCAGAAGACCGTTTCCTTTGTACAACGCTTTTCTCAGATGACCTGTAATGTATGAGAATGTGTCCGTCTGCTTCCATCCTCAGATGAGCCCGGCCAGAGGCGCCCTTTCCCGGCGGCGTACTGCCCGACCGTCGGGGCCGAAGCAGAAGCGCGTCGTCCTTACACCAAGCCGCAGACCCTGGAGCTGCTCTTCGGCACGTACAGCAGACCCGACAGCGCCGCCTGGAGATCAGCTGGAGCGTCGACCCGAGGGGACCGGCAGGTGAAGACCTGGTTCCAGAACCGGAGGTATACGACGATGAAAGAGTGGCCGTGCAACTGGAGCTGTGCGGCATCACCTAAAACGTTTATCCGGATTTATGAAGAAGACGACCAGCTGAAACAGAGAGCGCACGAGGAACTGGCACGAGATCAGTCAGTTATTTTTAAAGACTAGTCTTAAACAATATGACGTCATTCAGCACGTAAACTTATTATATCCGGCCTTTTTATTATTGGGAGTGTGGACAGTTTAACGGGACATCATGGAAATCAAAATATCACATCCTGAAACTTCCGGATTTTCTTGTTTTTGTTTCCTGCGCGGTGGTCAGTGGATGTTTCTCTTTTTATGATGAGGGAAAAAAAACAATGAAGACAAAAGTGAGATGTCCAATTGGACTGAGGTGTGTGAACCGCACACAGGCTACAGGACACGGCCTCAGAGGACAGTAGTGGTGGGACATTGTCTTTTTGCTTTGGCGGCTCTTCTTTTAATTTGCTATAGTTTCGCATCGCAATTCAAATATAAATCTGAAGCGATTAAATTCAGTTTGATTTTATTCTCATTTCCCATCCAGGCATCTTGGACTCAGTCTTCGTCGACTGGTGAGTGTGAGTTTTTTTTATTTTTGTTCTCTTCGCAGTGACGGGAGGTTGTTGAGTAAAAGCCCACGGACTGTTTATTTATTACATTATTATTTATTTAAGTGTGAAGGAATCAGGGCCGTATATAGCCAGGAAAATCAACACTTTAAATGTGTCTTATTTGGACTTTTCATATTTAATTTGCCAGTATGAAGGTGTGTATATTTATTATTTTTGTTGTAGTCAAAAGGAAATATATTTGTCTTAAAATATTGGAATCAACTTATAATATACCCACCATGTGTATGTTTTTAATTGTAATATTTAACACTCCCCCCCCCTTGCTAAAACATAAGGACATAACCTCAGAGTGCTCAGCATTCGCTACATCCCTGCAAGAAATGTCTTTGTAGCTTTTAAGCGAGCATCTAAAATGTTCATATTTGTAATATTAATTTTTTCCTGTGAAGCTGCTCCTTTCTGCATTACTGAAGCTTTGATCCGTTTTTGCCATGACACAATATTTTAATAAAGTAATTTAATTCCTGCCTTTGTTAAAAAAAAAATTAATTAACATAAATGCTGATCATTAATAATATGTGGTGCAATTCTTTTTAAATAAAACACAGGCTGAAATATTTTAAAAGCAGTTATGGTTTCCTTCTGTAAAATTCCATAATTATGACTTATTATAATTGTGTATTTAGCTCGGCTTTATGTTTGCCACCTCCTCTCTTCAGTCAGGGACGTTTCAGCTATGAGCAGAAAAAAACTGTACAATCAAGTTTATATTCCATCAGATACTTCCTTTCGTTTGGCTTTGTTTTTTTATTCAATTTCTGAATTTATATTGCTGTAAATTATGAAAAATGTAGTAAAACTAGTTGCATTATGTCGCTGATAAGAGTAAAAGGCACATGTTGACCGTATCGATGAAAACACAACAGATTCCACTGCAGTAGTACTGACACTGCTGTTGTGGTGATAGTCACAGTGTCACTATAACAGTTGCACCAGTGGTAAAACGTAGCAGTACCAGCTGAAGTATAGAATCCTTTCATATCATATTCATGTCACAACAACTAGTTGGTTTTCCAGCTCACTCCAGTCTATGGGAAACATGTTAGTGGTTCTACCGTAATAATCCCTCTGAGAGATTTTAAGTTCTATTTCTGAGTTTTGATGAGTTCCACTTCCTGTTCCAGTTAAAGGCAGGGTTGATAATCTTCTTGTTGCCAACTTTCAAGTTGCCAGCTTTCGTTGGAACAAAGTTGGCAACACCGGGCTGGGTTTTTTGGGTCGTATTATTGTTCAAATCGAGCGTACTCTTACTAGTTTTTCAACATCACCAACCCTGCCTTTAAGTTTAAAACACAAGAGACACAGATGGTGCAGGCAAGACACTTGCTCTACAAAAAGACAGGCAGCAATAGAGGACAAACATTGTCTTTTAATTGATGCATGATCACAGAGTATTTCTTTACCAAATCATGTTTATAGAACAATTCTTGAAAAACATCACAGATATTACGCTTTACAGCGCCAAAAACTGCTCGGTTGCACCCGCAAGTTCTGCATTTGAGTCCTGCGTAAAGCATCACATACCTCACTGTGGTACCAATCCACCATGACATCAAGCTCTGGCAGTATTATCAGTATCAGAGCTGCAGTGAAGGGCCCCTGCTGTCTCTGTGTGTCTCTTAGATGTTCAAGACATTGGCTGAAGAGTGGAGTTGGCTGTAAAATATCATCTTACAGTATGTACTCAGCATGCAAAGCAGAGGTGAGTTGTTGGGGGTACTACACGTGCACGTGATAGGGTGAGGTTACACAATGCTGCTGTTAGAAACCTCAACATGTTAGAACAGGGTGGCGAGTCAGCAATAGATCCTCAACCTGACCATCACCCTGTTTGATCGCGGGCTGAACGCAGCACTCTGAGGCATTACATCGCATGAGAAGCGACCCCGCGGGGCTTCGGCGCGGAGCTTTGATCAGGAACATATGGCTGAACTTCCTCTTGCTAGCCAGCTGCCGTCCGTTTGTTAGGAGCCGAAAGAGAGACAGAGACTGGAGTAAAAGGAAAGCAAACGCTGACTGTTGTTCAGTGGAGAGAAAATAGTGCAAAGGTGGGAGAAAAACAGGAGGATATAAACGAGTGGAGGAAATGGAATAAGAGACCAACGATAGAGAGGACAGTAATAAAAGGAAGGAGGGAGGACGGCCTGGGTTTCCGGGGCTGCAGGTCTGGAGGCGCCATGTTGAGATGGCAACATTTCTGCAGCGCCACATTGTCTCCTGCCTCATCTCTCTCTCCGTCTGCATGCTTCTTCCTCTTCCCCATCTGTCTCGCTCTCTCCCACCTTTACTTTTTTACCACGGGGGTAATTGATCAACTCTACTTTATTGGTGGTTAGAGGAAATGGAGGTGGCAGTTGTGCCAGTGGTCTGTATTACTGCATAGTGTGGCTTTATGGCTGCCTTATTGCCCCTTATTGCCTATTGGTGGTCAACAAAAGACACTCCAAAGGACGGTTCAGCCTCCTGGAAAGTCTGCCTTCCTGTCTGTCTCATTCTCTTTTGATGGGCAGCTTTTGTCTCTCACATGCACACGGCTGATTCTCAGCAGCCATGTCTCCTGAAAATGACCGTTCCGTACAACGAAACTGCAATGTGAATTACGTTTCGATGGGAACGTTTTCTTATTGTGCATTACATTTGCTTTCGACGTATCACAAATCAGTATCAGACGAGTCTGCATAAGTCTGTGCAGGCAGGAGGTCAGGGTGGTGGATGGGTCGAAAACCCTTTTTGTTTTGTTTCAATTTCATCACAATTGTGAGCCAAATCATGGTGTTTGTTTTACCAAACCTATAAAAGTAATGTTGCCTAAACCAAGCAAGTAGTTTTGTTGCCTAAACATAATCAAGTACTTTTGTTGCCTAAACCGAAGCAAGTAGTTTTGTTTCCCAAACCGAAGCAAGTACTTTTGTTCCTTTAACCTAAACCTAAGCAAGTACTTTTGTTGCTTAAACATAACCATGTACTTTTGTGCCTAGTTAGGGTTGCCTGTTTCAAACTGCGACTGTAATCTGGGAGAACACATGTCCCTTAAAATGTAATTGAGAATGCAGTCTAGTTGTATGAGACGGTTCTTCTCAGAGACTGAGCACACATTGCTTTTCTTTTTATTCATTCCATCCTCACATGAATTACATTTTTCTATTTATTGACCAATAGGCCAGCTGACACCAGGCCGTCTCAGTTAACTCAGAGTTAATCATGTAACATCACCTTGCTGCTTCAAATGATCGTATAACAGCTCTAGAGGTTTTCCAAAACTTCTTTTCACATCAGGGTCACACAGTTGGATATTCATTAAGCCAAGCAGGAAGCTGCTGCTGATGGGACTTCACTTGTTAGATATGATTTACTGCAGCTGTCTGACCTCCTGCTGCTGGATTCCGTCACGTGCACTCTAATCGTTTGATTATAACCAGAGGAAGGCAATACTGCAAGTCTGGAGGTATTGTACTTGCATGAAGATTCAACTGCAATTCAAATAACGTGGATTTGCATTTGTCAATCTTTCAAATGACTCTTGGCATACATAAAACATAGTCTGATTTCTTTAGGTGTTTTGATTCTGTGCCAAAAATATGAACTAGATGCAAAGATACAAAAAGAGACCAGCATTGGGGCGCAACAGTTGTTAGAACCCGGCTCAAAGGGAGACAGGACAAGTGGTAAAAGTAATAAATAGATATTTATTCAAAGAACAAATGACCAAACTAAACAAATAAAAAAAACAATCAGCCGTGTCATCCAAAGAAGGGGCAGCAAAGAAGAGGAGCCGACAGCCAAAGAAGAGGGGGAGCCTTTATAGCTGGGACCAAACCAGGCTCAGGTGTCGGTCATCAGTGGCCGATTAACATCCTGAAAGACAAACTGACAGGAAACAGGACACAAACTCCTAGTGGAAGGGAGGGGTCGTCACACAGTGAAACTAATGAAAGAAACTGACACTACAAGTAAAATAGTTTGTGTTAAAGCTGCAGCTCTTTTTAGTAATTTTTTCTCAAACTGTCACTACATCCTGACACTAGTACATGAGACAGATAATCTGTGAAAAAATCAGCTTCCTCTGCCTCTTTTTAGTGCCCCTAATGACATTTGCAAGATCCCATACCATCCAAAGTAAAACAACCAATCGGAGCCGAGGAGTCTCTCGGCTGTCAATCACTGCTCGTGAAGCTCGTGATCTCCAATCAAACTGTCAAACTAAGCAGCGCTGATCAAATATGAATCATGAATCAGTGTTACTTCACTGCCTATTTCTGGCCTCAAATGTTTTCAGAAATATGTTAGCGAACTGTTTACGTCTAAAATGAGAAAGTTTGTGACCCGGCGGCCATGTTGAAAATAGTCGAGCCACAACCAAGTGCCGCCCATCGGCCCAACGTATCCTCATAAAACAGTTTGTATTTTGCGAAAACGTACTCCTGATTTTTTGTGCGTCCAGCAACATGCGTCAGTTTCGCTCATTACATACTACAGTCTATTCAAAATAAACTTCTGTCTACACAGGAAACTACAAAGTTATGTTTAGTCAACAAAACTACTTGGTTAGGTTTAGGAAAAGGTTTGGGTTAAACTAACTAAGGAAGTGACGTTACATAAGTACAGAAGTTACGAGAAATAAATCAATGTTGTGTTTCTCGTTTCACAAGGGACATGAACAACGTTCTTTTAAGTGAAAGACCTGTTTTTGTCTGAGTTCGGGAGTTTCTCGAGCAGTGATTGACATCTGCGTTAGAGACTCCTCGGCTCTGATTAGTTGTTTTTCTTCGGATGCGGTGGGATCTTGCAAATGTCATTAGGAGCACTAAAAAGAGGCAGAGGAACCAGATTTTTTCACAGATTATCTGTCTCGTGTACTACTTTCAGGATATACTGACAGTTTGAGCACATATGATAAAAAGTTACTTTTTTATAAAAGTTACCAAACTGCAGCTTCAACACACAGCTTTTGTACTTGTAGTGTCAGGTTCTTGAATCAGTTTCACTGCTACCCAATACTGGTCTGTTCTTTTCACATTCTCCTTTTGTTAAAGTTACCAACTGCAGCGTTATGGTGTTCTGTAAAGTCATAAACACTAGAAACAATAAAAAGCAATCAAATTCCTTCCTTGTTCTGCCAGGTTCTTGTGTTCCATAGCCTGAAGACTTCACATGCTAAAAAAATACATAAAAGGCAATCTCTGTACAACCTGGATCTTACATTTATCAAATAAGTTCAACGAAATCTTAAGTAAAAAGGTAAAAATGAAAAAGCAAAGTATGGTTTACATTTTGTATTACCTTGTCATTTGCAAGTGCATTCATCATTTCAATTGTTAATTGTAAAAAGAAATTAGTAAGAGAAATATATTTTTGACATCGCTAAAAAGATGTCCAACAGGGCAACTAGCATATGCAGTCAGATAATCAGACGGGTTTTGGATAAGCAGACGGTTTAGCCAGATAATATCAGCCACAACATTACTGGGATTTCTCATTGGTTTCAAGATAACTCATAATCTTATCTGTAAATAGGTATAAAATCTGCTGACTGCTCTCATGCTCCTATATGAGAAAAACCCTCATGGATTTTATTGAGCTTTGAACCCTTTCATTCTTTGTATTACACTGTCCTGTTTAACATAATTACTTCTTTAGTAAAAAAATAAAACATTAGCATAAACATACATATTTGTTCACTTATATATAATTCAACATGCTGGGAAATATGCTCATTTGGCATTGTTGGTTTGGAGTGAGATGAGAAGGGCTCTCATATCTGTACTATAAATATGAAGCTATCACCAACAGCTGGTTAGCTTAGCTTAGCACAAAGACTGGAAACAGTGAGCCAGGCTCTGTCCATAGGTAACAACATCTGTCCACCAGCTCCGCTAAAGCTCACTGATTGACATGTTATATCTGGTTTGTTAAATCTGTACAAAAATGGAAGGGTAATAACAACACCTTTTGGTTTTAAACGCGGTTATGTCCCAAACTAGTTTGTGGCCGGGACCAGTAACTTCCTAGAGTCTCTGCTGGTGGCCTGGCAACCTCATGTTGATCAGGCTGTTCTCATACAGCATTGGAAGCAACACCTGCAACAATTAATGCACTGTAATTCATACATATCCTACAAAATGACTTGGTATGTAATCCATGTGGATACGTCAAACAAAAGCAGGTCTTTAAGCCAGGAGAAAGCTGTTCGTGCCCCGTGTTAAAGGAGAAGTCAACGTTCAGTTATTTATTACCTAACTTCCAGACTTAATGAACGGCATTTAGGTAGTTATTTTAACCCAAGCCACGACCTTTTCCTAAACCTAACTAAGTTGTTTTGTTGCCTAAACATAACTAAGAAATGTATTTTTAAAAGACTGCATGCATGAAAATTATAGGTAACTTTTTCACCAAATATAAGAACCGTTGTATGAGGATAAGTTTGTTGAAAACTAAACTCCAGGAAGTAACTGCGTCTTGCCCAAAACCACGGCCACGCGTCCAGTTCTCTTAATACATCCCGTGTCCGGCCAAGAAATAGTCCAGCAGTCCCCTATATATTCACGTACAGAATACAAAAATGAGAATGCTATTGATTATCTTATATAACTCTTGGCACAAAAGTAAGTTGATATTTTGTTATGTTTAACTACTTCTGTAACCAAGTAGTTTTTCCCTTAAGTTAACCAAAACTTAACCATAGCGGGCAGATCAGGAAACATATGAAGAACATTTGAAATGGTTTTGGGAGATACTAACAATTTCATCATCATCCTTTTGCCAACGTCCCCTATCACTTTCTAAAACACCATTAATATTAGGAGAAGATTGTAGTCATATAAAACAAGTGAGTGTTAATAGTTAAGTTTAGAAAACTAAAGCAAAGATTGTTGTTGTGGTTAAAAAAAAGGTGAAAATGAATAGAAAGTCTCTGATGGGAGACAAAGTTTGGTACTTTCCACATTGCTACATAACGTTACTTTCTGCATTGACACTGAATGCTGGGATGGGATGTGATTCAAAAGGTGAACAATCGTCCAAGAGGGATGTTATTTCTATGGCTACTGGGCTGTGATGATATATGTGCTGACATTCTTGGAAGGCAATCATGAATACATTTTGAGGAGCCGCACCTGATTTCACCAACGTCTAAACTCTGAAAATGAATCTGATTAGTTTTTCATGTAAAGTTTTGTCCTGTGCTCTGTTGTGTGAAATCCCAGAACCAGCTGGAGTGTTTCTCGCTGCTGTCGCTACAAGTGGAGCCACTGGATTCATACAGGAGCTGTGTGATGTAGGTAGTTTCAAGTTGTTGGGCTGGATGCTTAAGATCACAGGAACCTGAAACTGCCTGAATCACGTCAGTCTCAACTGCACACAGCCGCCTGCCGACAGACAGCAGAGGAGGAAACCAAGCAGAGACTGTGTGCTTTGTGCTGTTTAGGAGTGAAACTGCATTGATACATGCTGCTAAATGGAGGATCTGATCGATAAAACAAACTGCAGCCTTGCAGATTGTTTCTTTATCAAAAAGTCATGTGTGAGTGCAAAATTTGAAATAAAAACAAAACATGGATACATGGTGGTGCTCTTGAGTTGATGTATCAGTAGTTGTTTACAGCAAGGTCCTTCCAAATGTCTCTTTTTCTCTGTTTATTTATTACCGTAATTGAAAAATGACACATTATATTAGGACAAGCGATACATGCACAAAAAAATAATTTCTAATGAGGGGTGTTATGATGAGTGAGTGTGGACCCAAATCCAGGACACTGACGAGAGGTAATTGATGAGAAAGGTTTACCATGGAACCAAGGTGGGCGATGGTGGACGGCAGAGCAGGCCGGACTAGGGTAAGGTTGCAACAAGGGAAAAGAACAGTTTATGTCAAGATCCAAAGCACCGCGAGGAAAACACAAAAACCACTGTGGCCCGAGACATAAACTACCACAGTAGCTGAAACAATGAAGGTAGAATGGAAGGTGTAGGTTGACTGGGCCCAGGTCGACAGGTAGACAGGAAGAGACTCACACACACGGAGACAAGCCAGAGACATGGACGACAAGAGGAGTGTGGAACGCTGGGAAAGAACAGGGAATTAAAATGAATAATAAAAAAGAGAAATCAGTATAAATATGAATATATGAAATACTAAGGAAAAACAATCTAATGGTTTTGAGTACAGGGACAAAAGTTTTAAATTTTTTCACTGCAAATGAAAAATCTATTTGGATCCTATTTTTGCAGTTGACGCTCGAATAAAACTCATCCACGTGACAAAGCAACGGTCAGAGCAAGTGATGTAGTATTAAATATTGAGAAAGATCAAATATATTAGCGACAAAGACCATGGTGGAGGGGAGGTGGATGGGTCTAACAAACAGAACTTTCAACCTCACCGTGTGTCCCAAAGTGTTGTCGTGAAGCGAGGCATTCGTGAAGTGGTTTTGTTGCCTAAACGTGAGCTAACTACATGGCGTTGTTGCCTAACAGCAGGGTTTTTTTTGCGTAATGTCCTGAAAAATAAGTCGTACCAAGCGACATGAAAGAAATGGACAATTCGTAAAGCTCAGCACAAAACCAATAGATGGCATTGTTTTACTCTTTGACAAACTGCCGTGAGACTGCATTGATATAGACTATCCTTGGTGTTTGTTTTGACTTTTGTACTTATTTGGTCAACGTTAGCAAGCAAGGTTAACTAGCTTCCTCTTTTTTCAAGTGGAAGCTAGTAGCCTAGCTTGCTAGCTTCAACATTCTCACTGAAATACAAACTTAAAAGCATGTTTGGTCCTACCACAATGTTCAACGTTGTAAAGACAGTGGTCTGAAGTCGCTGACAGAACATAACCAACCAATAGAAGACAAAAAAAGAACAGCGCTTCTGTGAGCATCTCCAGCCCCCAAATGTCAGTCGCCTGTTACCATGGGAACTGTGCAAAAGTTTTTATCTACTGTTAAAAAAAAGTTCAAATTATGCTTGCTGCACCAAAATCACGGTACATTTCTTTACACACAGTGACCAACATTCGCATTTCAGTATGACTATAATGACAAGACCGTCTGGAACAAAGGCTGTGTCCATGCACCCACACAGGTGCTTTCAGTTATTTTGGCTGATTTAAACCTCTGCTCAGGTTAAAGTGAGCCACGGCTCTGCTGTGGTCATCGAGCGTTGTGTTCTCACAGCATTAACAGGCAACACAACCAGCAGGTGAGTGGGGGAGATGCCAATCAAGCCCTGAATAAGTGAAAACACCTGCGTACATATGCAGAGCCTGGACTTGTACACACTAGGGTCCTCACAATGTGTTTGTTAATTAGTCAAATGAGAATTATTTGTAGCTATTTGATGCAATGCATTCCTGTGTATATTTCTCTTAGATTAGATTCCATGACTCACTGCTGTAGTTACATTAACAGATATTTAACCTTTTGAGGTGAGTGGCTTATCATTTTGTTGGCGAGAACAGACTTTTGATATTTCATTTCCACATACATGTCCATTGAAAAAGGTGATGATGAATGAATAGTTCTACATATAGGCTCTGTAATTCTTCCACCACTAGCCTGCACACACAGCAACGTTTCCTCATACAACAGCTCGTATGATATTGAAAAGTTATTTTGTTATCTTTAGTGCATTTTCCTACGAATGTCCAGCAGCATGAGCCACGGCGGTGTTTAGACAGCAATATTACGTAGTCAGGTTTAGGAAAAGATCGTGGTGTGTGTTGAAATAAGTACGTCTGAAACACTTGGTTAAGTTTAGGCAAAGAAACTACTTGGTTAGGTTGAATACAATATTGTGGTTTGGGTTAAGATAATTAGGGAAGTGACATCACTTAAGTACGGAGGTTACGTAACAAATAAGCAAATGTTTGGGTTTAAGTGTATACTGAAGCGCTTGAGTACGGAAGTTACGTAATAAATAAGCAAACTTTGGGGTTAGAATAACAGCGGTAGTTGCAATACTTAAGAAAGGAAGTTACATAATAAATAAGTTAATGTTTGTGAGTTGACACCTGATTTCACATGGGACACAAACAGTGGTCTCCTGGGTAAAATTCCCATGCTTTTAGACCCACCCATCCATCCTAACCTCTTCCAGATGCAGACTTTTGTCGCTCTTTATACTACATCACCTGTGCTAGCTCACGATTACGTGGATTACATACAAATAAAATATGTGGGTTACTTATAGAGCATTACAGTGTATGAGAACAGCCTGCACACAGCGATTCATTTTGCCTGTGTAATCATATGAAATTAAATTGTGTCTGGAGTACACACTAACGCGTAGCGTTAAAGGGACAGTGTGTATGATTTGGTGGTATTTAGCTGTGTGGTTGCAGATTGCAACCAAGTAAATACCCCTCACTCCTCCCTTTCCAAGACTGCGGTAATGTGACCCACTGAGTACAAAACCCTGGTAACGCTGTTTCACCTCGCTCAGAGGCCATCCTTACAACATAATAACACTACTTTAGGAGCAACAGAAGTCAGACGGCGGCTGGCAGGTAACATAAGAATCTCTCTAGAGACAGTCTTTGGTTTGTCCATTCTATTGGCCTCTGTACAAACATGACAGCGCAACGTGGCGGACTCTGTGAAGTAGATCTGCTCCCTATGTAGATGGAATCAGTCTAAGCTAACAAAAACAACAATTCTTAGCTTTAGGTCATCATACACTTATGAAAATAAAAATAGTTATGAACATTATATTCCATTTCTGCTAATAGTTCCCCCGAAATGTGACACACTGGAACCTTTCAGCATTTTTTTAAATTTGGTTTCACTTACAAATGATTTGTCTCTAAAATAAAACACATCAGGAATTATGAGTGTGTGTGTGTCAGATGGGGGCAGGGGTCAGATGGTGTTGGCCTTCCCTGTTCCTCCTCTGGAGTGCTGTGATGATGAACGTCGGTCGCGTTCGCTTGAAAAACATAATTGTGTTTTATGAAGTTCAGCGTGCTGCCATGAAGCTGTAAATCCACTCTCTCTCTCTCTTCCTCCCCTGCGTCGGCGGTGGAGGGTTTCTGTATAATTTGCAGTGCGTTTTAATAGCACATTAACATTTAGCGGCCACAGTACACTGTCTGGCTGCGTTCTGGCGCCGGTACAAGAGCCGGTACAAGCTCCCCCATTCTCTCAACATCACATCCAGCACAGGATGTAGAGTGTTGTTGACATCCGGATTGTAAATGAAGCAGTTCACTGTAAAAACTCATGGTGCATTTTATTGAAATCCACTTTGGTTTAATCATTACTTCATAACTTTGAAGATCGTTTCCAAATCAAAGCTTGTAATTCTGCTTTACTTACATTCATGAAATGAAAGTGTCATCATGTATCATCCTATTGAAGTTTATTGAGACATTTAGAAATATTATAACCTCATTAGCATTTTAGGGTTATATGATATTTTTGGAAATTCTAGTTTATTGCATATAAAAGGTTATTGCAAATTGTTTCAAAAGAAAGGGTGTATGGAAGGATTAATCTCGAGTAAATACAACATGGGGGATCATTATTTGAGGATGCACTGATTTTCAGCTTTATGCAATGATTGTAGTTATTTTTGAAGCAGTAGTTGAATACTTAATGGGACACAGAGTATCCTAATTGGACACAAACTTATAGGGACACTCCACTGATCTTCCACGGGTTTACTCCACATGTGGAGTCACGTGCTGCCTTGAAATGGAGTCGTGTTACCATGGTCCAGCCCAGTATCATGGCAGGTTGTGAAATAGTCACGAAATGCAATCTATTGGTTTTGTGTACATGGATGCGAATTGACAATTTTTGTGTGTGTTGCTAAGCACTAAAACAATGCCAATAGAAAGTCAATCAGGATCCTTTTCCGTGGTGGAAACACAAATTAAAGTTATCCGTGTGACTATGCAACAGTCACATAGAATTAAATAGCAACAAAGAGCATGGTGGACGGGAGGTGGATGGTCCAACGAATACAGGACTTTCAACCACTGAGAAAGGTGTTCGACACCGTGTGTCCCAACGTGTTGATGTGTGTTTTTTTGCCTAAACCTATCGTAAATGACAGTTTTCCTAAACTTGTGGTTTTGTTGCCAAAACCTACTGCTTGTCTTGTAATGTAATGTCGTCCCGAAACAGAAGTCATTCAAAGCAACATTGAATAACATGAAACAAATAGATTGCATTCCGTTTCTATTTCACTAATTGTCGTAAGACTAGACGAAAAACAAACCAGCAACCAGAAGAAAACAAACGGTCATTTACACGAAGACGCCAACAAAGAAAGGGCGAACGCCAAAATCGGCAAGACATTTGTTTTTTCTGCTGTGTGCTACATGTGTGAAAAGGAAAGTCCGGAAAATGTCCCGAGTTCGTATGAGAAAACCGCTTAGGTCTGGTCTTCAACAGTGAACATGTGATGAGTGGGGTTTAGGTCAGGTGACAAACTTGGCCAGTCTAAACTTGGTCGTATCAACTATTGTCCAACAATTGTAAAATGGAGTAAAAACCGTCCGACCGGGGCTGCTACAACAAGCTAACTGTTGTGTTGGCTAACACAAGTAGCTAGCTCTGTCGTAAAGGCCTATATAAGATGAGGGTTTTTCTGCTTGTGTATGAAACAAAAGCTAAATCGTCGTAAGACAATAACTGGTGGGCTCCCAGATCACATCATGGCCAATGCATTCCGCCTCTTTTGCTCTCCACACAGACCGTGTTCCTGCTTTCAACCAAAGCCTGCTAGAACGTGACTGATCAATACAACTAGGACAACAAACGGAAACCAGAACGCTTCTGATACAAACAATCTCCTCCAGTTTCCTGTATAGAGATAATCCATGATTTAGCTCACTTGTAGCCGAGAAGAACCAACTCTAATTGTGTCCTTAGGGGTCTATAAGAGGAAAAAAGTGTCACCCTGGCCTGTCAGAGGTTCAAGTGAGTATAATTCCAGTTCTCACCAGAAAACTAAACACTTATAGATGTTTCTACCAATTAAAACAATGAATGGTTATTACATACACACGTCAGCACTAAACTCTTGTTGCTGCTGCTATCTATATGTACAGCTTGTTTGCTGTGTCGTTCTACTGCTTTTTTAACAACTGTGTCCTTTTCCCATCTCTAAACTGCATGCAATCATTTTCACCATGTGGAATTATTCATTTGCACTGTCCTTCTCTCAAATGAACTAAACTGAAACAGATGTATCTGTAAATTGTACTTGTACGTGTGATAACTGGAACTTTTCCCTGAAATAGAAAAAAATGTCCTTATTGCAGAGGTTTGTTGCATGTCAGGAGGTTTTGGTGATTCAATTAATTTAATATTTTTTAGGGAATTTTCACCACTAAATTATGATGCGAAGTTGGGGGTCCTCCACTACTAAGTAAATTTAGTTCCAAGAGCTTTATTATTTCAGTTTATATGCTGCTCACATGATGCAATACCTAAATAAATTGTGTTTTTAAAACTAAATAAGCCACTGAAACCTTGAGACCAGCTAATGTTTTCTCAGCACGAGAATAGCAGTTGGTTTCTGCATCTCTCTCCACAGAATAAAGCTGTTGTGCACAGTCTGCTGAGTGGCCTCTGCTTAATGGGTCGACTAAGAGACGACAGGCTACACAGCCAACGCACAGAGAGTAAGAGGCGTCAGAGGGAAATTCTGCAGGCTCCCTAACTGGCTCATCCAGGCCATGGCTTTGATAAAGTTATCTGATCTACCGTGGTGTGTGTGTGTGTGTGTGTGTGTGTGTGTGTGTGTGTGTGTGTGTGTGTGTGTGTGTGTGTGTGTGTGTGTGTGTGTGTGTGTGTGTGTGTGTGTGTGATCCAAAAACTGAAGCGACAGACACAGTCAGTTACCACTCTCATTTACTAAAGTTAACTTAAAGAATTAAGACACTGCTCTTTGCACTATGTTGTTAAAAACAAGCAACAAGAAGGAGATAGACACTCTTCTGATCCGAGTTTCAGAACCATCTACAGTGATAGAGGGGATTACTGTCACAGTGAGTGTTTACAGTGGGACAGAAATGGTGAAAATGTCCTTAATTAAGCATATCCTCCACATACACACCACTTAATATAAACCAAGCATTTCCTTGGATAGAATTCTCAATCAATAATGTCAAGTTATACTGAAGAGCAGATCAAAGTAATCAAAGTTACTTACTGAGGTGGATATTATACACACACACACACACACACATATATATATATAAATACAACAAACACTATAAAAGTAACATTAAGTCAGCAAAAGTCTGGTTGTTTCCTTGTTTATTTATTCATTTATTTATGACACACTAGTGGGAAATATAGACATTAAACCATACTACCAAGTATTCTGCATATCAGAGTGAATTGGTGCTGAATGCTAATCATATTTAAGTGATGCTGTCATTTAAGGGCACAGGTAAGTTAACTTATTAAGCATACTGGATATTAGCGTAGAAGCTAAGTTTATATTAAAGGTCAGCTTTCTGTTCTCATGCAGAATAAAAGAAAAGTAGAGTGAAATAAAAGTGCTGTTTACTGTAAAGCAATTACAATTAATATCATATACCACAATTTAACACTCTCTATGAAGCCCATGTCTATAACACCTTATAAAGACACTTATAATTTGTTATAATCTGTTTATAGCACTGTAAAATTAAAGTTATTAATATTGATCATGCTTCATAAAAATAATCTTAACATATTATTAAGTATTTTTATAATGCCATATAAGGTCAAATATCACCAGTCTTCATAACTGCTGGTCACACCCTGACATGTTTTTTTGCAATGGTCATAGTGTATTGTAATTCCCATAGTTGTAATACATTTAAATATTTTAATAAGGCAATATAATCCTTGTTATAATGCATTATAATGTGATTATTAAACTAAGTCACCATTGTCTGCTTAAAGTAAAGGGAAAAAGTACCATCGGATCTAAAATGTCAGTGAGTGAATAGCAGTTATGAAGTATTAGGATACCTGACCTTTACGTTTTATAAAACACTTTATAATGCGTTATCAATATAGTTGTAAAGCATTACAAATATTTACTAGTTCTTATAACTATAATTATATAGTGCTATTAGCAGATTATAACACATCATGATTGTGTTTATAATGCGTTAAGGACACTGGCCTCATAGAAAGTGTTACCACAACGGTATATGGATCAGCGCTTGTGTGCTTTGAACACACACACACACACACACACACACACACACACACACACACACACACACACACACACACACACACACACACACATTGCGTTTCCATATTACATGTATTGAGGTATAAATAGAGACACAAGTAACATAGATGAGGATGATACACACTCTAATGACGTTGGACTTTTGCATGTGTTTTTTGAGTTTATAGAATGAACATGCAGCAATAACACAACATGATACATAATGAGGTTTGTAATATCTCCATACTTTCATCATTCAACATAATAACAATGGCAACAAAGCATGATGACAAAGCAGGTGAGCGAGATGATGCAAAATGTTTGAGAGGCTTTTCAAAGAGGAGGTGGAGGCAATGCACACACACACACACACACACACACACACACACGCACACACACACATACACACGCGCGCACGGAGTCCACAGCAGCCGGACTGTTCCCTCGCCAGTAAGACGTCTCTCAGGACGTTTCCTTGTCCCAGCTCAGAGCCCGTCCTGCATCGTGATACATGTCTTCTCCCCCCTGCTGCCGAGGACGGCCGGTTAATAACTCTCTGCTGACTTCATTTACAAAAGGCAACTTTACCATCTGAGCTGTAAAGAGGCCGAGGGAGACGCCCGGAGCCTCCTCCAGCTTCTCAGCTGAGAAATATGACGCTGCTACGTGATCTACGAGGCCCAGGCCCAGGCTGTTATTAAAATATATAGCTCCTATCAATCAAACGGGTTATCATGCACAATAATGGCCAATATTTTTACGTATCACTGATGCTTTTCCATCAAAATAGAGAACTTGAATCAGTCCGTCATGTTGTCAAGTGTTACATGTCTATCATCCAGATTCTGTGGTTTTTATTTACCTGGGAAGTGTCAGATGTCAGATAACCAATATTTACCACATTAAGCCCTTTTTTTTACAAGATTCACCATCAGATCATTTTATTTCATATCTCAATATCTCACCTTATATGCAAACATGTCTACATATTATCCACAAACATTCTCATAAACGTCAATGTTTTTGAACCATTCAGGTCAAAATATAATGTATGGCCACCAATTGTGTTAAATTCTAGAACAAAACGTGTTCATTCTTTTATTTTTACTCCAACTATTTATCCTATTAAAACTAACTTTGGTAACACGACGCCCATATCTATAATACATTATAAAGATACGTATGTAATCTGTTCATATGCACTCATGAATAGGTATAATGCTTTATAACAATACTCATTACACATTATAAAGCATTTTATAACGACTTATAAGGTCAAGTATCATAATACTTCATAACTGTTGGTCACTCACTGACATTACTGTTCCAAGGATCCTGTTTTGGTATTAGGATAATAGGTTATTCTACGTGGATATTGTCTGCTTTAAGTAAAGTGAAAAATGTCAACACACAAAATAACTGCGTTATCAGCATTACTAGTGTGTCTATAATGCATTATATGCGTCATAGATAAAGCTACGGGTTTCTTCATTGTGTTATATAAAGCTTTGATTTCATTGGCCAACTGAGAGGACATTATTTTATTGACCTGACCTCCGTGATGTTGTAAAAAACTTTTGAGCCACCTCGGAATCTGCTTTTCTTCTGCCCTGCGGTCTTTGTCTTTGCTCGTCTCCAGTCCTGAAACAGTCCAATGGTTTTTGAAAAATGAAACTAATATAGTTGTAAATATAGCGATCCATCTGCATTTTTTTTCCAGTTTTATCCGCTAGATAAAAACATCAGTTTAATAAATGATTGTATTTAATCTCATAACACAGTCGCACTGTGTTCCTAAAATATTTGATATTGAAATTGTATTCAAAGAAAGGAAAATTGCTTGTCAGCATATTGATACATCCTTCTTATTAAAGGCAGCGGTCGAGATAAAAGCACTGTAGAGATATTTTTGGTTACAACACATGTTGTACTCTGGCCTGAGTTAATATTTAAATATGAGTCAATAACATGTAATACTGTAGGCTATTTAACAGGAATAACGGTGTCTGGTTTACAGTTAAACCTGTGAGTTAAATATATATTTTAAATGTTCTTATACTGACCCTCTTTCTGACATAGAAAAAAACAATGTGCAAAGGGAAATGTGTCGTTTTTTAAGACGTTTGGTCGAAGAGTCTGTCCATTACCCTGCTATTGTGGAATATTTAAAGAGCATTTTATTTTATTTAAGAAAAACTGAATAATCAATAATCAAAAAGCCTTAAAGCTGAACTCAGACTTCTAACTGATTACAGACTAAGCCTTCATCCCGTAGACAACGTTTTCACTTTCAAAACAACATTGGTCCCGTGAATGTGCGTAAACTGTAATTAGGAACACGGGCTATAAATGTATGTCTTCTGAATCCACATACGTCGGTGGAAATGTAACGCTTTCGCTCCAGGAAAAAAAAGAAGAAGAAGCAAATTACCACCTGGACTTCACGTGTCAGTATTTCACATCAACACAGATGATCGCGACCTCGGTTCACCTCTGCCCTGACACGGTTATTTTAAAATCTGTTAGAAGGGAAACAAAGAAATAAGATAGTTCAGTTGCGTTTCTCGAGTTTATTAAACTCTCCGTTTTTTACAAGCTGCTTTTATGGTCGTTCAATGACTTGTTCGTTGGGGGAAGAGGGGGGGCGGGGTGGGGGGGGGGGGGGGGGGCTGGAAATGGAGAGGAGAGAGTGCAATTTGCTGTAACTCCTTTTAGTGGCAGCTTGTAAACATAAAATGTCCTCAGTCGCATTTAATGAAGTTTCAAATTAGCTGAGAGTCTGATGTGGATTTTGCCGAACGCTTTAACTGGTTTAATGTTCATAAGAGAGGCTGGAACCTGCAGCTACTCCACGGTGGGCTGCTCGTTACCAAGACCGCCGTTACATGGCAGATGAAAAAAAATATATAGGCATATATATACATATATATATGTCGAAATTGGCAGTGGAGTTTGAAATATGTGGCCAATGTTGAGCGCATCAATAATCATAACGTTACGCATATGCACGCATTCCTCAACGTTATAAGCGCGTGTGGATGTGGACACTCCTGTCACATCGCAACGTGTAGAAAATGAAGGTTTTCAGATAATGTGTTCAAGCCTTTTATTTATTTTTTCTCTTTTTTTAGCGCCAGTGTCTTCAATTAACACGCCGTCTGGTTGGAAGCCCCGGCCTGCAGGGCGGAGGCCCGCTCTGAAAAATTAAAATTCCCACAGCCTGCGGTCTGAAGAGAGGCCATTTTGACTGCAAAAACATCCCGAGCATCTGCGACTGGAAAACAAAGTCGGTTTAGTAAAAAAAAAAGTTAGATGCAGAATTAGGATACTGAAAAAAAAACTAAATGCTTGACGATTTCAGCTGAAATGATGCTCCTTCACCAAAATGCACTAATCCATTCACACTAATGTAACTGTTATGACTTATTTATTCATTCTGTGTTGGTTAAAGTTCATTCAAACCAGAAACAAATCCCAACTGAAAGTGTACGCAGAACTCATCAACCCTTAATGAGTTGATACTTTTCATCCTGGTCCTTTACTGGGTCGCTGTCATCCAACGGAAGCTGTCCAGATGAGCTGGAAGCGGGTCCTTTAAGACGGAAGGCCAGAGGAATGTGGTGCATTCAAGCTCAAAGGCTAAAGCTGGGCGCCAGAGTCGCGACTGATCTCTAAAAGGGCTCTTGGCTTTTGGGGTTTTTTGTTGCCGCTCCCGAAACGAAAGCGCCAAAAAAACCAGTCTGTCTCCGGTCCAACTCATCATTCCTCCTCGGCAGATCTGAAAGCTGCTGCACAGCCTCTACACCTCCGTCCTCGTAAATAACCGCGTTAGCCCCCATAAGCAACGCGCACTTCATATTTAATCGTCGTAAATAACGGTGTTAGCCCGTGTATGCGACGCGGAGATTCGGATTTATAGCCCCAGGGAACCAGCAGCCTGCCGTCCCCCCGAAGAGCGCCGAGACTCCACGTCTGTGATAATTATAAAGAAATATAAAGACTTACAATCCCGGTGACTTTGATAAAGGTCAGCAGGGAGTCAGAAGTCTGGACTCACAGTCTGCCGCCGCTCTCCGGTCTCCTCATTAAAAAAAAAAAGCCCAGAGACGGATTTCATCCCTCAGAACTGCTGAGAGCGCATCATCGATACAGCTCCATCGCGGACCGGCAGAGCCAGGTCAGCTACAAACACAGACAAACCCCCAGTCCACCCTCTCCTCCGCCGAGCTCTGTCCCCCGAGTTGTGTTTACTCTCCAGCAGCCTGACCGCTGAGTGAGAAGCGCCCGAGCCGGGTGGAGAGAGAGGCTGCATTCGCGTTTACACGACCACCACAGGCCATATATCAGCCCTGTAAAAACACAAAAAACCAAAAGCAGCCGCCCTGATGTAGGATTTTATTATGGTATTAAACGGACTCCCCCTAAAAAAAAGTAGTTGAAGTAGTTTGCGCTGTAAAGACAAGGGGCATAACCGCGCGCAGGGCCCGAATTTAATGGCGCTCGTTAACAAAAATGACTGTTAATCTGCCAATAAAACAGTGTCGGGCAGCCCCGGCAGCTCGCAGCGAAACCTTCCAAGTATACTCACAGAGCGACTAAATGATTAAACACACCTAGGTGTGATTTTTTTTTTTCTCGTCTCGGGTAGAACATATCTGCGCCTTTAAGTGTAGGACTCTCGGCGTTTACACGCTAATGGCGCTTTAAATGCGCACTTGCTAATGTTGAGATTGATTGGAGCGATTGCTCGCGTGCGCAATTCGGGCAGTAGTGGACGACGCGCGCCCGGCAATGCGCCCTCGTGCACCGGAATGCACGCGCATCTGTTTTGATTAGGTTGGAAAATAAATAAATAAATACATGCATAAAAAATAATGGCGCCACTTATTTGTCAGCCATTGTCTCGCGCTCTGCATCTCGCGCACGCTTTCCAGACGAAGCAGAATTTAACGGTTTGATATAGTTCTGACTTTGTCAGCAGCCGTAGATACGGACGAGATATACGGACGAACTGCTCATTTTGCATATTGCATATAAACAAGACAATTTATTTAGAGGGGGTGCAATCTATTAGATAGAGAGAGAGAGAGAGAGAGAGAGAGAGAGAGAGAGAGAGAGAGAGAGAGAGAGAGAGAGAACGAAAGTGAGAGGGAGAGAGGGAGAGAAAGGGGGGCCCCGCGTGCAGGTTTGATTTACGCTCCATTGACGCTTTATCAGGCTCGAAGAAAAAGTCCGGCCAATCAGTTTGCTCCTTGCGAACAGACCCAACGAACCCCCGTGCGCGGTGCGAGGCTGTAGGCTGTGGCACTTTGTTTCGCTATAGTGAGCAAGTTGTTTGGAAGGAAAGGGGGCTAGTGGAGGAGACAGAGAGAGAGAGAGAGCGAGAGAGCGAGAGAGAGCGAGAGAGAGAGAGAGAGAGAGAGAGAGAGAGAGGGGAAGGGAGGGGGCGAGCCAGCAAAGGACAGAAGAGAGAAAGAGAGAGGGGAACAGAAAAATCTCGTAATGTCTCTCTTCTTGTTCTCTGTTTAGTGAAACTCGCGGCGTTTCCCAGATAATGTCCGAGAATGTCCATTTCTGGGACTTTGAGCAACTATTACGTGGACTCCATCATAAGTCACGAGAGCGATGAACTCTCCAGCCCGGCTCGCTTCCCCGGCGTGCAGTACTCCGGCTCGAGCTCTGCCGCGGTCGCGGGCGGGAGGCAGCCCGGCGGCGCGGCGCACGCGGAGCATCCCCATCCCGACTCGTACCCGTCGTGCAGCTTCCAGCCGAAGCCCCCGGTCTTCTCGTCGTCCTGGAGCCCGTTCAGTCCGCACCACGGCGCCAGTGGCCTGCCCACTGTCTACCACCCGTACATCCCGGCCCAGCACGTGCCCGCCGCGGACACACGGTACCTACGCTCGTGGCTGGACTGCGCGCCGCGCGGCTCCGAGTCCGTACCGGGGCACGGCCAGACGGGGCAGGTCAAGCTGGAGCCACAGCTCGGCCTCCTCGGCGGGGAGATCGCGCCCAAAATCGGCGGACTGCACCAGCACGAGACCACCACGTACATCTTGGAGTCAGCGTCCACGGCAGCGCGCGAGCTGAGCCACCCTGCCGCCATCCCGAGAGCAGGGTTCGACGAGAATAAGGACATTTGCGAAGGGAGCGAGGACAAAGACTGCCCGGATCAACGTAAGTTATTAAAGCAGGAAATAGCGCGCGAGAGAAGGAGAGAGAGCCGAGGGAGAGAGAGATTGTAAATGCTTTTAATGCCGCCATAAAACAAGAACAAAGAGCCGGAGAGCCAAAGTGCCCCATCCTTCTGCTCTCTAAGTTTACTGTGTTATTCAGCCCATATCATCCCTGTGCAACCAGCCGGATTAATATATATATATATATATATATATATATATATATATATATATATATATATATATATATATATATACATATGCAGAAAAATGTGTAGTTTTTTATGTGGCACATACTTTCAATGTTCATAAATAACATGAACAACTTGCGATGTAATTAAAACCAAACACAATTGCATAGTAGGAACAACGCCTAACACTGGCTTTTGAGAAAATCCAAACTTTGTATTGTATTGCATTACTGTCTTTATGCTCATGCATCCATGTGACAGTTAAAATAACTGAAAGTACTCAGGATGGTGAGCTTGTTGAATTACCTGGAAAAGGTCCACTCAAACATGTGTATCCTTACAGCTTCACATGCATGAGCTAAAAGTAATATGTGTGTATTTGTAATACAGATGCTTGTGTAAAAAAGTTGAACAGGGTGCTTCTGAAGTGACAACAACATTAAAGCGGTAATAGGGTTATATAAACCACTTTTAATCAGAGGATGCTAAAAAAAGACTCAGTGAGATTTATTCTTTAATTTAGTTCCAATCTGCTGCTCTTCTTCCTCAAACCCATTCGTCTGACATTAATTAGACAACGTTGCAGTCTTTGGGTGAGCTCTACATTTGTTTACGTTAGTCATTGCTCGGGGCATGCGCACTGCTGTCCTGTTTGAAAAGTGCTTGGTGTTTTTTAGAATCGTCTTTTCTTCTTTTTATTGCAGGTGGATTGTATAGGTCGGAGGTCTCTCTTAGTCTCTCATTGTGAAGTTTTTTTTCTTTCTCCACACAAGTGCGCACGCGCACATGGGCTCGCGTGTGCGCTCCATTCTGTTTTTTAAAGCTCATCTTCTTGGTCTGACATGATCAGTTAACAAGCCCGACTGATCGGCAGTCCAAACTGTTAAGCAAAGCAGTCAGACATGCCTCCTGCTCTTTACTGACCCAGAGTCGGTCACCGTGGAGACATGAGCCGCAGAGATTTGCACCGGACAGGTCGGATTATCTTTTATAGGTTAAAGTCAGTTGCTGTATTATCTATATGCCACATTTCCTGCTTTCATTTCACATTCATTCTGCAAATCAAGTTGCCATGAAGACACGTGCGCGCTCGTGGACTTTTATTTTTACATTACTGTTTAAAATGTCCCTATATGTAGCGTCAGTCCTCTGTAGCACCGAGCTGTAAACACAACAATACGGATAAACCATCTTATTGTCATCAGCTGCAAATATCGTCATAAAAAAGGAGTCCGGCCGTCCATCATTGACACAAGCGGAAGAGCCGGCGACATTAGTTCTAAATAGAGCGGAGGCCTCATCACTCAGCCAGAAGCGCACGGGGGTTGGGGGTTGGGGGGGGCGGGGGACTCAGCACCGCTTCACACCTGCATTCGGGGCCAGTCCGGATGCGACTCACGGCTCAGCGGCTCAGCGGCTTCTGGTCGTGTTTCAGTCTAGTTGAGGGAAAAGATGGAAATTCACTTTTTTCCATGTTTTCATTTGCAAAATACAATCGCTTAAATTCTTTTGTGAGTTTGTATCTGAACAATTGGGGCTTTTTTATTGTTTTTTTATCAACATGTTTAACAAATGAGCAAATTAGTTTTTGTTGCATTTTCCAAGTCCATTATGACTAATAGAAATGCACGCATTGGAAGCGTTGCGCAAATGCATTTCTTTTAATATTTACTTCAATTAAAAAAGTAATTCCAAATACTCCACACCATGCATGCACAACTGTTCTTGATACTATTGGCTGCCGGTCACAATCGAGCTGCTGTTTTATTCATCTGCTCGCTCTGCAATAATAATGATAATAATAATATTTTACCTGTCATGGAATCGCAATCATCTTGATATAAAGCCGTGGAGGGTTTGGCCCTGTACAACACGGGGTTTGTTCTGTTTCTCTATCAGCGCTCGTCCTGCGCTACAACAACAACATTTAATCCATCATGCGCTGGCGGGGTTGGCTCCCTGTGAAGCTGCGTTCCAAAAGCTTCTTGACTTATTTTGGGTGGGACAGGGGAAAAAACGCTCCCTGGAAAGATTTTTTTTTTTTCATATTCATATTTTATATTTTTTTAAGCGAGGCTGGATGTGAACGGGCTCTGTTTCCCCTCCTCTAATCCCGCCGGATAAATCTAGTTTGATCCATGCGTCTGAGCGCGTGACAGTGTGCGCCGGTGTGCATGAGGGAGGAGAAGGGAGGCCTCCACCCTCGCATTGGCCTTTTTTCACAAATACTACCACACTCACACACACACACACACACACACACACACACACACACACACACACACACACACACACACACACACACACACACACTCAGCCACCTTATTACAGCATGTGAGCATGCTATCCATCAGTGCAGGGAGCTGGTTAAGGGCTGGATGGAGCCCAGCAGCCTCCAGTCTGAATTATTAGACTTTCCACCAGTAACACTGTGTGCGTCCCAGTCTGGCTCGCTTGGTATAATGAAGGCTGGTCTGTAATGGATTCTAGTGTTCAAACAGGCAGCACTCAATTAGAGAAAGTTTCTCCCTGCCAGCGGCCTTTCTTGTGGTTTATCTTTTTGTTTTTATGTTGGTGTGCAGTGTGGCGGTGCGGCAGGTAGTGGGAGCTGCACCCACCAGCGAGTCCATTGTTCACATGGCAGCCATTTTAAACACTGTTGGTGCAAGCTGGGTTCCTCAATGCAAGCTAAACACATTCATACTTTAGCTTTACGGATAAACTGAATGGTTACTATAGCGAGAAGAGGAAAAACGCTTGCGTTTTAAAAGGCGCCTTGGTTAGCACAGCCTCCAGTAAGCTGCTGACACAAACACAGCCTTTGCACTTCTCTTCCATGCAAATGTGATTTGCCACTTTCAAGGAAATTTAGTCCGAAGCATCAACACGTATGCTTGTCGGTCTGATTTGTGTCGGGATGGGTTACTTCGTGCTGCAATGGTAGAATACTAGCGGCTTTTGGCTCTTTTGGTACGACAAGTTTTGTCACAACTTCAAATGTGTATCTGCCAGCGTAGCTTAACTTTTGTTTTGTTCGCGGTTTAAAGAATAGTTTGACATTTTGGGCTAAGAGTTAGATGAGAAGATGGATGTCTGTACAGTAAACATGAAGCTCAACACCAGCATACCTTGGCTTAGCACATGGACTGTATACAGGAAACAGCTTACAAAAAAGTCTAACTATTCCTTTAGGGCATGCTAAAAGAACCCGCTAGGGTTTATTTGAGGCTATTTGAGGCTTTTACTTGGTTTTGCTTTGATAGTGTGTAGAGTAAAATATGTCTACAAATCTTCCCCTTCACAAAAATAAGTGCAAAGTCACCGTGATGGCACTAATATCTGTGTATGAATGCCTGGCAATTGTAATTCATATTGTTAACAGACACATAGAGCAATGTAGGACATATAAAACGATAACTTTTGGCACATAGAGCAATGTAGGACATATAAAACGATAACTTTTGGTGTTCTGAACATATGGGATTGTATCATTGTTGGCCGGGTCCTGTATGTTGGCACAGCACATATTATGAACTCCAATAAGTGGCCAGACAATGTAGTACTCAACAGGGGCCAAATTCCTCGGAGAGCTTTGACTTTACATCACGGCAGAATTCTTAGAAGTCCTTGCCGTTATTGATGTTGAAGGAATATTGGACAGACAGTTGGAGTTTCAGAAGCTCTACAGCCACTTACTTTGGTACCTCTTGTGTTGCTACGAAGGGGAAACAGTCAAACAGAAAATAAGAAATGTAATGTAGTGCAAACATTTAAGGACACTGTGAAGGCTGAATTCTTAGATCCCCAACTTGTAAAAACGGGTTTAATATGTGCAAGTGTTTACCTGGCCTCTTTGACTCCAGCTGTACCTGGGAAACATTTTCGGTAAAGGGATCTGAGGAGTGATTAGTGTCTGCGTTTTGGCACAGAGCTGCAGGACACATTTCCCTCCCCGGGTATTCCAAACGTCTGCCGTGTGAAGGCGGAATCCGACCTCCTCAAAACATCTTATCCAGTCAAAGCCGGCATCCAGCTACAGATTCCCTTTGTGTTACTGGTGCTGGGCGGCCATCCAGAATAAACGACAAGATTACACTTCAGTCTTTGTGCTGCTGCTGCTGCCGGGCAGTGCGAGGAAAGTTATTACCCCCGAAGTTTATTAAGTTATAACGCCGGGTGAACAACCCCATTAATTGGCGTGTTGCTGTTGGTTGGCTGGGCGAGATGGGGGTGTAAGGGTTGGGGTTGGGCGGGGGGGTGTGGGGGATAAAATACGACTTGTGGAAATGTAATAACGTGCCTTTGGGATATATGAGAGGTCAATTTCTGGAACTATTAGGGTGAAATTGCTAAGGGAGGGAGAAAGAGAGGGAGACGGGACACGATATTAGTCTTCTAGCCGATTCGGTCACTGTTTCCACGCGAGCAGCATTCATCATGGTGGACGCACACACACACACACACACACACTGGCCTACAATTGAACACATCGTGCCGCGGGGGGCCACAGCTTTACGGGATTATCAATCTTTTCGTCCATGTGCTCGTCCAAGTGATATCCAAGCCAACACATTGCTTCTGGATGTAGCCTATAAGAGGAACCTTCAAGTTAGGACTATCCACACTTACCCCCACCCCCTTACCCATATTCCTTCTTTATATCCGTCATCGTCCTTACTGTCCCACAGCTTGGAGAAAAAAGACTATACCGTCCACCGACACCCCAACTCACCACCCTTCCTCCACCCCACAACCAGTTTGTCATCCTGGTTGACAGCCACGGTCGAGGCGCAGCTCCGAGGGTAATGGATGGTCCTGGAGGTGATTATACACCCGGGGAATGCAAAGCACCCACTTTACAGTGTGACAAAAGCACCGCAGCCCCCGACCCCTCCACCCTCCTCTCACCTCTTTTACCAGGCATTATTTTGCCCTGAGATGAAATCGATCCTCTACATGCTGGCCGTGTTGGAGGGAATTGATTCCAGAGGGTATTAAGGACATATTTACTGATGATGGCCGCTAACTAACTTGGCTGGTGGGAATATATATCCTGTCAGATCCACATAGGGACAGAGGCTGGGTGATGGCATGTACATCACTGGCAGCCATCTTGGCTTTGCAGTCTTGTTTCGAACCCAATGTCCTGCAAAAAATAATTGATGAAAAGTCAAGTCCCTGTTGGTCGATGCATTACTAAAATATGGTAGTGTTAGCTAAGAATTACGAAATGTCAACTAAATGTCTTTATTCAACACTCATACCTTAGGAAAAGGTATGTTCTTGTTTTTCGAGCATTTCCTGAGAATGTCTAGCAACACCAGCGACCAGTATGCATGCACAAGGAAAGGAAAAGCTCGTTGTTTGGGTTTAAATGAGTAGGGAGGTGGCGTTACCTATGTATGGAAGTTATGTAACAAATAACAAATGTAACATTTGGTTTGCAATAAGTCAACGTATCCTCATACAGCTGTTCGTATGACATCTTATTAAGTTACGCCTAATTTTTCGTTAGGTTTAGGAAAAGATCGTCTTTTGAGTTCAGATAACCACGGAAGTGTCGTTACTGAAGTATGCAAGTTACGTGATGCAAATACATCGTTTACTTCTCTTTTCACTTAGGGAACGAACAGCAGTCTCCTGGCTGAACGATTGCTGTTTGTTGGACCCATCCACCCGTGAAGTCTTTATACTTCCTCATTCATGAGTACGTGGATAACATACGAAATAATTTGGTGGGAAATCTACGAATTAGGCTACATCATTTTTCATAAGTATAGCTATGAATACTGGACAAATAAGTCGACCACCCTGACCTCTTCCCTATGGATTCTTTATATTAAACCACGTGTCCTGGCTCAAGATTATGTGGATTACATAGTTGATCACATCTGTTATACACAAATTGTTTTGCGTTACTTTTTGTATAACAGCCTGCTTTATTGCTACGATAAATATGAAAACAAATTTCCAGAGATATATGAGATTGTGTTGGTTCAAATTTGGTAGACAGATAGCTCATTTATCAGTTGATTGGATTTTGGTGATGAATCAGATCTGGGATTTCCACTATTAACAAGCTGTTTAATATGTTCACAAGCTCAATCCAACCTGGAAGAGAGATGATAGACAGACATGAACTGTTAAGAAATTATGCTTTGAAGAAGAACTGGTCAAGTTTGACATCTTAAGAATGTATTATATATTAAGTGTAAAGACTTAGATTTCCATGCCCAACTTTGCCTTGTTGTATTGATTCAAAGTGTCACATCTTTTGTGTGTCTTTGGCCCCATCAGGACAAGCATCCTTGTTCACTACCAGTAAATAGCATTTTGTTGCTTTTTCACAAACTGCCATGACACTGTGTTGACCAAGTCAAAAGTATGACTAGGTCAACACATTTATGAGTTTTTCCAAATGATTCCAATAAGTTCAAACTTTTACGTTTTATGGAAAAAAAATTGTTTGTTTAGGATTAATACTTTTCACTTGTTTTCTCAACATTATAACTTTGTTTCATTTAATTTAGACTTATATTGTCAATTTCTTAGTCTACATTTTTACATTAGTGTCCCATAATTTTACCTAATAGATATTTTTATTTTTCAATATTCCTAACTTTTCATTCCCTTTTTCTTTTTCGGGTGTATATGTTGGCATATGTCAGCCATTTAAATGGGGAGGTATCGTATCAGTCATAAAGCCAACATTGCTCATGGTGCCACACAAAACAGCTCTGTGTTCACATCTGGGAGTTAAAAGAATCATTGTTACCAATGTCATATGCAGTTTTGTGAATTGCATTGGCGTTGTAGCAAAGTTCTGTCACAGGATAAAAAATATCACCAGTGGAATTGACAGGCGAAGCCTCCACCCAACATAAGTTAGGAAAACGAGCGGCTCCTCAGGGAGGGAGAGGCATGATTGTTAATCTCCTCGCTTGGCGTCAAAAGGCGTTGAAGCTCCGACTTTTCCTCATGACTTTTGTTGAGTGCCATCTCAGGCCAGGGAACTGAGGCTGCATTTTGGGAGAGAAAATCCCCTTTATAACCCCTTGCCCTGCAGACCTGGTGTGCTCCTGGCTGAAAGGATAAATCTCTTGTTTTTTTCCCAGTTTGACAGCAACAATGAGAAGCTTTTAAGGCCCTGATGTTGCCCTCACTGATTTAGATGGAAGCTTATATTCCCAAATTCAGCCTGATGGCCAGACGGCAGCATGTGTGCTGCGTTTCATTCAGCGTGACTTACACCACCCCTGGAAGGCTTTCGTGTAAGGAAAACAAGCCTAAACCAAGCTTTTTCACCAACAAATCCAGAGCGGAATCCCCTCTCCGAGACTAAATTTGGGTTGCGCACCAGACTTGGAATTGAACAGCCGAACTGAGACGATAAAATTATAAAATACACTGACAAAATGCAATGAAGAAACCAGTGTGACCTTGCTTTTGTAACACATTACATTATATTATTAGCTGCTCAGATGAAAACTTAAGACATAGCTGTACTCCTATTATAAGAAGGCAGAAACTTTAAGCTTTACCTGTCCGCATTGAGCTTCTCTTTTGCTTTTTTCAGACTCAAGCAAGTGGAAAACTATGGCATGGCTGCTGCTTGGCTGCTGTGATTGAGTGGAGGAGAAGAGCCTTGGCCTAACCACAGGGAATGATTGCTCATGGTTAAAAGTTGTATTTAGAAGATGTAAAAGTGGAAATTAATCAGAACCAGCCCTCACAATGTTCCTGGATGTGTGTTGATAGTTGCTTCAAAATATAAAAACATACTCTTTGCAGGTAAAAAACAGAGTTATAAAGGGAGGAAGAGGGTCCGACAGAGCTTTTCTTTTGTCATGGTGGAGTTGCGGTGAGACTGTCTCCAAGCTGCTTCATAGCTGAGATGCCTGGATGCTTTGCAGAAGGGAAGAGCAGATAGCGTTCAGCCCTAAACCAGACCCATGCGTCCCAAACAAGAAGAGTTCTCCGCTAATTACATCGGTCTGAAAGCCATAAAGAAGGGTGGGGTGGTGGGGAAGGGGGGAAGAGGGGGGGGAGGGGTGAGTCAGGGTGGCCTGGCAAACATGAAAGGAAGAGACACAGAGATGGAGAAAGAAAAATCAAAGCAATAATTCATAACTTTCTTTCTGTCGAAATTCCAATTTAGGAGCCTCTGCGTTTATGCATTGCAACATTGTTATTCACATCTCAAACACACGATTCAACAATCTCAGTGCGTAGTTCTGATGCGGGGAAAAGTCATCAATCCTTTATTTTATCACCTTTAATTCCGCCGGTGTTGACAACGTCGCAGAGAATAAAACAATCTGCTTTTTAATAGTTCATTTATGGAGTTCGTTATGAGAAAAAAAGGTTGTTCGTGTCCAAACAGGTTCAGTGCGGTCTATTGTATGCCAGTCAAACCGAATGTTTGCAAGCTTAATGAAAGACAAAGGATGAACACAGGAAATATTTCCCTCAAATCCCATCAGGGGCCATAAATCTCCCGCCGTTTATTAATTTAGGAGCAATCAGAAGTGACGCAGTGACTGTGTGCTGAGCTAGGAACATCATTCTCACGCAAAAAAAAACTAAATAAAAAAAACAGTACAGTATTAATCCTGTAAAACATATTTCCTGATGTCTTTTTGTTTGTTTGCTATCATCACGCGGGGGGGATTTCGCCTCCCGTTTTTTAGTTACAAAATGTTAAACAGCCGAACGCGCGCACAATGTTGCCTCCTGTTATCCTGGTTATCGTGATTAGAGTGTCTGATCCGCTGAAGGTCACCTTCAAACAGCAGCCGTCAGAAACAAGTCAGAAATATCCCTTATATGTAATTAACTGCGACAGTGAACAAAGCAGCTAACTCATTGGCTGATTTATAATCAGCCAATACATTTTTAATGCGTTTTAGCTTAAACTGTGAATGAAGGTGGTGACGTTTTGAGAGGTGTCAACCGGGTCTAAAGCTGTAATCAAGCAATAAAAAGAAAAAGATTATTAATGAAAATAAATAAATCACTAATAAATCAATAAAGTATTGTTGTTTTGATACTTTTTCCCCCTTACTTTATAAAAATATATTATGGTATTATGGTATATATGTGTTTTGTTCATATTTGTGCATCCGGCTTTCCCCCTCGCGCATGCAAGCTGAACATTGGATTCAGCGGGCCGTCTGTCTTCCGCGTGGTGTCAAATAAAACAGCCGTGTGTCCACTTGTGTCAAATCTGCGCCCCTGTTGACTCCATAAACCGAGTTTACGAACCAGAGAAACAATTGCAGCGGCAGGTGTTTTCGAGCGGAGCTTTTACGCACAGGGTTCTGTAACTTTTACGCACGGAGAGATGTTGGTTTAATCGTTTAACGATTGTTTACCTTTGCTGCTTTAATTTTCTGAACCCCTCCAAAGACAGGTCTGGAGACAGTCCCACTAACCGATTTCCCTTTCTTCCTCTTGTCTTCCTTCAGCCGACCCGTCGGCCAACTGGCTGCACGCGCGCTCCTCCAGGAAGAAGCGGTGCCCGTACACCAAATACCAGACGCTCGAGCTGGAGAAGGAGTTCCTGTTCAACATGTACCTCACGCGGGACCGGCGGCATGAGGTGGCACGCGCGCTCAACCTGACAGAGCGGCAGGTGAAGATCTGGTTCCAGAACCGGAGGATGAAGATGAAGAAACAGAGCAAGGACCAACCCAAGGACTAGACAGCGGGGAAATCACTCGGGCGCGCACATTCAGACGCACACGCACGCCATGTATCCAACATGAAGTATTTCTTATGTCTAGAACCCAGAATGGCCTTCCCAATAACTGTAAACACGCACACACACAAACCTGCTATTTCCAATTTGTTTTAACCTTCAGGCGCAACCACGTGAGCTTCAGCCCCATCACATCGATCGATACAACTGACCGATGGCTTCCTTGATCGACAGCAGACGCCGCAACGTTAACACTGAAGTCTTAAGGACGCTACGTCTGATGTTTTGAACTTTGTTTGGAGTCGTGGAGTATGATGGGTGAAAAAACAAACTCACTGACCAACAGCGATTCTTCCCGGACCTCCTCTCCTTTAAATGGGTCGGACTCTATATACAGCTGTGGATTGGACAGTTTGCTTGAGGAACTGACAGCTCTTGTTTGTTCTTCATAGTTGTATAATCTTTAATTTAGGGCATTGATGTTTGGCTACGTTACGGAGGGGGTGGAAGCGGCCTTGCGATGGGTGGGTGGGGGGGGGGGGGGGGGGTTGTAAGACGTAGAGGTTTTTATTTTTTCTCAAGCACTACTCTTTCTTGTATTAGTTATTTATTGTTATGTCGCTGACACCGGAGGCGCGGAGAAGGTGCTGAAACCGGGGTTTCACATGGCCATTAATAAGCACGAGGAGCGGGGCGCACACACACACACACACAAACAAACACACACATGCACACACACACACACACACACACACACACACACACACACACACACATACACATTGGTTATTCTCTTGCTTCCTTCATTGCGGGCAGAATTTGATTAGAGAAGCGCCCGATGGTCGGCGTTGATACAAGCAGCGAGCCGCCATTTCTTTCCCGGTTGCTGGCACTAAGTAATGAGCAGACACCGAAAAGATGGGGGGGGGGGGGGGGGAGTGGGAGTGATGGGGTGCCGGGAGGGTGTTAACCCGACTCAGCAACCAGGGATTCCGATTAGACTGCTGTCGATATGGTGGATCCGAGCCCTTCAGCTTGCTCGCCGGATACTTTATGCGCTGCGGTGGCGGCGGCTCCTCCGAGGCCTTTATCGGCTATCGATAGTCGTCCCCTCTGCTTCACATGAGCCCGGAGTCTATGTGAGAGGAGACATAGCACAAATCGCCATTTCTTTTTTTGTAATCAAATGCATCCTTATCTAAATTAAGCCTCAAGCATCAGGACTTTGACGATAAATGCCTCCACATTGTTTTGGTGGCTTCCTCTCAGATTTCTCGCACCACACACTCTCAAACAGCATTAAAGACACAAGCTACAACGCTACTTGATTAGACTGGCCAGTAAAAGTCACCCATGCATCCGAGTTTATAAGCTATTTAGAGTGAACAAAAGTTGTTAATTTCTGATTTCCTATAGTGCGCTCAAATGTTTGCATGAATCTTTTTAAATCTGCAACCTCTCAGTCACAAACTTCATATCTTAATCCAACGTGCTTCTTGCAGAAGTGATCAGCTCTATTTTTATACATACAGTATATTGTGTATTATCTGCTATGCAAGGCGGGTTTCTCTCTCATTACAGGAAATAGACAGATACGCAACCTGGGACTGAAGACGGAGCCCCGATGCCCTCACATGTATACTGACAATTTTGAAATTCCCTTTCAGTTTTGTTTTTTTATAATTATAATTATTATTATCCTGGAAATATCATTCCTAGAGGTTTGTGAAAAAAGACACAACTGGACACTTCAGATTTCTTCCCGCGTGAAATGCTTTAGCAATAGTGTATAGTTTTAATAGCTCTGGGTATTATTATCTGGTAAGACTTCAGTTTATGCACAATGTTTATTGATTTGGAAGTTAAAATATGAAGAGGCCATGTCGGAAGACCGGCCCGCCACTGTGGCGTTATTTGAAGTGTCGGCGTAGTTAAATAGCGTCCGATGGCAGTTTTATGGACTGATCATAAACAACACATTGGCTTTACAACGTTGTGAGTGCGAGCATTTGTGTGTATGTGTGTGTGTGTTGCATACCACAAAGGCTGCTTGTGCACCACCGTTGTAAAAAAAAAAAGTCAATATTATTTTCATTTGTAGTTTACATGCCGACACCAACGGGTCTCAAAGCAACCTCTCTTTTTCTTTGTAAAGTTTTAAACACAGAAGTATCAAATCCTCTATTTACGAGTACAAATGTTTACATGGTTTGCGCATGCTTCGAGGCATTCGAAGACGTTGTATCGTCGTCTAGCTCTTTATGTGTTTAATCTGTCGGAGGGGAATGCTTGCTGGGAAAATTAAAACACGACTAAATAAGAAGTTTCTTGATAGGACATATTTCTAATTTATTGTACATAAAGTGAGTAACCTCGTCTTTCTTATTGGAATGAGTTAAATATGCTGAATATTATTGTTTTGTCTTATGGGACTTGGCATCTTACTGTAATATAGATGATTTCTCTCTGTCGTGTTCTTTACTTTCTGTTCTCCATGTCGTTGTGCCGACTGTCTGAGTTATCAGTCCGATGAGCTTTTTGTGTCTACTGTTTGTTTAATGACAGTGTTGGGGCAGAGGGGAAGAAAAAGGTTTTATAGAATAAAGCAAAGCATCTTTTTAAATTATACTTTTTTATTATTTCCTGTTATTTCCCGACCTTATTATGACTTTATCCTGGTGCCTGTCCCAATTTTCTCCTGACTGGAGGAACAAAGTATCTGGAGTTTTTTTTCTGCTGATAAATGTGGACATACTTCACAAGTCATTTTACTTTTGTCCTTCCTTTTTTCTTCTTTTTAAATAAGGCAAATCAAAGCCATGACCACACTAAATACTTTATTAACGAGCAGGACTAACTCCAGTCACTCTGATCCTCTCCTCCCTGTGAAATGTTCCAGTTCCCTCTTGTATGTTTTCCTCTCTTTTCTCTGTGTTGTTGTCTCTTCTTTCTCTCTGTGTCTGTGCTGATGGCACTGTTGATGCTGGATTCCTTATTAAAGAAGATACTTTACAGTACGACCATGCTTCTTGTCTTCTAATTAATAGGTGTGTGTGTGGGGGGGGGGGGCATAATTCGTGATTCACAACCGAATTTGCCCATTTGATTATTTATTCTTCTGCTGCGGTGTGTGTGTGTGTGTGGGGGGGGGGGGGGGGGGGGGTCAGCATGTGTTTAAAATATGTCTCCTCAGTTGCATACTGCAGCTTAAAGGAGAGGGGCGTCTGTTTGGCTGCAACACCAAAAGACTGTCATAAACCCCCCTCCTCACCCCTCACCCACACAAAAACACACACAGATGATGAGTGCATTCATTAGGAGCGTCGTCATCCGTCCATTAGGAGCTCGTGAGGCCGCTGCGGTTCCTGTGTTTGTCTCTGCGCACAAATTACTGACACAGACACGGAGTCTATAGAGGAGAGCGGCGGGGATCTCTTTTTCCTCTAGTGCCTCTCACGTGATCGAGAAACAGTTGTAACGAGGCCCGCATTTTGAAGTAGTGCAAGTAGTAAAAGCTGCATCATGTGTTGCAGTTCAAGAAAACCATGAGATCGAGCAACGGTAAGAGTAACAGAAGCAGAGGGATGTGCAGCCTTTAGACAGTGTTATTGTTGGCACTTGCACTAAACACTGATTGTACATATGCTGACAATTACACAGAGTGTGGTGGTTTCATTAATACTACTGCAGGTCATCATGGGTCCAAATCCCCACAAGTGCAAGTCCAACTTTCTTAAAGGTGTGTCCCCATAGCAACCAAAAAAGTCAAGCAATCTCAGATTATCATGGCCTGTTTTAACTGTCGAAATATATTTTCTACAAGCTCTATTACTACTAATAATAAAATAATAATACATTTTATTCATAGAGCGCTTTTCAAGATACTCAGACACTTTACAAACATTCAAATCATCATAAAAAGCTATACACTAAAAACATAGAACACACAACAATCGTCACACATTAAGGCAGTTCTGAAAAGGTGAGTTTTGATTTGTAATTTGAACATGGAAATATCGGTGCAGTCTATGGAGAAGGCTCTGTCGCCCCATGTCCGGTGCTTGGTCCTGAGTGGAAGAGACATGAGGTTGACATCAGAGAAGCGGAGCCGACGGCATGGAGTGTGGTGGTGGAGCAGGTCGGTGAGGTAGGAAGGTGCCTGATTATCACTATTTGACTTAATAAAAAATGTTCCCCCTAAAACACACTATGGAGTTTAGAAATGATCCCAATCACCCTGCAACACTGCCAAATGTCGTTTCCAGAAACCACACGGAGGACATGAACCCAGTATCCTCAGCTCCAGCCCTGTGGTTGCATGAGGAGTAGTAATAATACTAAGAATGTTAGCTGTCATGCACGTCTCTATTTGTAAAATTAGTGTAGCGATGCAGCTGTTAAAATTGAGCTAGCCATATTAGACACAGAAGTATTAGTAGTCGTAACTCTGGCATTGGCAGCAAGAGTATTAGTAGTCGTAACATTGGTATTGGCAGCAGGAGTATTATTATCGTAACAATGGCATTGGCAGCAGGAGTGTTAGTAGTTGTAACACTTGGCAGGAAGAGTATTAGTAGTCATAACAATGGTATAGGCAGCAGGAGTATTAGTAGTTGTAACACTTGGCAGGAAGAGTATTAGTAGTCATAACAATGGTATAGGCAGCAGGAGTATTAGTAGTCGTAACAATGGCATTGGCAGCAGGAGTGTTAGTAGTTGTAACACTTGGCAGGAAGAGTATTAGTAGTCATAACAATGGTATAGGCAGCAGGAGTATTAGTAGTTGTAACACTTGGCAGGAAGAGTATTAGTAGTCATAACAATGGTATAGGCAGCAGGAGTATTAGTAGTCGTAACACTGGAATTGGCAGCAAGAGTATTAGTATCGCAACACTGGAATTGGCAGCAAGAGTATTAGTAGTCATAACAATGGCATTGGCAGCAGGAGTATTCGTAGTCATAACAATGGCATTTGCAGCATGATTATTGTTAGTCTTGACATTATTGGGAGCAGTTGTCATAGTAACAATTCATCTTAAGCATGTACAATCGCTATAGAAACACTTAAACATGGCTTAACACAGTGTAACAAATGCTTATGCACGTTAATAAGTACTTACTCTATACGATGGGTGAAACATTTACATTTATTTAAACACACAAAGACAAATCATCACAACAACTAGCCTATTTTGTTATCAGTATAGTTATGAATGCATAAAATGTGTATGTGTTAATAGGTATTTAGTGTTATGGATGCTTTGTGGGAGGAAATGTAAAGGTGAAGTCATATCTGTTTTGACACACACATACAAATGTTCTTGTATTTGATCATGATTACATAAAAGCATGCTATAATAAGTTGTACATTTGTTCAATGTGTCATATAGTGCACGTCAATTACAAATGATGTGTTAGCAGTGAGGAACAAACAGCCGTTCTGGTGTAAAGAGGTACAAAGTCTCAGCACAGCCTCCTCGCTTCTCCCTGCACTGCCGGGGCCAGCAAAAGAGGCCTCGGGACTCTAACAGATTTAAGCTTGGGCCCCAACAAAGCCGTCCCATAAACCATCTGCGGACTCGACGGCGGATGATTGTGGTACTCCTCCGAGGTCCAGCGGGGTTGGAGCTTCATTAAATCCAGAAGCCCCTGCACTGCACTGCAGGCTGGGGGCCTCCCTCCAGCCTCAGTCCCAGGGAAGGACAGCAACTGCAAGCTGCTTCACACGGCTGTGAGTCTGTGTGTGTGAGAGAGAGAGAGTGTGTGGTGGTGTTGGTGGTGGTGGGGGGGGGGGCACAGTAAATCTAAAAGAATGCAGCGAGCAGGAGCCTCGCACAACAACAACAACACATTCATATCAGGTTAAAGCAAGGATGAGCTTCAGTTATGGAGGCGGAGGAACACCAGGGAGACATCACGGTCTCATCTGAAGGGCAGAATCACTGCTAGAATGGGTAAAGAGATAGGCAGCAGCAGAGTGTGCTGATCAAATGACTACTTATAGGGTGAAGGAAACATTCCGGTGTTGTCTTTTCTATTATGTAAGTAGAAATCGCATTGGTGTCAATTCATCAGACATGTTCATGCCTAAAAATAAGCCAAAGTACTTTTACAAAACAGTTCCACTCTGGAATCAGGCTGGAGTTCGCACTGTTTTATCGTCAATATATTGTGAATCGACATATATCAAATAAAATAATATATTGTTACTGTATGTTACTGTATGATCTTATCTGGGCTCCAGCAGAAACCTTGATCAGTCTGTTTCTAATCAAATACACGAGGAGTGCATCCCACTGGTCTGGAGTCAGCTGTTTTGCTGAAATAGTCACTCCATGCACAACATCTCCCTCTTTCTCTGTAACACATCCAAACCACGAGGCAACGGAGGAATCCAGATTGGCTCATTGTGCGGTGATTTAGCAGCGCGGCTAAATAGGCGCAGGCCTCATCATTCCGGTGACATTTTCTGAGAGTAAATGGGACGCACAAGACAAACCCAGTGCTGCTGCTGGCTAAATTCATATTTCAACCCACGGTGAATGCGGCCGATCCAATATGTCTTCACTTTATCCTCTCGTATTAAAACAGAGTCTACAGATAATAACCGGATTGGACGTACGTGAGAGCGCAGCGGGGCCCCGGAGCAGCTCTCCCTGCTGTCCCACACACTGAATGAGCTGTTTTACACCGCGCTGCTTCTGTAATTGATCAAGCAGCAGAGAATATCATTCATATTTATAAATTTCCTCAAAGAGAGTTATGGTTCCTCTGATACGAACGGCTGTGTGGATCAGATCACATCGGCCATTCTGGACTCATTAAGAGTTAGAAGGCGAGCCAAGTGCTGCTGGCTGCTCTGCACATGTTACAGCTGCAGGTGACTGGGCAGGAATATGATGATAATAATAAGATCAAATATTGTAATAATACCAGTATGTGCACATGTTACATCTGCTTGTGACTGAGTAGAAAAATGATAATAATATAATTACATATTGTAATAATAACAGTATGTGCACATGCCATGCCTCTGACTGGGCAGAAATATATATATATATATATATATATATATATATATATATATATATATATATATATATATATATATGTATTCAATATAGTAATACGTACATTATGTGCACATGTTACAGCTGCATCTGAGTGGGCAAAAAAAAAATAATAACATTCAATTTAGTAATTCTTGCAGCTGCCTCTAATAATAATAATATTCAATATAGCAATAATCACAGCATGTGCACATGTTACAGCTGTCTCTGGCTGGGCAGAAAGTTTTGACCTAAAAAATCAATAATAGCAATATGTACACAAACATCACCTGCTCACCTGTTTTTTTTGGTCAGCTACTTTTTTAATTCTAACTCAATCTATCTAAATAAATAAATCTAACATTCTGTGGACATTTTTGTTTTTGATAAGGCATTAATTAAATTATATATAAGAAATGCAGCTTTTCATAATACTGAGAGACGAAATAAAAAGGCCAATGGCTTGAGATTGTACAATACCTCATTGAAAAATAATTCCAAACAAAGAGCAAAAATTCCCAAAATAATAATAATACTAATTATGAGGACAACAAGAAGGACAACAAAATGATGTGTTACTTATACTGCAAACAATAATTGAAGGTGAACCAACAGGTTAACCAATATTTTTCCCCTGTAAAGTTTCAAATTAAGATCTCAACTTGCAGCAGACAGTGTCGTATTATTTGTTTGGCATGAATTCGCCCCTGCTGGCCCATCAGTCTCAGAACGGTTACGGTAGCGGCGCACGCGGTCCTCCGCTGCGTTTCCTCCAAATGATTCCCATCCATCTGCATTCACGGTATAGTTGTCTTTCGGAGCCGCAAATCTCAGACCGGTTTGATTTCTTGCAACGCGTCGCCCGGTGGAGCTCCGCGGGAGAGATGAGTCTTCCTGCATCTATTTCTTCTGTAATTGTGAAACCTCAAGCGGACTCGGCCGGTCAGAAAAGGCCGTCAGGGTTTGTTACATTTGTTTTATCTTACTTTGCTTTGGAAGAAGAAGCTGCTGGTATTTCTCCCTTTGGGCCCGTAAAGCTTCCAGCAGCCTCCTTCCTCTCCTCCTCCTACTCCTCCTCTTCTTCTTCTTCTTTCGCACGCCAGTTGTTTTGCACACTTCCTATTTTCAAACACGGAAACAAACAGCACGAGAGGAGCAGGATGTGCTGCACGCACCGGGGGTCTGGAAGCTCATGGGTAACAAAAAAAAAAAAAAAAAAAACGAGGATGGGGTGGGTGGGTGATGAGGGATGCGGGAGCGGATGCGCGCGGCTTGGAAGAAGCCGCCGCAGACTGTCGTAAAAGCAGCAAAGAGGAAGACGGAAAAGGAGAGCAAGAGAGAGAGAAAGAGGATTCAATGCGGTGCGGCGCAATAAAAGAATATGACGGCAATAAAAGTTTATTGCGTATAAATTTCTGAAGGTTAAGAACTAAACGGCTGTAAAGCAAACACGCCGAAAGAAAAAGGAAAGAGGGGGGGGGGGGACACGGAGAGAGGAAATATTAGAAGAAAAGTTTCAAATCCCCCCGCTTGATAATTTATTTGGTGGTTATATTGATGGGCGATGAAGACTGAAGAGGAGAGCAAATATTAGTGTGAGGCTCCTTCTACATGTTATCATGCGCGTTCTCGAGAGGTGGAGGGGACGAGGCCTGCAGGAAGAACCCGCGTTACAGTGAGATGTAGTGGGATTCTCCTCTTTTGATTTTCTGCTACGGTCTGTGTGGTAACAGCGTGGAAGAGGGCCGAGTCTCCTTCCTCCTCCTCCTCTTCCTCCTCCTCTTCTTCTTTTCAGCTTTGGGAGTTTTATGGTTTTGTAGCCGTTTGGCTCTGTTGGGGTATTTTTTTTTTTGCAGCCTGGTTGACTGTGTGTGTGTGACCTCCCTTTGTGTCACTCAGATGCATCCTTACAGCCGGGGTTGTAAACCCCCGCCCAGCCC